>VZRN01004554.1:421028-599585 GCA_013397935.1 Dasyornis broadbenti | reverse complement strand
CGTGGTGGGGGGGCGTGAGAGACGGGGAATTAAGGTTACAAACTCTTCACCTGTCTTTCTTTTTGCTGGACAAGTTTCTAAGAGAGCACTGCTCCAACCATCTGCTTCACTAAGAAGAAGCCAGGCCTGTTTGCCAGTGCACATGGCTGGCATACTGCATGAATTGTTCAGAATGTTCTGTTTTTTCAGCTTCTGAAGGCTTCCCACTCCTATCACACAGCAGCACAGTTGTTTTCACCTGAACACTCCAAAAGGCTTTAGAGTTCACAAGTAAGTATGAACAGCAGGCAAAGCTTTTCCCCAAAAGGCTTTTCAAAAAGCAGTTAGAAAGGCTTCTGGATGCACCTAATAACATCAGATGGTGAAATACTGTGAAACATGACTACTGTCAGCAAAGGTTACCTTGCACCTGTTCTGGCCACCTGTGTGGATGGGGCCTTCTAAATGGTTTTTACTTCACTTCTGGTGCCTGTAGCTTAAAATCGTCCTCATAAAACTAATGCTGAATCCCACAGCAAGGACCAAGCAAAGGCTTAAAGCCTCTGCTTTAGTAGCCTGCAGCTGTACAGTGTAACAGTTTTAATTTGAAGCAGGTGACAACAGGAAAGCACAATGTGTGCATTTTGGCAAAGAAGTAATACAAGTGCTGAGCTTCAGTGGACAGAGTGAGTCCATTGGTTTTCTTCTTCTGTACTCACTGAGAGAAAATATCTGGCCTTTGGCATTTGTGGTCTAACTTAAGTCATTCTGTTAACACAGTAATCCTGACTACTGAGTTCTTTAAAGTCTAATGAAAGACTTCACTGGACTTTCTGGAAGAAAAAAGAAAGAGGAAACTCTGTTAGTTGCATGAAATTAGGGCTTTAGGAGGTAGGACTGTGAGCGTGTAAGTGATACAATGTGGTAGGAAGGTGAGGCTTCTCAGCGGGCTGCATAGGACTACTAAAATATTTTTTCCTAAAAAGAAAAAACCAGTATTTCCTCAGTATTTACAAGCTGAAACACATTAATATTCAGGAATATTAACGAATCTGTAATACCAGCCTCTCTTTTATTTAGCCAACTTCTGTAATACTGGTGTACTTTATTATTTACTCAAACTGCACGCTTATCCAGTGTTTCGTGTTGATAAAATTTCTGTGAAAAGAAACTTGTCTGGGAAAAGCTACTGCTGGCCATAGGAAGCACTCTTTTTGCTTAGCTAGTTGGCCCACAGGCTAAGAACTTTAAATCTTACATGGTTTTACTTAGCCTGCACATTAAGGTGGGAATTAGTGTTTCAGTTCTGGGCACTGTGATCCAACTCTGTGTCCTTTGGGTCATTGTGCTCATCAGATGCCCAAACTGACCTTTGAAAGCAGTTTTGCTGCAATATTACCATGAAAGAAAATCTTAGCTCTTCTTTCCTGAATGACACAGCTGTTATTTTGTTCCTGGCCTGCCTTAAGAAACTCTGCTTCCCAAGAAAAACTCTTGAAGTGAAAAATGGCAAATGTACAGCCTCAGAGTTTACCCCCCAGTTCTTATGGACTGTCTTAACATCTGGATGCATATTACCTTCTTTGGGACCTTTCTGGATGGTAAACAGGAGCCTGTTCACAACAGCTTAATTTTCAGAACCTTTGTTTCTTCTTAGTGCATCCTTTCTTGTGATACTCACTCTTCTCCATTTAAACAGGTTCTTTACTTACTCTTGAATGCCTGAAGGGTGTCGTAGAGAGAAGTGATAGCATGGGAAAAAAAGATACCAGTGTTCAGGGATGCATTTGCCAGGGCCACTGTGGGGTCTTGAAAGTGAAGGAAGTATCTGCAAGGTAAATCCTGCTCAAACTCCCTGCATCTACCAGGAAAGTCCTCCTCCATTAACAAAGGCAAATACTTGACAGCAAGAGTCCTCTCCCCAGATTTGGTGTAAATGGTCATAAGAAATACTTAGTACACACAAAACATCGTTTAAATTTTGTTTTTTCTCAGAAATAATTTGATTTGCATTTCTCCCAACAACAAGGCCAAGACTGATGCTCATCTTTGGACGTTTTCAAGCTGAACAAAACTTGACAAATTAAAACAAAAAAGCTTTATTATAGAAGATATTTGGTGAATCTCAGCTTGTTTTGTATATCAGTGTCTTGCCAGCTACCATAGAACCTTTAGAACTCCCCAGGTAATTCAAAATTGAAGAAGCGACACACAGGATCTCCGTAACAGCTGTTGATATTATTAATTTGCAGAATGTCTTTGCTTGGGCACTGAATGTGGCTTATCTTTGCAGCCAGGTAGCCAGGCATCTAGAATGCTCATTTAGTTGAAATATGTGGGGTTTAAAGAAGACAAAAATAGGTGATGACTGTGATGGCTTTCAAAGTTCAGCTGTAAGGCCGGGAACTTGCCATGTTTCATTTTGGAATGAACGCTTCAGGGGTGAAAATAGCTAAAAAGGAAGATATGTAGCTAAAATACATTTCTGTTGCTGAAAATATCCACCAGTGCAAAATGGTATTAGCAGGTGCACCGTGGGCAGGACAGGAAGACAAGAAAAAAGATTTCTGTGACCTTTATTTACCTCATGCCCATTCATTCTGTCATGAATTTGAGGAAAATGGGCAATTTGTGTTGGTATAAAACAAATAGATCAAAGGTGAGAAATACTTTAATATTTCAATTGCTGGATTTTAGGGCTTTTTAATATAGCTCAGATGTTAAATTTTAGGTTATGCCCTTCCTTTGAATTCTTCATCCCTAAAGCATAAAGTAATGCTATGGAAACTTGCCAGGCTCAGGTTACAGTCTGTTAAAATATCGACATTCACCAGAATTAGCCAATCCAACAGACAAAATAATCTTAAATTGCCCCTTTCCTAAAATCACCGGTTGCCACTATATGCATCTCATGGTACTTTTTCTTCTACACAGTCCTGGATTCTGACATTGCATTCGTGCTTACTATGAAAGTGCCATTTATTTCACTTTTTCTGAAGCTAAATTTTCAAGAGATGAGTCAAGGCATTTTCTGCCTGCAGCCTTTTATGCTGATTTACTTAGCTAAAGTCTGCTTAATTCCAACTCTGGTTGCAGTCGTACTGCTAAAAAGATGTTTGCTTCAGCAGAGTCTGCCTGGATAAATAACCGGTGCCCTGGCATGCTTACAGAGTGAGCGAATTCCTGGTTTTTGGTGCAGTAAGTGTATGATAGAGAATTGGGCTAACAGTGGTTGTGGGTAGTGTTTTCTGTTATTCTAAAGAAGCAAACAAGCAAAAATCCACAAAATTTCCTTCCCAGTTCTGCACTGCCATAGCTGGTCTCACAGTAGAAAGCAGCAGGGAACAAACCACCACAAGTGAAAACAAATCAGTAGTCATTCATCAGAAGAGGACTGCATTCCCCTCTTTGCCACACTAGGATCTTCCCTAGCCTGGTGGTGTTATCTTTGGAATGTTCTTATAGCAGAGAATAAGGGGTTAACTCAGAGGGAATCAGAAGATGATTGCCTCTGCATTGTAAGGGTGAGTTTGTAAAGCCAGCTGATCATAGAGTGACAGCTTGAGGCACACAGGGAACTTGACTGCTCTGCCTGTTGAGTGGGCAGTCACCACAGAGGATGTCCACTGTTTCTGACCAGGGCTCTGATACTGTGGGCTGGACAGTAGGTAAGCTTTGCAGCTTGAAGAAAGCTGAGCTATCAATGTGTTTCTTCTGGAGAGGATAATCCATACTTTGTAAAACTTCTACCTCCCAACAGGCCAGGCAGCTCCGGGTCTCTTCTCCGCAACTCTTTTAAAGATCTTTTAATCAGCACAGTTTCCCTTTCTCACTGAAATTGCATTTACTGTATTTTTAGTATGTTCTGATGGAGCAAAAGGTGTTACTTACATCCAATTTTCCATATAACCACTTCTGATGACTGTCCCTTTCAAGTCTTTTCAGCCTATCCATCCTGAATTAACTTTTTTGTAAGAAAAGGCCTTTCGTGGTTTATAAATTTTAATACAGGATGCTAGCTGCCAGAAAGTTTTGGATTACAACCAAAGATTTTAACCAGTCTACCCAGCAGATGAAATGAGGTACAGCTCCTGCTGCACCTGGAGACAGTACTTCTTTCATTGCTCTGTTTCAGAGTTATGACACCTTTACTTTAGCCTCAGAAAGTCAAGAATTTTCCTTTAAACAGGCTTCCTGGAAATAGAGTTTTAGGCTATTAATGGGTAATTTATCACACAGTATTTTTCAGCCTTAAGAAACTCTGGGTTTTGAGGTTTGTTTTGTTTTCAGTATAGTTAATTGGGGACAGCTAAGCAAAGGTGAGACTCTTGTTGTGATATCTTGACAGCAGGAGATAGTGGAGACCAACTCTCAGTGAAAGAACACCGTGCACTTTGATGGTGGAGTGCTTTGAACTTCAGCTGTTAAGCAGACAGATGCTGATTTTGGTGGCTTTTTAAATGTGCTGTGCAGTTCTTATTCATCCAAAGAAACCCATTAACACTGGGACGCCATGTATGAGTTAGTTGTGCTTGCCCTGGATAAAATGTTGCATGCTGCACCATGCAACTTGCAGTTACACTACTTTTCCTGTGCAAAGAATAGAGGTTTCACCCCCAGAGCAAGGATAGTGGCTTCTGCTGTTGCTTTCATCTTCAACGATACTCTCTATAGAAGGATATACAGGTCAATTAACATTTATTTTTCTGCAAAAGGTGATCCCATAAAGGCTTACAGAGAGGCTCAAAATTTGAAAGGGGTAGTATATCTAAAAGACCAGTACCAGACATCTGCAGATCGATCACTGAACTGTAATGGGATCTCTCTGTAGTTTGTTTCAGGGACTTGCTCTCATCATTTATCACTAGGATATTCCAGGATACTTAGTTACCAGAGTCATTACAGTAAAGGAAGTCAGAATTCATTATTAATTAACAGTTCGTAGAGTAGTTGTGTGCAGAGAGCCCTGTGGAGCAGTAAATTCCCTAGTCCTACCTCATGAAGTTCAGTGCCAGACTTTTCTTGCTGTATGCTCCTGCACTGTATGAAGCTGTTTCCTTTTCTGACCTTAAGCAGAGTTCCAGACAAGTGTTTTGGGCAGACCCCAGAGGAACCATAAAGGTGTATCACTTATGATACAGTGTGTCACCTAATCTTAGGCATACAGTTATTTCAGCCCCCATGGTGAAGGAGTCCTGCATGACTGCTGATTGTAGAAATACATTATTTAGGATAAATTTCCTCATCTATCTTGATGGATCTTTTTTGATTGGGAAGGGTGGGAGGAATGACGGCAGAGGGAAGAGAATGGTTTTTCTGTTCTACCATCAGGGGCATCTGTGAACTTTCAGTAAACAGCATGAGTTTCTGAATCTGGCTCCTAGCTTTCATGCTTGCATTCTAATCTGTTTCAGAGCTGAGCAGCTGTAAGCTTATATTGTTTCTCAGGGAGCTGTTTTTGTGTACTGGAGAAAGTGCAGATGTGCTTTAGCTCTCACGTGCACTGTGTACAGGCGTTCTCTGCTTTGTGACTAGCACATGGTAATCCTTGAGTATTTTCGATAGTGTCTTTCCTGTTCCCCAAAGTCTCAAGTTGTTTCTTCTTTGGGACTTATTGAGATATGGATCTTACTGAGATTTCTACAGAAATATTCTGTACATTATATCAGGGTCTTCTTCAAAACACTTTATTTGCAAATGGTTAAAGGAGACAGACTTATTTGCTAGGGATGTCTACAATTTATGACCACTATCACAATAGGGAAAAATACAAAGATATGATTTAGCTTGAAAACACAGTTGGTGATTCAGATGTAAAAGGTACTATTGGAACTTCTCTGCTCTATGCTATGGTCAGTCCATCTACGAAATATGCATTTCTATGGAAAATCTGAGAACAAAACCTTCATTTCTTTTGATCAGAGTTTCAGAAAAAGGAGTGATTTAATGTTTTTGGGTTTTTTTGTTTTATTTTATTTGGTTTTGTTTTTATTTGTAGAAGATAGAGCATTAGAATAGATAATTTGAACTAGAACTTCATATAAGTAGGGTAACAGATGACCTTTCTTAATTTATGAATGAGTTTTCATTGAGTGAATGCAGATCAACCATAGGATAAATGCTGAAGACAAAACAGTGGTCAGATTGGCAGGATAGAATTAATTTTTAAGGAAGGAAGAAGAATATAGAAGTTCCAGATATATAGGGCAGGGATATATAAAGCATGAACTAGACATTGAAAAGAATAAAAATAAATGAGGAGTCAGCAGAAAAGCAAGATAATTGTAGATAATCTTACAAAGGTCTTATTTTTACTAATTGAAATATAAAACAATGGAGAGTAATTTTGTTATGTGGGCTCCTGAAAAACTGACTCCTCTTGTATGTTTATGAAGTTTTTCTCTTCTCTGTCCTGAGGTTTTATTTTAAAGATTTAAGCAAATGTTTTTGATAGAAAAGAAGATCCATATGTTCTAAGGAAAGCCAAATCTTACATTGTCTTCTGGGAGAAACAGTATAACGTGTTAGCTTGTACCATTTTCACAAATGAATTTACTAAAAATCCACAGACACAGAATATCTTTGATTTCTTTTCATCTAGGAAGACAACTTCTCCAGGAAAATATTCAAGAAAAACTCCTCCATTTTTCTCAATACTGATCTCTTCTAGGAAATGGGAATATGTTTTTGTGTGCAATATAGCTATACATTTGAGAGAATACGGAGAGGGAGATGTAATAATAAACTTCAGATACACTTAATTTATTTGCAAAAGAGAAGAGAACAAATTTTTCTAGTCATCCATGGATGGCACAGGAAGAAATCAACTTCTGTTGTACCAAGGGAAATTCAGATAATGCTTTAGGAAAACTCAGAAAGTAAGTCAGAGCTAATTGTTCACATACCTGCAGCCCACTTCCTGTTATATATTCCCTAGGTAAACTCAATCCTTGCCAGGACATAGGTACAGAAATGTCAGGGGAACATATGCTGCTTACACATGTGAGTGAGGAAGGGTTGGAATGTGCAGCGTGCATCACACACATGCTGCAAACTCATGTGTGCCTGGTGGCTTCATGTTATTTCTGGGGGAAAAACACCCCAAACCTCTATAGCAGTATTAAATTGGACATGGGAGTTTTGGAGATACCTTGTCTAGAACAACTCAAGAGTGTTGAATGTGTGCCATGTTCTCCAGATAAAGTTCAGTGGTGGCAGTCTCCCACAAAATATGGCATATCCTGATACATGGCTTACAGCCCATAAAAGTTGGAAAAAGATTCTATGCCTCAAACATTTCCACTTGTGTTCTTGTTTATAATATTTGATGCCAGCAGACATAAATTTATGAGGTGCACCGTCTGAACCTTTATTTGTTAGGAAAAATAAAGAACTGAACTGAACTAAATTGAAAAGAGTCCGTTTAAAAAAGCAGGGAGGGAGAGGGAAACTCCTGTTAACAGGGGCCAAGTAGAACAAGATAAGGCAAGGCAGGGTGGTTAACAGCTCATCAGTATGATCAGAGGGCCAAGAACTGGTGAAAACTTAGGGAACAACTTTTTAAAGCAGAAAGCAGGCTTTCTTTGGACTGATAAATTGTCATGTAAAATTGAAAGTACCACAAATATTACATATTTTTACTGATTAGAAACTGTTTGGATGTTTTGGGCTGTGATATTTTTTTCAAGTGTTTATTTTCTCTAATGCCTGTGAGACTCAAAGCCAAACACTGTGGAACTGAGGTCCTCCTGCCTTTTACAGGCTTTGGGGCAGAATGTGCTGAAAGCTTGGTCTTGGCAACTCTGAACTGGAGGATCATTGTTCAGAAGCAAACAACTAACAGAGCTAAGGAGCAAATAGGTGTGCTGGGTCAATTTCCTAATGCTAGCCAGCTTTCCATATTTGTGTGTGCAGAGAAAATAGCACTAACTGCAATTTGAGTTCAAGAGCGAAATCAAAAGGAAAAATTTACTTCTCCAGTCTGCCCAGTCTTCACCTACAGCCCATTTTACTATGTCTATATAAGGAAAAGAGTTTTATCACATCTCTTACAGGTTCACTGTATTATGTCTGCAGATGTTAAAAATGTGAAGTCACAGTAGGAACAATGTATCCAGTGCTTCTTCATTGATATTTCTTCCAAATTTTCAATGTCACTACACTTGGAAAATTATAGCTGCTGCTTTAAGGCCTTTTACAACTGACCTTGAAATAAAAGAGAACTACAGGTTAATTTTCTTTTATGTAAAAGTCACTCAAAAGAATTCATCGTCAACAGGGCAGCAATTGTATAGAAGAAATAAAACTGTGGCAGATTATCCAATACCATACATTTCCTCAGTTGATTAGCAGGTGTTTCTTACGCTGGTGTGCAAAAATTCCCAGGGTTCAATGTCAGCCTTTGAGCTTTGTTACTGCCATGGTGCAGTGGCCTAGTGTTGATATTCTGTATTGTAGTATTATGCAATGTTGGGAACAGGGGGATTCATGTAATCTTTGAAACTAGTGGAATGGCTTTCTTTCCAAAGTATTTCAGTCAGTTGTCTTTCTTTGTTTTAAAATCATGAAAAGTAATTATTGCTGTAGCTCATACTTTTAATTTCCAACAGACTTTTAAGCAGTTTTGCTCCTGCAGTTTTGCTGCTGTGCAAATCCGATGATCAGTCATCACTAAAATTTGTGAGATGAAAACAAGAATGCTGTTATATAGGCTTATTTTATGCATTAATGATAGGTACAGGTGCTAAGAAATTATTTTACTGACTAGGAAAAATGCACTCAGGTATTTGATTATTAGAAATGACTCAAATAATTTACATATAATATTATTGAATTTCATAATGTGGCTGTAATAATTCACAGCACTAAGAAGGAAATATTCAAATACTTTAAATTACACTCTATTTTACAGAACACTTTCCTTTAAGTAATTAGTTCTCACTGAACTCTTGAAAATATCCGGATATGTAAGGTTATTTCCAGTCTACAGACCAAGGGGCAGGGATCACAGATTCCCAGCTGTGAAGAAATTACTGGTGAGAGCTTTCTGAGCCTAGAAAGCAAGCTGATATTAGTTTTCTTTCATTTATTTCTGTTGTCAAGCCCCTACACAGCAGTTGTCCCAGTTCACTTCAGCTTCAGACAGAACTGCTAACATGAACTGATGAGCTTTTAATGAAGCATTTTTATAGTTTGCTTTCTATCTTTTTGGTGTCTGGCATTTTTCTATGTCATGGCAAAATTTTAAATGAGTAGGACTTTACAGATGATACTTGATAATAGGATCTTACCTCACGGAGCTTAAAATTTTTATTAGTGTTTATAGTATTGGTTTGAGGTATTTCACACAGCATTTCCCTGGGCAACTGTTAGGAGAGATTGAAATGTTTAACATGTGTGGCTGTGCACAGTAGTATAACACATGATTTTACCATTGCTATCTGCATGTCCTTTTCCTTTTCCTTTTAATAATTTCTTGCTTTAACAAAATGTTCCTTTTGGAGAGGATCCTTGTGCCTAACAGTCTTTGCCTACGAAATTCCCCAGAACAGGAGTCCTAGCTGGGTGGGTGGCAAGGTCTGATAAACCTTTAACCTTTTTTTTCGTGTGTGCAGGATGGGTAGGGGACAGGGGGAAGCTGACTGTGAACTCCTGCAAGGATGTTTCATCCAAGATAAATGGCTCTTGAAAACGGGCTAGTTTACAGCCATGCAAACACCTCTTCTGGAAGTTTGTGTCCAACAGGGGCTTCTGCAGATATGAAACTGTCAGGAGAGTTTAGTTCATGTTTCTAGCAGAGATGAACAGAAGAAGACAAAGGGCTTCAAGCATAACTACTCTGCTGGAACCGATGTGATGTTCTTTGCTTTGTTATTACTTTCTCTTTTTTAACTGCTGTCCTGTATATTGTTCTTTTCATGAAATAGAGATCCCTAAACTGATATTTATTTTTTTTTAATCTTGTTTCCTATTTTAAAAATATTTAACCTTCTCAGTCTGCTCAGTGAATATGCTGTGCACAGTAACACGTGATGGGCACCTCTTGATAATGTCTGTTATTTAAAGAGGAGATTTCAATCCATGTTTTAGGGTCATGCATGAACACAGTTCACTTTCAATCACAGTAACATGCTGATCCCAGAAGGTGACAAATGTACTTATGAACCTGCAGTAACCAGAGAATAAGCTCCTAAATTAGCTTATCCTTATTGACACGGACTACATCTTGAGTCACAAACGATTGTGGGAAAATGTCTTTGGAAGCTTTTGAAAACTTCAGCTGTGATTGACTCTAAAGACATACTTGGCATCTAAAATGAAAAACAAGATCATGCAATTTTGAAAGACTATTTAGTGTGTTAGATGTTCAGAGCTCACTATGTGCCTTACCTAATTATCCCTCATGCTCCCCATTCAAAGGATGGAAAAACTGAAGAACAAAAGAAACAGTGCACAGGGATGACAAAAGAAGCTCTTGATCCTTTAAGCAGCGCAGAAGTCTGGCTGTTTTTCAATGAGCTGGCCAACTTTATGTGTTTATTTCTCTAAAAGATGTGGCAACAGTGCAGACTGACTGATCTATGACAGTAATTTGTCCAAGGTAGCCGTTTCTTTGTGTTTCAGAGGCAGCCTGTGTCTATCAAGCTGATCCATACTGATTTACTTCTTGCTCCTGTGGAGTATTGCTCCTTCTCATCTTGAGATGAGAAGTTCTGTTATTTTTCCTTTCTTTTAAATTCTGTTTTAGTTTTTCTAAACAACATGAAAGGTGTTCAACAATTCAGACCTACCCTTAGGGGAATCCTGTTTCCAGTAATGAAATTTCTTTTTTGTCCAATGTTGTCTTTCTGAAAGAAACAAAAGTCTTTGCAAAAGCAAAACTTAAAGAAACTGTTTGAGTTAGGAATACTAATCACTGGTCACGTGACATTTACTGTCAGGCAAACAAAGAAAGGAGCTGAGTCTCTATCAAATGTTCTATTTTGGTATTTGTATGACCAGATCATAATAAAACATAAGTCTCCTAATTTGTGGCAAATTAGAACAGCCTTGATAAATACAGAACTAAATGAATATATTAGCTATGGAGTTAACTGCTTGTGCATAAAGAGTTAGCTATGTGGTAGCTGAGACACAGGATAGAGTAGAAGGCTCTGATTTTTATTTTTTTCCAAATATTTGCATTCCAGTGTCTCCTTCTTGTTTTACTTTCTTTAATGTATTTGTTTTTTAGCCACTCTATTGACTTCCTGCCTGGCATAACAGGCTTTTCAAGGAACAGAAGTTTTCATCTGAAAAGTTTACTGTAAAACAGCAATTTCAAGCAGCCACATGTAAGTTCCCTGTAAGGACTCTTATCCTCTTCAGAGCAGGGATCACATTACATTCTAGGCTTTTGAAAAGCAGCAACACCACTGCCAAAGTCTCTCTACCCTTAAAGACTTCTCATGTATCGTGTAGCCTTTTTGCTGTCAAATACCATTGGAGTGTAAATAGTTTGGTCTCTGCTAGGGCTGATGTCACTGAACCGACTTCATTTAGGATATGCATCTCTATATTAATTTCGTTTGGAAACATATATATATATGTAAAAAAAAGAAGAATGGATGAAAGGCATTTTTCTCCTAAATAATTTGGGTGTCTCTTTCTCTGTTTTAGTCAAATAGATGAGAGTAGTTTAGAAATTAGTTGAGCTGGAGTTGCCAAACTTGGGAGTATATCTGAGCCTGGATGGGAAGCCTTTGCAACTGATATTGTCCTCAAGCAGCTGATCGTCAGAGCATTTCCTTCCCATACCCAAAGCAGCAAAATGACCACGTCCAGCAGGCAGAGCTCTTCTACGTCTATGGTCAACAACTTGGCCAAAATATTCGATCCAAACACTTTGCAAAACCAAGGGCCAGGTAATGGAATGGAACCTCCTCAAATTCTTCGTGTTGCAAGAAGTGATGTCAGCACATCTGAAAGTTTTAACATCACGGATGTGAAGTTTGCCTCTCTTGAAGAGAAAATTGATAAACTGTTGACTCTGCAAGACAATGTCCTTAAGAAGCTTAACAGTGTTTCCCAAGAAATCTGTTGCATTGAAAAAGACATTGAGATGGTAAAGGCAGAAACATCTGAACCTGGATCAAGGATGGAAAGAAACAAAAAACTGAGAAACAATGAAATGAAGAGACTTTGCCTTAAAATGAAAAAATCTCTGTCTGATATAAACAGGAAAGCAGAGCAGCAGGTTAAAAGGCTAGATGGACTTGAACAAAGTGTTTCTGGACTACAGAAACTTGTAGGGCCTCTGACTGAGAAAGTGAAAACATTAATAATTCATAATTCAAGTGTAAAACATCATGGTAAAAAACATAAAGTTTGCAAGGCGGGAGCTGGACATCCCTTTAGGATGCACATTTTCTCGGAGAAAACAGCTGGTGACCTGCTCAAGAAGAAAAATGAAAAGGTGAGCCCAGGTTTATGTTTCATCTTGGCAGGAATCATTGCAAGCTGTGGATATGTTCTGCTCTATGCTCAGCTTTCTCATTTTGGTGACATTTAAGAAAGATCAACTAATGTGCTCTAAAAATGAAAAGTATAAGAACAAGCTGAGTAGTTTCAGTGGAAAAAATACAGAAAAATCTACTTGTTATATAGACCTTCATTTTTTCCCTAATTGTTCCTTTGCAGCTGTGAAGCATAACAACAAAGAACATAACAAAGATTGACACAGACTTCAGGAGTCTTGGGTCCTGGCCATGAATTTTACAATAATCTTTTCTGGATTTATAATTATCTAGGGGAATCAAGTTGCAGCAGTTGTGTTATGTGTACCAGGGTCTAGAGATTAGTGAAACTGGTAAAAAGGCTCCTTGGGTCAGGGCATGTCCATATGTTTGTCCTTTATTTCAAAGAACATCTTAAGTGTGCTGTTCTGGTCTGGTATTTTTCTCCTCTGGTGACGACTAGGGGACTTCTAAACTGGGATTTGAGGTAGGGTTACTGTAACTGGAGCTGTGGCTTGTGTAAACTTCCCTGGGTAAAAAATGTCTGTGTTACCATAATGGGAGTTTGATCACGTTCTTTAAAGTTCAGATTAAAAGACACCAAAAATCTCTTGAAAGACTCCATTGACTATAATAATCTCTTGTAAGGCAGTTTGAGTATTCTTTGTTTGGTAAAGAAAATTAAGAATTTTCATCTGACAAAATGTGTTGCCATTTAATTAACCCACAGTGACCAAAAAGTTTGCCTTTCATATTTTGTTCTGTTTTGCTTAATTTTTTTCTCCCACGAAGTCACATGCAGGCTTTACTCTTTGGTTCATTTAACGAATAGTTCTTGAGTTTGTTTTTCTAAAGGTTTTGAGCAGGAAAAACGTCATGTGAAGGTATCAGTGGAAATGGCATTCCTTGGAAAAAAGACGTACTGCACCCAATATTACTCAGAATGGCCTGGTCAGCAAACCGTGTGCTTTTCAGCTTGGTTACCCTAAGGCAACCCCACTTCTTAGATAGACAAGAAGCATTTGAGCCTTCAAAGGAAACTATAAAAATAGCAGTCAGTGCTGAGTAGCAGCAGAGGAACATCTTGTAAAGCTCTGTCAGCTGAACTGACTGATCTGTCACTATGTAAGGATATAAATTGTGCATCCATGTTTCCAGAGCATCACTAACTGAAGAGAAAAATTGCTTCCTTGCCAAAGAAGACTGGCAACAAAAATCGTCATTATGGGCCCTTCTTGAACATCAGGCTGGGCTGGTTTCAAAAAACAAGTTTCAACAAGAGAGAATTTTTTGTTGTTTTATGCAATTACTTTGATAAGAAGAGATTATTTATTTTGAACATCTGAGTTTAGGGCTTCTTTTACTTTTCAAAATATCCATGGAAACATCTGTTGTAAAAGCCCCATTGGAATGAGACCCACAGGGCATCTTTGTAATGCTGCCATCACTGCAGTTTGTGGTAGAGATCTGCTTATCTCGGTGAAAGTACGTATTCATCTAAACTATTTATAAATGTAAACTGAATCAGGCCTGGCATGTTAATGAGCTGGCAGCTCCTGGAGATCATAGTAGGTGCAAGGCCTTCTGCAACAGAAACACAGGGTTGGAGAAAGGAGAGGACCTTGCATGCTTTGCTGGTGAGTTTGTGGGAGCCAACAAGTGTAGTGGAACAGGAGAAGCTTGTGCTCTTGGCAGGTCAGAGGGGAGCTAGGATGGCAGAGGTGCAGGTGCCCCATAGAGAGTTCAGAGCTATAAGAGACCTGGAAGTAAAGGCAAGAGGCCTTGATGGTGGAAACAGAGACAGCCTACTGTAAAGGATCCAAGAAAGAGAGGAGCAAGTGGAGCTTCTGTCTTTTTCCAACAGCAGCTACATTTGTAATCCCCTCACTGATTCATTTTTGTTTAGGCAGACTCTTGGCGATGCTGAGTGGACTTGGTAGGAACTTGTCTAGCATATAGGCTTAGGAAAGGCAGCATGAGCATGTCTGGAATCATGCTGATGATATTAAGGTGTTGTTTATATTTTGTTTGTTTTATGAGATAGCATACATATGTTAGGTTGTCATTACCTCCTCTCTGTGTGTTTGATTTATTAGAAAAAGGCCATCATAAAATTACCAAGCTATCCTGTGAACAACAGCTGGCTTTGGTAAGTACTTAGTCATCTTAGGTTTAAGTAAAAACAGATTTGAAGTCAGACCTGCATTAGGAGTAACAGAACATGGAATGATATTCTTCAGCAGAGACTGCTGAGCTTGGCTGTCAGCTAAGTCAGAGACAGTGTGTACCAGCATTTAGGGCAAACAGGCTCTCCTCTGGGTGAGGGGGTAAGATCAGCATCTCTGAGCAAGTTATTCAAAAGACTGGTCCACGAGACACCGCAAAGTTGGTTGCTCATGCCTCCATATTTGAAGTGGATTTACATATGTTTTTATATGTTTTATACAGTTGTGATTAAAGTAAAAAGAAAAGCAAAGGAATAGAAAAACAGGGGATCTCACCCTTGCAGAGTTTTACATCTGAGCTGTACCAGTGATACCTGGTGACATAGCAATTCACAATTTTACCCAAATGTGCAGATACCAATCCTTGCTTCTCTTAACAGAATCCTCATTCCTGTCTCTAGTCCCCACCTGACGATAACTTTGAACAGTGCTGACCCTGTAGAAGTGCAAGCTGCCAGGCAGTAAGAACAACATCTCTTGTATCGTAAGTGGACTGTGTGGCAACACTGAGCAACCCTTCAATCCCTTTAGACATACACAGACCTATTCTGTTTCTGTATGGCCACGAACAAGGCAATCCATTCATTATAGTTAGTTCAGAAGGACAGTACCCACTTCTATGCACAACTGGAGATGTTCCTATTTGTCATCCATCCTGCTCCAGCTATGAGTAAATTCTATCTCTTAGTTCTAACGGCTGAGCTGTCTGAAAAAATGTTTGTCTGTCTCCAGCCTGATTCTGCAAAATAATCCAATCATAACTTATGAATGAATTACTAGTAGGTGGTGCCGTAGGTGGCCATGGGTACAACTGGATAAGGCAGTGAATTGTGTTTACATACTGCTCACCTGCCTTTCCGTTCTTTGTTCTCTAGAGAGGTGCCGTGCTTTGCTTAATGTAGTATTGTTTTAAAATTTTTCCTAGCTGTCTCTTTATACAGAACCATATTAGTAGAGAGCTGTGAAAGAGGCAGAACAGAGAGGGAAGAGGGGGAATGAGAGAGAGGTAAAGAAGCGGTGTAAGCAGCTGGGGTGTGTAACCTCTCACCTGCCAGCAACAGCCAGAACAATTTCCTAATCACAGGCTCCACAGGCACATTTTGTGCTCTTGCAAAATATAGGGATTGCTCTCTTCTGAAGCAAATTTCTGCTTTCCTGCCTTTTACTGCTATCCTGAAATACCTCCTCTGCCTCATGCAGGAGTTTAGTTTATTTCTGGTTTGGGTTGAAGTTGTAATATCGTGTAGCCTGGATACACTTCATGCTTTGTCAAAGCTGCCAAATGTCTCGCAGTCATTTTCCACTGAGTGCAGCATGACCTTATCACCACATGGCTGACAGTGGTAGCGTGTATTACTTGTCATTTAAGTTATTTTGTCACTATTGCCACTCAGGGAAATCAGCAGTTCTACAGTACAGGTCTTTAAAAGCCTTGAGGTTTTCCTCAAATTCACCTTTTTAAGTAGTCTGTGATAATCCTGTTGCAAAATGTTCCTGTCTGTAACTCCTTTTCAGTCCTATTTCTTCCACTTGTAAAGAAAGAGGGTAAAATAATACTTCACTTATTTCCTCCACATTAAAAAGTTTAGAGATTCTATAATATTAACCTGCAAATACTCACCTGGAGAGTCAGAAAGTCCATTTTTCTGTCATCGTAAAGTAGTGTGGAACTTCCTGCAGTTACCTGCAGGTGTCTGTAACTTTGGTTTCCTGACATTTCCACAGGCTTTGCTGTAGGACTAACAACTATTAGCAGTTTGGGGCTATTTCCCACACCAAAGACACCCCAGCAGTGGGAGCTGTGTTTTCTGCTTGAACCCTCCATCCCTCCTGTGCAGGTATCACACTGCAGTTGCAGGTCACTGACTGCTTTAGCAGGAGCCCACAATGAAACTGCTGTTTGCCATGTGTTTTAAGATCCATTCAGCCTCAGCCTATAACTGTTCTGTTTCCTTCATTTTGCCTACAAATGCTAACAAGTCCCTTATGTATTATTTAAGTTCTCTCCAAATTGGCCATGTTCCGTATATTTTTTGTCTTTCACCCAAATAGGTGGGATTTTTTTTTTTTTTTTAACATCTATTTGCAAGAGTTTCTGCTGTGCTCAGTGGTTTCAAGGGTAGAGATTTCTGCAGAATCTCAACAGATGGGTTTTATGCTGCTTGGGCAATGCAGCTGGTCAGCACACTCAGGTGTCATTATACTTGGGAATGCTCTTCTGTCCATTGGGACTGATGCCTTTACTTAAATATATTCTTGGTAGAAGAATTTCAGCTTTTGAGTGAGGTGCAACATACTACAGTTAAAATTCTCCCTCTGACTGTCTATAAAACTGGTATGTTTTCTCAGGACAAGGTTTTCATCTTGTTGTGCCCTGTTCTCTCCCTTACTGCCAGCCATAGGAGTTATTTCATGCCCTTTCAATTCGTAATGCTGTTTAACTTTGTTTCCATTTACCCTCAGAACTTGCTGTCTGCTGTACAATGCTCCCTGCATAGGATCCTGTCCTAAACACTGTTGTGCTTTTGCTTTCTCTGCAACTCTGAAAACGTGTAAAATCAAAGTAGACACAGCTAATTTCTAAATACCGGCAGGCCACATTGGATGGCTTTTGAACATGACATTAATGCCCATGTGTTAGAATGACCATTGGAGGAATCTGTTACAATTTCCTTGCAAAACTGGGGAGACCTCATGATGAAGATAAAGAGATGACTGATAAGTGCAGGAAAGCAAGGCAAGGCAGCTCATCAGAGAGCAGTCCTGTAAAAGCAGAAAGTTCCTCAAAGAGGTGAGACAGCAGTAGGAGGGATTTGCTCAGGGAGGAAGTCTTTGTCCACTGCAGCCATCTAAAATTCACCTTTTGTCATGAGATATCCTACACGTTTAAGCAGTTTTCTGGTGATGACTCCTCTCAGCCCCTATCAGAAAATGTTGGGGTACTACTCTTGACTATTACCTCTGATAGGAGAGTGACATTGCAACTAAATGTGGGGTCTTCACCACACTGAGTTTTAATGACAAGAGTGACTGCTCTGAAACACAACTAATTTGGTTCCATCCTGGCAGCACCCTGGGTTTTGCATATATGTGCAGCTGTGAGGAGGAGCCGTGATGGGTGACTAGGCAGCAGCCCCAACAGAGCCTGGAATGAGCCTCACCACATTCCATTTGCTGGGTTCTGCATGGTGAGGTGCCGCAGGATCACAGTTCGTCTGTAAAGAGATCATTAAAAAAAACAAAACAACAAAATAGATCTTTCCCCTCAACCCAAACTCCCTTCTTGTTAAATGAATTATTAGGAAACCTGCCGTCTAATTAAATTCTGGAGTCCAATTCAAAATGAGTCATCAAAGCTATAGGGGATGATTTCTTAAGTTTATAACCCTCTGGATGGAAATCTCCAACAGTGTGATTTCTCCAAAACAGCTTAAGAAGGACAGTTCATGAAGTCTGAAGGTATTTGCCATCGATACCATTGCCTGCTTAGCTCAGCTAAGTTACTGAAGTTGACAAAATACTCTCTTAACAGTGAAGCTACTTAAGTGATGTTGTAGCAAGAAAAAATTACCTGAGTAGTTTGACACGTGGTGGTTTATGGCCACAGTTAAAAAGATCTGCCAGTGATTGGGCTTTCAAGATGCATTTGTTTTCTTCTTTCTCACACTGTGACAATAGTGGAACCCATTTAGGAGGATGACCCATTTAATAGTAATGGCAAAAATGTGAAGAATAGCACCTGAAACATTTATGAATTATGGTACAGGTGCATATGAGGCATGTATGCACCCTGGCAGTCAATCACACATGGAAGGACTTTAAGCAGTATAGAGACGGGATAGATCCGAGGCTGTCCAATGTGTTGGTAAGAAAGGCAGCTGAATTCTTCAGTGCTTGTTCTTGCCTGACACTGCCCATGGTTTGTTCAGATGAGAAACTCAAAAATTATAGATGACCGGTTGATTTGATTTCTCAGATGCAGTGAAAGGACATGTGTCAAAACCAGGTAATGCTGAGCGATCTGGTCCTAGTGGGTGTCTTGGTAGCCTTTATTAGTGATTATTACAGGCCTCTGTGTATTCCTGAGCCATTAGAACTATACCAGTCAATTGAAGTTAAAAAGCCTACCTCTAAAGCTCTTTTTATACCTGATAATGACTCTGCTAAGTGATAGTGACTAGACCTCAAGGCAAAAGTAAAGATGTTTAGAATCCACCTATCACTGTTAGTGCAACCTGTTGCATGTTTACTGGGGCCATGGGCTCTGTCAGGAGCCTGATTGCATGAAAGCCTTTTCTACTCTTCACTGTCTATCCTGTTTTGAAAAGAATGGCCTGGCAGGAGGAAGCATCCATTTGAAACGGGACAGCCACTTCTTCTCCAGCACAGTGGGTGGGAAGTCAGCAAACTTTAGTGGGGAATGGACGTCACTTTGACTTCACAGATCTTCAGCTTCTTCCCTAGGATGATACTGTTCTGAGGGATTTTTCACATGCAGAGGTTGTTACCTCATTACCAATGTATTTTCAAAGCAGCAGGTCACATAGAAATTATCTTATATTTTGTATTGGGGGAGTCATGATTTTCATGGTTCAGAGCTTATTTTTTTTGTGTGTGATTAGAAGATATTTGTGAATTGAGTTTGGATTTTACAAAAGAATGATTTCTTTATCTAGTTAAAGGAGTTCTATAAAAATCATGGAAGAGTCAAAACCTTTGCCTGAAGGTGACAGTAGTTGTTATAGTGTACCAAAAAAATAATGACATGGAAGCAGATGAACCACTTGCCAGTAAAAGCAGAATTATTCCCATGCTTTTTCAAAAATACTATTCAAAAATACTTTTTACTAAATATTTTACACTGCTGGAGGGGGTGGTGGGGAAAGGAGATATGTATTGAAGAGGAACATTAAAGGGCAGGAGGGGATGGAGTCCACCTTTGATGGATGGCACAGGAGGCATCGCCATGCATGTTGTTGCCCCAAGGTCTCTGTCATATGTGATGCACAGATACCGGGACCATCCTCAGTACAATGCTCAGGCGGGCAAAGCCTCCATGGCTGATTTCTGGCTGTTAGGGAAACTCATTAATTGCAAATCTCAAGTGACTTAATGATCTGGATAAATTAATGGTGATCAGATCTTACACACAACCAGGTTATCTTGCCATAAGACTGCTCTGCAAATTATCAAGAGTATGAGAAAGTGATACTGAGTTAAAATGTGGCTTAGGCATATGCAAAGGTTTGTGTCTTGGTATTGGCAGATGGAAGCTGAGGATAATGTCTTGGTACCAAGTGAAATGTGATGGGATGATAAAGGACCTCTAACTAAATGGTTGGGGCTGCTTCAGGAGGCCATTCATTACAAAAATGTTTGCAATAGGAAAAAAAGAATCAAAGAGTTTTATTAGGTGAATAAAAAAATCTGAAATTTAGCAAAAAAAACATTCCAAGGGTAGGACTGCTGCAGTATAAAGAAGGAATTTAACTATGTACAGCTCATTAAAAACGAGTCACATGTCTATAAAAGACATTAATTTCTTACTGTATTTAAAATTTCTATTAGAATATATTATATTTTTATATATTATTGCTTTTTGCTTAATTTCTGCAGGTTTCTAAAGTCAATTTAAATAATTTCCAAATGTTGTTTGGTTTTGGTTTTTTTTTCCCATTGATCTATACTGAAGTTTCAGCCTCTGGACTATCTTACATTATTCTGTATCATCACCTGGGCTTTTATTCTGTCTCTCTTACTTAGGTTCTGGCAATACTCTATGAAAGAATATGTTTAAGTCTAGAAAATGTATTTTTGAAGACAAAACTGTGTAGATGCAGACACCATTTTGCTCTGGTATACTTTACAGGGTCACAACACAGACTTTCATATTTAACCTTTTGTGAAATGAAACTGTAAAATTAATTGGAAGCTTTTGGCTTTTATGACTAAGAAAAATTACTATAGTGCCATTTACCTAATTTTACATATTCAAGTCATTAAAGAAAGGGGGAAAATAATGTTTTCTACTAAGAAATATTGATTAGTGCAATTTTAGAAAATAAGAAGTGCAAAAAGTCATGTTACCTAAGTTTGCGAAGAATAATACACAAATAAATAAAATATTATTAGGGATTAAGTTAAAAAGACCCTTAAGAAAGCTCTAACACTCTGAGGGAAGAGGAGTGGTATGAGTAATTATGTGGGATAGATGTCTTTAACAAACCACCACACCTTTCCGATGAGATTTTCAAAGAGTGTGATGGCTTTTGGGAATTGTGGGCTTTCAGAGCAGCTGCTCAGCAGCCTAGGGCTGGACATCACACATGCGCCTGATAAGCAACAAGGAGGTCTTTGTACCTCCTATGGCTGGGATGGGAAGGATACATTGACTTCTGTCAGCTTCAGAGAACCTGGTGAGCCCCCACCCCTTAGACAGGAGAAATAATGAGCAAAAGTTCTTGTTTTTATTGCCAGGTCAAGATTTGACATGTTGAAATGTTGCAGCAAATAGCACAATGTGGAGAAAACTGGGTTGTTAATGTATAGACTACTTATTGATTTACAAATCGTTCAATAGCTAGTCCTTATATTTGTATTTCTCATTCTAGTGCACAATTGCCTCTATATTTATTGCAAATTGGTTCCAAAGGATATGAGTAAATATTTAATTTGTATTAATTTATTTTTTTTTCATTTAAATTAGTATGAGCTCCTCATCTGCTGGTAAAATGTCAGAGATCAGAAATGGTGCTTGAATAAACACTGTAGCAATTTATGTAATGCCCTGGCAGTCTCAGATGTTCAACACTGTCCTGTGTTCCTTCCACTAGACGGATTTTCAAGGGCTGACTTCTGTATTTCACACCTGCAAACTACAGCAATATTCAGTTGGAAGTGCTGTGTGTCTGCAATTAATTCTGAATGCAGAAGTGAAATCTGGCCTCATGCATCAAAGAGCTTGGAGGCCATTGCTCTGGTTATTTGCTCAGCTGACTGTGTTTGATCAGAGCTGATGTCCTCAGCGGTACAGAGAGGCTGACATACTTACAGGAATCTCAGTGCATTACTAATTGCTGACACAGTGCAGAATAAATAAGTCTGCGGCTTTTCCCTATTTTTTTTTTTAGTGCTTTTTAGAGCATTGGTTGATTCCCTGTGTTCCATCTGGCAACACTACAGTTATATTTAAGTTCTCTGGGAACAAGGCTCTGATTTATATTTCAAGGGTATGTGCCTGGTTGTATTGTGGCCTTTTTTATTTTGCGGCCTGCAACTTCCTGGGACCAACTGCATCCCAAATAATTGTCAGTCTCAGGTCTTATGCTCATATTGCAGTTTCCTTGTCCCTTGTAGAGCAAGATTTTCTGAACAAGTCCTGTTGAAATCTGTCCATGCAGTTACATCCAGTTTGTCTCAACTCTTTTGGCTTCTCATGGAATTTCCTTTCCCTTGAACTCTATTTATAGCAGATACACATTGCTTTGATTTCATGCCTATTTTCTATATAGCCTGATGAAATGAAAATAAAAAAAATATAGCACAAAAGAATGTGGAGGTCTTACCAGAACAAATGTTTAGTAATAGGACTGATTGGTGCTCAGAGTTGTGGGAATTCTTGGGTGGTTAAGACACTCAAAATTAAGTGCCTGAACCTGTGTATTTTGTTGAGATATGTACAGCACTGCTTTAGCTGGTAGTCTCTCTGGAAAGTATTTGGAGGTATCTGCATTTTTCACACCTTTGGGATCTATTAATAATAATGGCAATGCCAGTTTCATGGCACTGTGAGAGGAAGAGGGCAGGTAGAAAAAGGAGCACCAAGCAACAGCAGATACCATGTGGTATTGTGGTCACCATCCTACCAACAAGTCTAGGAGTGGCTAGTGAAAAAACACACCGAGCACACAGCGGAGAAACAGGAGCTAGTATCCACAATGGTAACAGTAAGAGCAGAAATTTTATGACGACCTGGGTTGGTATGAAGCACCTCTAGATGTCACTGCAACATTGTAAAATGTAGGTAACAGCAGGGTACAAAGCAGTAACGGTTTATCTGCTCCAATTCCTGCTTACTGTCTCTATCAGCCTTTAACAAATCGTTGCATCATTTAAAAAGTCATTACCAAATGTTGATTAAACAGCAAGAAACTTTTTGATATCTGTCAGTAAGATTGTTACCGAACATTTTGCTAGATTATTAAATATTCCAAGGTTTGGTTTAACCTAGTTTTTTAACAACAAAAGCTAGTGCAGGGCAGCAGCTGATTTCTGAATGATTCTTTGTTTTAGTCTCNATATATTTTTTTTGTTATGCCAACACTGATGCTGATTATAAGTGGGATAGTTTCTTTTACTTTACACAGGTACCAATTCAACTGGTGTGGTAGTGATTGAAATAAAGACCATCATTTATAGGAAATGTGTGAGTTAGAACACAGAGGATTTGGATTTCACAAAAATCAAAAAAAAAAAAAAAAGCAAAAAAGAGGCTGCAATTTCATGAGGACCAATACAATGTGTACACTATATAAATAGACTAGTATGTCAATTGTCTTCTCCACAGGTCATCAAAGAGAAAACACATTTGAACGAAACAGAAGCAAAAGAGGAGAAACCACCAGATTCAGCAGGTTAGACTATTTTTTCTCTGATCAGTTTCTAGTTTCTATGAAATAGCACAGAAATAGCCATGACTTTCCTGAGCAGCAGGAGTTGTTTGGGTTATATGTGTGCTCATGTGTGCACAGAGTGTCCAACTGCTCAACAAGGTGCTTTGCATGAGGAGTTTATTAACCTTGATTTGGCTAACAATAACTTTGAGTGAGAAAAACATTTTCTAGTGCTATGTCTGAAAGGAAGCATTCCTCACTCGTTATATCCCAGTTTTATAAAAGTAATCTGCTCTTGCTTAGGAAGCCCACCTTGAAAAGTGGGAGAGGAAAGCAAATGCCTAGTTCAAAATTCAACAGAAGTTATGCTAAGTGTGCAGCCCTACTTTAATATTGTTACTGACTATTAGAAAACCACTGACAGATTCCCTTGTAATCTCTTTACTTACAGATGGACCCATCCAGCAGAGCCAGTCCTGCTCTCAGGAAGAAGTTGATAAGCTCAACAAGGAAAATGCCAAGAGGGAAAGCTCTGTTCTGCTTGAAGTGGATCCTTCCAAATTTCATACTGAAGAGTCAGAGGAGAAAGAAGAAAGTTTGTCTTTAGAAAGCCATTATGAATATAGGAGAAAGTCTTTTCAGGAATCCTTCACTCCAGAAAAGCAGAAGGAAGAAGATGCTGTTGATGATGCTTGTCAAAAACTAACTGTGCACGAGATAGAGAATGAGTCCCCAGCAGATGAGGAGAAGAAGGAGGAACATCAAGTGCCTAAAGATGAACCACAAGAGGAGAAAGTGAATGAAGGGGAGGAAAATGCTGGTAAGAGTGAAAAATGTGCTGAGGAACTACCAGCTCCCTCCCAAAAGGAAGATGAGGCAGAACAAAGTCATGATGAAGAGGTAACAGATGGAAGGTAAGGTCTGAAACTCAAACTACACATTCTTAAGAGACCCTTGCTTCAGAAAAATGTGTAGTTCAAGTTTCAAGTCAAAGTGGCTGGTTAATACAAATATTGGTGAAAATTTAGCCCAATACAAAAGTGAAAAATATGTTTATGTTTCTGATCTAAGTGAAATTGTACTCTTAAAAAAGACAGGCAAACAATCCACCACACATGGTATTAGCAGTGTGCTATGGTTGTTTGCTGGGGAAATGTGTTAGGGACATGGAAATTATGTTATGCTATTCTGTATCTCAGAGGAGAATTCTCCCATACTGCAATGTCATATAACATGAGCAAAATAGATTAGGTCATCTGCCAATTGGGAATTAACTTACTGCAAAATGTGGTAATTTAAGGGATAATATAAAAATGTGTAAATTTGCCCAGGCAATTGACCTGATAAATTTGTTTACTGTAATTCTTTCTTTGCTGCATTAATGTGTAGCCTTTCAGGGATAAACAGGTTTAAGCTCTCAGGAACCTATATAATAAAGTGAAATTCCAATGCTCTCCCCTTCCTTTAAAGGTGAGACTGATAGCCAAATGTCGAGTTTAGAAGAACTGAGATGAGGTTTTCAGTAACTGAGAAAAACATATTGCTGTCATGATTAATTTAAGGGCCATTTTTATTTCTCAAGGTGAATATTAAGCCAGTGAATTTTATACCATGAAACAAAATTGCTTAATGTTATTTGAATGCAAATCCATGTAGGCATTTTTCATGTATGTTTCTAAATTTGCTCTGCTTTAAGTGTACTCTGCACTAATACCATGTTTTGTCCTTGCAGGTGTAAAAGCTGCGAAAAAGGTACAGGAAATTCTAGTTCAATCCCCGAGCAGACCTGCCAATTTGAGCATAGTGGTAGCATTGAGTGTCGAGTGCATGATGAAGGCCTAGTCAAAGATGACAACAAAAAGAGCAGGGTAGTTGCAGAAAGCACTGATGGCATATGTAAAACTATAAAAAGGTCTTAAAGGAAGTATCCCAAAGGCAAAGTATTTGATTCCCCTGGTATTACAGTGAGGAACAGAGAGAGAGATCTGTAGAAGAGAATGACTTCATGATTGTACTTAGCAGAGGAAGATGGTGTGCATGGTAGCTTTGATGGGAAACAGTTTTTGATGGACCACATCTTAAGCTGATGAGAAGTAACGTGATTCTGCTTGCTTTCCTTTTAGAGGCTTCTGTTCTGTCAGAAATGATTCACAATTAATTTGCTTCTGCCACAACTACTTCACTAACACTATCGTCTCTCCCTCTTCTTTTAACAAAAGGGCTAAAACCCCTAAGTACAGAGTGGAGGGAGAAATTATATCAGGTGTGGCAAACACGGTCGACCTGCGGAAGTGTTGAGGATGTGTGTTAACAGGGAATCTGCAGTGCTCTGGACGTAGCTTGAGAAACCAACTTGCTCATATTCATACCATTGTAATGTGAAGTGAGAACAACTGCAGTCTAAAAAGTAAAGAAATACAGACTTCTGTGTGGAAACCTGAGTGATGCTGTTGAACAGTCAGATAAATGGTGCTCAGATTCTGAACTCTGAGGCAGTGCTTACCGTGGTGAGGCAGAGATTTCTAATATTAGTCCTCCCGTTTGAGGATTTCAGTGCCTATTCCTGCATATGAAATTATGGGACGTGAGGAGGTGGCCTGAAAAACTTGAAGTTATATGCATGTGCATGTGAATGCATAGGACTCAGGATGAATTTATCTGCTTTGGGAATGGGGGGAGAGTGTGGGAGGGAAGCATTTATTCCAGGTTTGTGCTAGGTTTTTGTAGCAGAAAACAGAAGATTCCACACTAAAGTTTTAAAGTCCATAAACTGTTGTGAGCTCTGGTAGATTGTTACGGATGATGTTAAGGTTAGAGTGTCTCTGTTGAAGCATCTTTGATCTGAATTAGGAGATTGTTCTTGAATAGGGAGAAATCCCCACTGTTTTGCAGAAAAAAAGAGAAATAGAGGGTCTATCACGGGGAAAATCTTGACGGGAAAGACTTCAACACAGTTTTGAAATGTGGTTTGGCGTCTTTAAAAGAATATTTCCTTGCCCAAAGTTTGGTAACGTTTTGGAGCTGAGCTTTCAGAAAGACATTTTCTTCTGTCACTTACATGCTGGTGCTGATGGAGCTTGTGTTGTTAGAGTCAAATTTTGCCTTAGGTTTAGAGGTTTTGTTGGCATTTTGTCGGTCTCAGTAACGTGCAAAGACCCATACTTACAGTCGTGCAATTCAAACTCCACAGAATCCCAAGTAGGTGGCAAACTTCCAGAAGCCCCAGCTTTTCACAATTCCTTGACCATGAACTAACTTCCTGACCATGTAAGTTATTAACACTGTCCAAAAAAAATCTAGGTACACAGCTGGTGTCCTGGAAAAATGGACATTCACTGTGAATAAGGACAATGTACTGCTGCATTAATGACCAAAGTGTTCCTGCCAGCTACATGCTGTCATGGGGTTTCTTGTTTGTGTTTTTGATAATTTTCACTGGAGTAATGAATGGTTTTAAAATTGCTCAACAAGCCTCCCACAAAAAGGAGCTGGCATTCCAAACCAGAGAGTTCATGTTGAAACACTGGGGCTGTAGCCCTCCCAAACAGTTGAAGAAGTATTTGTCACCTTGGTCAGCCAAAGGTCACTCTTGGGAGTATAAATCAAATGTAAAACAACATGGGTATGAAACTGAAGTCACAACAGCCTGCAAAAAGTCCAAATTAGGCATGGAGGGCTGGTCTCCAGCAGGGATTTTGACATCAGGATGGCAGAAAAGTCCAGCATGTGGAGGTCCAGAAAGTAACACCAGAGACCTGCCAAAACTCCATAGCTGCTGCAGTGCAATGTTGGGAACCATCCCTTTTCTGTGGCCCTCTTTACCTTTTATCTGCCATCTTTTTTTAAGGACAGAAATTCTTCAGAGCAGCATATGACAGTTACCATGTGTCGGGTACCACGTCGGGTCCTGAGCCATACTGGAAACCCCAAGTGCTGTCTGCCAGGGTGAAACTCCCTCATGTGCACAAGCTCTAAATGTGATCTTTAAAGGTGATGACCACACTGTGGAAAAGGACAAGTTTTGTCAATCAGTTGAGAAGGGAATTCTTCACTATGAACAGCAAAAGCTGGGAAATAGCATCTCTTAGCTGGGCCTGCAGGAGAGTTCAGTTTCTCTTCCTGCTCCACTGGAGAATTACAGTACATATTCACCAACAGTCCCTGAGGAGGAAAAAATGTTTTAAAAAATCAGAGATAAGGCTGAATTGCAGAGTCCCCTTGTGAGTATGAAGCTACATTGGTATGGTCTAGTGGTCCTCACTTTGCTTCTCCCTGCTGTTGTACAGAAGATAACTTAATAAAGGAGTCCTTGTCTTTGCAGTGTAGTTCCCCAACAACAACCTTTTTTTCTGAGCCAAAGCTCCTGAAATAAAACCCTTCTTCAATAACAGACAAAGACCTATCCATAAGAGTTAAAGTAAGTGTATTCAGTTCTTAAATGAACTTATCTAGGGAAAAGAGGAGCTAAAATATGAGGTAGACAAGCACTGCATGTGACCACTTATATGCTCTCTGTCTGTTTTGTCTTTTGTAGATGATATTCCTACTCCATCAGCACCATTTGATCACCGGATTGTCTCAGCCAAAAGGGTGGGGATCAGCAATTATTATAATGTCAACGAGGATGAAATTCTGGGAGGGTAAGTCAAGCGAAATGTGCCTTGGAAAGCAAGGCACAAGTTTACAGCCAGGCACCCTGGGAGGTGGATGGAGGCAACATGCCCCACTAGAGCTGAAGACGTGGAAGTCTAAGCTCTTTCAGTGCTTGGTAGAGAGATGAAAAGAGGAGGCTGGCTTTACAGTGTGAGTGAATTTTGGCTTACTATTTGGAACCAGCAGACTTGGCCTGTGTTTAGCATTATTCTAGGTCAGCCAGATGCCCTCAGGGTTTATGACAGGGCTCCTAGGATGCTGTAATACTTTATCTTACATTACAGCCAGCAGGATGTAGAGACGTGTTGTAGTCTTTTTCCTCTCAGTGAGTCTCACCCCTGAAAACACATGCATGTTTTCAGATAGATTAGCAGGCTGATCTGACAGGCCATGCAGTTACTTGAATAACATGCAGTTAATTGAAATGAAAGCCAGTAGAGAGAGGACAATTTATGTTGTTTATAATGTAGTTTACATTCAGAGTTGACACCTGTACCACTGGATGATTTTTTTCTTCTTTTCTAGAGGGCGATTTGGGCAGGTGCACAAATGTGAAGAGAAAGCAACAGGTCTCAAGCTGGCAGCCAAAATTATAAAAGCAAAAGGTCCAAAACAGAAGGTTGGTAGAGCATGATATTAGTCTTTGGTTCCCCAATAGATGACACACTTCAGCTACACAACAGACCATGACCAAGGGTCTCACAAGCCATCACACTCATAGGACCTGATGGATTACCATTAACTCTAGTTCTATTCCCCTTCTCCTCCAAAACCTCTAGTAGCTCATCAAAGTACTATTTTGGGGGGGTTTTTATGTTTCTTTTAAATCTTATTTTATTTTTTTGTTTGTTTTTGTTGCTAATTCTCTTAGTGTTTTCTTTCATGGTAAAACCATTTGTCAGGCCTGTGACATAGTGTATTGCCTCCCAAGAACACTGTAGCCTTTGCTGCAATGGCTTGATGTCAGTGTGGGGAATGCTGATAACAGCCATGATCTGGGCTCCTGACATCAATACAAACACAGATGAGAGGAATTATTCAGGGCTGTTTTGCAAACCTCTTTGCCATCTGGGACTGGCTTTCACAGGAAAGACATACATAACATCCTTTGTGTGACATCGGTGTCATTAATGGCATTCAAGAGTGGGATTTGTCACAGGTAACCGGGGTTGCTAAGGTATAGATGTGGCCAAGCTGGTCGCCAAGAATTCATTTATAGTGAATGGAGGGAGATTGACACCACCAGAGAATGATTCAGCATGTCTAAAATAGTTGGGCTGAATGGATGTACCAGTCTCTCTCCTCTGACTGCGAAGTTAGGTTTTGAGGACTGTCCTGGACTTTTCTTAGCTTGATTTTGTCCACCTACAGCTGTTTGAACAAAATTCTCCTCTGCTTCTCTTTTTCCTTTATGTCCCTGTGAGCCTACCACTTGTCCATGTGGGCTCTCCTGTTCCTTTTCCACCAAATAGCTTATTACTGAAACACCCCGCTCAAGCTCTGAGTTCAACCTGTTAGTTCCTATAGCCTTGACATCTATCACTGCAGGAGCCCTGAGTTTGGTTGCCACAAGTGAAAACATAAAGATAATGTAGTTTTGCTTCAAATGTAGCTTTCTTAGAAAAAAAGTCATCTGAAGCAATACTCATGGCTCTTTACAGGATGAAGTAAAAAATGAAATCAATGTCATGAACCAGCTGAATCATGTGAACCTCATCCAGCTATATGATGCCTTTGAATCTAAAAATGACATTGTACTCGTCATGGAATAGTAAGTGTGTTCTATTTTTTTCCTTTCTGTGTTTACTGCTTTTGCTAGAATTGTCAATTTCCTTTTCCCTTTCTCCTGAAATTAGAAATAGAGCTTCTTACAGTGGAAAACACATATGAAATATGTTCTCGTGAACAGAAAAAAAAGGGAATTTAAGAGAAAAGTTTTCCCATGTAGCCATTTATGCATTTTTTCCAGTCGTGTGCCACATTCCTAGTGCAGTAAAGCGACTGCTCCAATTGAAGATAGAGCTGAGTTACATATCTTTAATTTAATACTTTAATTTTTATCAGCCAAGAAACAAACCTCTCAGAATATCTCCTATTTTGTGAGGCAAACAAGAAGACATCTTACACCAAAGAGGAACCAGATATGGGTGTTGTGCCTAATCCTTATACTGGGTGCCTGAAAGGATAAACCTGCTTTATATGCTGGGTTATCAGGCTAATAGGCACAAAATACCTGCCTTAAAGTCAAGGTAAGCAGATGTTGTCTTAAGGAAGCCAAAAAGGCCAAAACTAAAACATCAAAAGGCATGGCAGAATGTTCAAAGATAAGTGAGTTTGACTATTCTGGACATTCTCAGACAGTCCTCTGAATTTGGTCTGCATAATTAACATATCACAAAAGAAAAGTATCTGTGTACCTATGAACGGATAAGTTGGAGGCATACTGAAATGTGAAGAGAAATTAAGTACTTTCTGTTGACTTTAGGTAGTTTGAGATTGACATTTTGGATCCTGTTCCTCTTAAACTCAGAGGGAAGAGACCACAGATTTAAATGCAGATTCTCCACTATGTTGTCTTGGTTTTCCATGGAACTTCATTAATTTCACTGGTACAAAATGATGACTCAAGACAGCATAATATTCAAATTCAAGACTTTCATGGTTTTCAGTGGATGGGAGACTGAACTCTTAGGCCTTGAAGAGGTTCAGGCCAGTATGCATCAGAACCCAGTTTTTAGAAAGTTCAGATCAGAGTACAAGCTCATCTTACTGAACTTGACTGTGAATGATAAAAATAGTCAGTAGCACAGTTTCTGCATTAGTCTTACTGTATGGGATTGGATTTGAACTTGGTCACTGCTTTATTGTCTTTTTCTCCTCAGTGTGGAAGGAGGAGAGTTATTTGACCGAATTATTGATGAAAACTACAACTTGACAGAGATGGATACTATCTCGTTCATAAAACAGATCTGCAACGGAATTCAGTACATGCACCAAATGTACATTCTTCATTTGGATCTCAAGGTAGAGTGTTGAGATGTATGTTTTGTGCAATGACAGATGTGGAAATTATTATTCCTAATGGTAGGCCATAAAGCTTAGCAGATTCCTGTGGCAGAAACAACAAAGAGCCTTATTCTGCTTTCCTTATTTCAATGCATATTTACTTTAACCACATTGAGATCAGTTAAATTACTACAGGACTAAGTAAATTAGATGAGAATTGTGGTCATATGTCATCAAGCCTCATAGTGCTTAAATAAATTTTCCGCAGACTGATTTTACAGAAAGCCAGCAGCTGACTACAAATACATGGCTATTTTCAATTTCAATATTTAGATCTCAAGATACTGTGCAAATATTATTTAATTCAAGTGCACAAGATACATTTGACACATCAGCCATGGGGTGGCAATTATCCCTGTTTTACTATGCAGAAATCAAGGCATGAGTGAGTGGAACTAAATTCAAGGGTCATTCAGGATCAGTGTAAGCCCAATACAGCTTTCTGAGGACTACACTAAACTGCTGTTGCCATGAAAAGGCATCAGTAGATAGCCAGATTAAGGGAAACTGCAATAAAAAGTACTTTCTAAAATGAAAGAAATAAAAATAATCAGTGGCTAATGTAACAAATACAGTGTGTCTATGTTGGATTAGACAAGAACCGCTAGTGTAGCTGAAAGCCCAGAGAAAGGTGGCAGATCCTCTACCATGTATTTACTTATATCTTCTGCTCAATTATATGAACTATTTGACTGCATATGCAAAAAGCATCCTCAATTCTTTTTAAAAACAAATCCTCCAATTGCACATTCTTACTCTGGTCAACTGCAAATGGTCAACTGCCACCCCTTAGAAAACATCTGTTGTTATTTTTCATTAAGTACATTTGAGCAGGCTCTTTTTCCCTTAGTCCAAGTTTTTATTAAATAATGGACTTGTTTCTTACCTCTATTTAGTGCAGGAATAAAATGGGATGATGTCTTTAGTTTTATGACTGGCTAGAAAGCTTCCTTGTGATCCCTGAGCTTTACAGCACAATAAAAAGAAACAAGAAGTGCATAAGATGGTTTTCTCTTTGGTGAGATTTTTATAACAGCTGCTGGTTTTGGCTTGTAATAACTGAGTTAATATAATACATCTTCAGTGTTGTTATCATATCTATTATTGCAGTGGCTAAGGAAACGAGCAGATGCTTGTTGGGACCTACTGCAGTAGCCGATCAATGACCAGACTTACTTTTCTCTTTCTCTATAAACATTCAGTTACCTAGGAACCTGTCAAACAGAAGTTCACACAGTTCTTTGGGACACATTAATAATGACTTTGAGATGGCACAGTTTTAATATGAGGTTGAAGTGCTGACAAAAAGATGCATATACAATCCAAGAAATTAATCCCAGAGACCTCTTTTCATGTGTTCGCCAGCTACGGCTTTTCCCTTCTGTTTTGCTTGTTCACAGATTGTTGTCAGTAACAAATGAGTTTGGGAAAGAAAGCTTGAAATTGAAAGAAAATCATTGTGACCGTAATCATCCAGGACCTCAGAAACTATGGACATACGGCTTTTAAAAGTCCTACATGTAAAATAAATTAGTACTGGTGACAAAGGTTAACTAATGTTTTAAGTGTTGAAGGCTGTTTTGTTTCAAAGAGGACTCACTGAGCAGTAAGACAGAGTAGCTATAAAAGTGCTGGCAATGAATATGGGACTCTATTTTAGGTATTTACATTTCAAAGACAATTGGACAAATCCTTCTCTCAGTTCCTTCTGTATGAATTTGAAGTAATTCTTGGAAGTTAATGGATTCGTGCCAGGAAAGTGAAGAGCAGCATTTGGCCCTATGAAATTCTAGAGGGATTTAACCTGTGGATCCTATCTTTTGCTAAAATACCTGAAAAAAACATAAAGTCAGTGTGACTGGCTTAATATATTAATGTTCAATTTGACAGAACATTTGAGAACTCAGAAATACAAAGCTGTAAGATAAATTTCAAAGCCCCCCAAAATTATTTATTTATTGCTTTCAAACCAGTATCAGCTTGTTAAGGTCTGTAAAATCACAGTGACAGCATCCTGAAACCCCTCTTTGGAAGTCTGCATTCCCTACCCCCTTGCCCTAATGAGTTCTTTATCTGAACTGCTGCCTTATGTCAAATTGAAAAGCCGTGGAGAAGAAAAAGCAGTTGCAAGGCACAAAATGCACAGCTCTGATTGCTGTGTGACAGCAAGGGGGCCTATGCAGAGACATCTGATCAAGGAGGAAAGCAAAAGGTGCTTATGAGATAATTGCACTATTATTAGTGTTTTTCTCCCTACAGTTTATTAAAAAACAAGTTTTTCATACTTGTTTCTCATTCAAGTGTTTTGTTTTTCTTCCTTTTGTTTCTCTTGGCAGCCTGAGAATATCCTGTGTGTGAACCGAAAGGCAAATCAAGTAAAAATTATTGATTTTGGATTGGCAAGAAGGTACATGCATGTGTTCTCGCTAATCATAAATGAATTAGGATACAATGAAAATAGTATTGCATCACTACAATGAGGTATTTGATACATAATGGTCTTCTACTGTTCTTCGGACAAATTTGTTTCTTTTAACCAGGGATATCTTTTAGTACGAAATGTTTGGAGCTGAGTGAAAAAGATTTGTCCTGAAACCTTCTTATCAGGTAGAAGGTTGAAAGAGGGCCGATTCTCACTAAGCATGCATATAAGTATCTTGGAACAGCTAAAATGGACAAAACCAGTGGTACATCTTGTCTAGTCTCTTGTCTCCAGTATTAAGAGATTCTTCAAAAGACAGTGGAAGATACCATCGAGGGCTCTAACAATATATCCCATGCTATATCACTTGCTAGTTTAATTAGGTGCTATAACCTCAGTAAAGGATTTACTGGTTAAAAATTTCATGCCTGTGTTATGGAGAAGTCCCAAAAGGAGGATAAGAGCTGCTCTGAGAAGTCCTTGAAATATGAATTTCTTCCTTTTTATAGCAGTTGCATTTTGTCCTAGTATGATTTAAAGCTTGCAAACACTTTTCATTCTATATATGGGCATATTTCTTTTAAGTTTGTACTTCTGTCTGTCCTTGTTTTCCTACTGAATTTTCTGTATGTTTCTGGAATTCCTGTAAGTGCTAGACAATTGACAATGCAACTTTAGTAAGAGCTGTAATTGATGTCCTTTGTTAATGTTTCCGTTTCCTAGATACAAACCCAGGGAAAAACTTCGAGTTAACTTTGGGACTCCAGAATTTCTTGCTCCTGAAGTTGTGAATTATGAGTTTGTCTCTTTTCCTACAGACATGTGGAGTTTAGGAGTCATTGCTTATATGCTGTAAGTAGGATTCGGTATCTGCTTTGTAAGCTTTTTCCAGGTTGAACTGCATCAGTCATCCAAGTTATACTGGAAGAGTGAAAAAATCTGTACCCAAAATAGGAAAGGTAGACTTATTTCCAAGCCCCATATTGAGAAATCTCTCCTCTTTTCCAATTGCCATGAACTTTTCATCTTTGTTTTTTTGCACATCTCTTGGGAATGCATGAGCATCACACATCCAGAATAATGTAAGCTGCTTGGTAAATTCCCAGTGAGGAGTGCAAGAGTGGTCAGAGGTCTAGAAAATATGACCTACAATGAAAGACAGTAATGCTTGGTGTGTTAGAGAAGAAAGGTGATTATTTAAACATGTAAATAGATGAGAAAAAGAGAATGGTCTGGACACCTTCTTAGACAGTAGTATTTTGTAAGATAGGCCAGAGTGACAGAACAATCATAGCTGGCACATTGGAGACCATGTACAGGAAGAGGGAAAGACAGGAGGACTGAAAATATTCCTTTTTACTTCAGCCTCACTGGATTGTCTCCTTTCTTGGGTGATGATGACAATGAGACCCTCAACAATATCCTGGCCTGTAACTGGGATTTTGAAGATGAGGAATTTCGAGATGTTTCTGATGAGGCCAAAGATTTCATCTCAAAGCTTCTCATCAAGGAAAAATGGTATATTATCCTGTATTTTTGAAATGTGTGTTCCATGCCATCATGACGCAGTTGGGTCACTTGTGCTGCTTCATTGCAGAACCAATATGACTTATCTAAGGTTTTTATGTCCACATACAGTATTATAATGATACTTCATTAATGTTGTTCATTGTATCCACCAAATGCTCTGAAATTACCCGAATACAATTTTTGGCTGTGAAGCAAAACTTAATTCATCTGCCGTCTGTCATACTGATCTGAAAAGACAGTGTTGCATGATGGCAGAACACATGACCTGTAACAGATAATTGCTGAATTGTAAGATTCTGAGAAAAACTCTTAATAGCATTCTGGTTTTCCTCTAGCTGGAGATTAAGTGCAACTGCTGCCTTAAAACACCCATGGTTAACAGACCACAAGCTCCACTACAGACTCCAGGTCCCTACATTTAAATATCCTTGTGCATCTGCTGTTGCCCTCTTGTGTTGCCACATCACTTTGCTGTGACATTTTTCTTAACTTCATTTGAGTCTGTGTTGCTGATTCATTTCTTGCCACTGTGAGCCACATGTGTCCCCTTGCCTTTTTTAAGCTGTTACAATTTGCATGCTCACACTTGCTCATCAGTTCTTGCATGTCTGGGAGGAAATATATGATCCTGCAATGCTGTGTGCTGCTGAGTGGATCAATTTCTCAGCAAAATGGAATATTTACAAAATGAACACTGAATTACCATATGAAAAGGGTTTTCCAGCTGGGGATGGTTCTTGTTCCTGCCTTGAAAACCATTTCAGGGTCTCCTGAAGACCCCCATGAGTGCTTTTAGTTTTCATCCTACCTTTTCTGAAGAGATAGCTTTCCCAACAGAGCTTGGAACTTCACCTAGTGCATACCTTTGTACTTAAGCACATTCTTGCCCTTCAGTGGTAACCAGCTTAGTGGTCAACACAAAAGAAGAATAATTTTTACCCAAGAATAATAATTGCTCAAGCAAACAATTTTGTTGGGCTCAGCTGGGGAAGCAACAAGATTTTAAATTACTTTGGCTATTCCTGTGTCAGTAATTTTTGGAGATTCACGCTGTTGGTAATACCACTATTGGCTGTTTCTAAGTGAGTCCACTCTGTGGTTTGGTGGTTCACAAGAGGATCATTTTAAGCAGGTTTCAGAATTTTTACAGCATTTGAAGTGCGATATTCATTTTTCCCTTTGCAGGCAAAGTGCTTCTGTGTTAAATAAAATGACTGCTGTATAGCCTAGGAGGTATATGTCAAGGTGCATTTTGATATACAGCCATCATTAAGAATTAATAGACCATATTATTAATTAACAAAATAATGTTATTAAAATAAGAGCAAAGATTATGATGATAAACAAGCAGAGGTGGTGGGATGGACTGAATAGTGTCTTGAGAGCTCTGTCCTTGCAAGATATTCCCATTGCAGAGTAAGAATAACCACAATTACTATAAAATAGGATATAAAAATCAAATAAATTATTCTAATTTTCACTTAAATTTAGTTTTTGTTGTAATCTCCCGGAACAGCAATGCCCATGAGATTATTAGATTTGTAAGTGTGTGTGCACAGTAAAAACAGGAGAGTTGGTCATGGTTAATGTGTCTTCAGAGGTTTTTTGTAGGATACAATTTGACTCCTTTAGCTGGATTCCAGTGAAGTTCTGATTTCTGCACTCTGGGGAACAGTCTTTTCCAAATGCTGGAAGAACACAAACTGTTGTCCTTCTTCCTATCACCAGCTTTTTTCTAAAGAAACCCTACGCTAACGCAAACGTTGCAGCTCATGTTGCCCTTTGCATCTTCTCCCCCAGTATTTTTTATTCATGCTTCTTGTGCTTTGCAAAATAGCTTCACTAAACATGCTGATGTTGCAGTGTTCTTCAGCCATTATCTTAAGTAGAGGTAAGATAAGATTGATCTTCAATGAATGCTCCAATAATGGTATCTTTCTTGCTTTTTTTTTTTTGTTTGTTTGTTTGTTTTCTTTTTGTTTTCCTTTTTCCTTAGAAAAAGACTAAAGGTGACTGTGTGTCTCAAGAACCCCACGCTCAATAACCTCTCTGAAAGAGCTGCCAAACAGAAGGTTTGTTTCAGGTCCCAAGTGTTCATTCAGATGTAAAAGCTGTAGCCCCTGTGGAAGGGATCAGTGGGCAGCTGAAAACCTTGTACAGTCCAGAGAGCACGGTCCAAATTGTATTCACCACCACCATCCCTGCTGCTGTCTGGAAAGCATTCAAAATGTAAACTGGCTCTATTACTTATACCAAGTAACAGCAATGCACAAAATAATTAATGGGTATGGAGTCATATGTGCTGCAAACCCTGGCCATTTTAGAGGGAATGGTTATGCTCCCACTGGCTCTCATGGGGCAGGATTTCACCCAATAATTTTTCGGTGTTGAAAGCTTTCGGGTTTTCATGCTGTGGTTAGAAGTACAGTTTAGAAAGGGTAGAAATATGAAAAGTAATAACTTTTTAGCAGAGGCACGGGCCAGACCCTCAGGGCAGCTTGACTAACTGCAGTGAAATCAAAGCAAGGTGTCCCCTAAAAGAAACTGCTCCACACATCTGAGGACCCAGTTCTGACAGGGCACTTACCTTCCCTTTTAGCAACCCAAACAATTTTGACAGAGCATCTCTCTGTCCTTTTTCCCTGGCTCCTTGTCTTTGCCCTTTCATTAACAAACAGTTCATTAGTGGTTCTCAGGCTGGCTTGGTTGCCTCCCTTGGGGATCAGGGAGGCTCAAGTCTGCTCTCATGTTCTGTCTCTGGTATTTGACCAAGGCATACTCACTCAGCCACTTTGAAGTCGCTCTGCCTTAGGCAGTGCAGTGTCTCCATAAACCAGTACACCAATTCCCAGAGCCACTTTTACCAACTACCACAGAAGTTGGTGGCTCTGTTGAAGGGCCAGGGGAATCACTCAGAGGTTCTGGAGGCCATCTCTGGGCAAAACTCAGTGGAGGTTCAAGATGGGAATTTGGCTGAGAACACAAACATACACTGTAAAACTACTTCCTTTTAGTGGTGTCTCCTGAGTAACAACAGGATACCAAAATAGAAGTAGTCCACCTTTCACCACAAGCAAGTTTTTATTGGTGCCATCATCCATCATCTGCTTGGTAGGGCAAGTGATATACTGGTGTTTTTTTGCAGTGAGTTTTTTCCAGGAACATGTGAAAAAGAGAGTATTGTGAGAGGTTGGAATTTTTATTCTGACTAAGTAAGATTAGAGCAGAATGTATACAGTGCAGTGCAGTAACACAGAAGTGAATGATCTTTACATGAGCTATTTCAGGGACATGAAGATGCTTTTCCATGATACAGTGGAAGCCAGTAAGGGCTAAGGTACCATTATTACATCCTACTTGCTCTCTGAAGCCATGTAACTTCCTGATGTGGTAATATCTGAGCACCAGCTTCTGGAGTGGAAATCCAGTGGGAGTTTATACCTCTTTGTGATCCTCAGTATTCACCCTCACTTCACTGAGGCTGAGACACATTCCATGAAGTTTTGGTTCACTCACCTGTGTGCTTCTACACAGTAGTTTTCTAAACAGATTTTTGAGCTCTGTTGCAAGATTAGTGTTTTTATCTGTTTTTCCCATTTCAAGCCACTAACTTGTGGCAACACGCACAGCAAACAAAATGGTGAAAACTCTCCCTCCCTAGTGCAGGAAGCACTGTATTACACAATTTTCTATTACAACCAGAGTCAACTTTAAGATAAATTGACTGGCCAACAGCAGTCAAAATTATTTTTAAATAAACTTTTAATAGTTTTGTACCATAGTAACCTATCCATGATCTAACTTGCAGGAAAATCTGGTTTTGGCTTTTGCAGTGTTATTTCCTCTGTGTGTGTTTTTCTTTTTGGAGTTTATTTGAGTTTACTTAATGAGTGGATCTAAAGTCATAGCTGTGCTTTATTTTTAAAGAATCCCTTAAGCTATTTTTATCAGGCAAGTAGTATGGTTACCACATTTAACCCAAAATAATGCACTCAAGTGCCAGTTGATTTAGACCTGGCATTATAAATGCTTACAGTGGTAACACAAATAAATGGAGAGGTTTGCAGCCTTTGCATACTGTGATCTGTATGACAAGAGAGGCAAAAAAGCAGAGTAGCTGCATTTCAAGAGAGACCTCCAGGATCAGTTCTCCACTTAACAAAGAGGCCTTGTCTTTTTAATATTGTATAAAACATTTCACAGAAAAGGTGGCTGCAAGAATCGTTTGTAATCAAGAAGCTTGCTGCTTTCTTTTCTTTGTGCACAAAGAAACTACCATGTGTTTGCATTAGAACACTTATGAAAACAAATTAGAACACAAATTAAAAAAATATACTGCTGAATTAACTGGATTCTTGTTTTGTTTATTTTGCAGAAAAGCTGCTGTGTGGTTACTGCTGCTAAGAGATTTGAAAATATCAGCAGTCTCGGTGCTTTACCCCCCTGCCATGACTGAGACTTCTACTAAATGGACCAACAGCACTTTAGTTGCAGGACAAGTCCCAGAATTGCAGAGCTGCTTCTTCTCTATTCAGCTGTTGAAAGAAGGAAAGTATTTCTCCAGGTTGCAGAACATGTTTCTTCTGGAGCAGCATGTTCTCTTCTGGAGCAGCATGCCTGCGAGTGCTACATTAGCTTGGTTTCATAACGAACTTTTCTCTATCTAGTCTTATATCCTCATTTACTTATCAAAGGCTCCTTAAAGTTCAAATTATCATGTAAAATTAACTGTTTCTCATCTCACCCCAGAAGGCAATCAGTTGCTATTTTGTATCTGTAGCCAAGGTTCATTTGACACTGGAGTCAAATAATTTAAAACAAACAAACAAACAAATGACAGCAAAAAAAAATTTGCAGCAAATTTAAAGCTTCCTTATGTAGAAGATTTGAAGTTTGTTTTTCCCGTCACACTAAAATGAGTTTCAGGATTAGCTCAATCAGAGTTTAAGCCATGTTAATGTAACACCAGTGGAAGGGAGAAATGAGGCTTTCCTTGTGTGTAGGTGAATTTGCTTCAACTTTGAAATGGTACATTTCAGGATATTTTAGCCTGATGAATTACTGCTTGCTGTAAATCCACTTGGATTAATTAAACAAGAAAGAGAACAAGGCACTATTCACTTGTACCCATGCAGACCCTGTTCTCCAAAATGCAAGTATAATTCGGAGTTGTTTTAACAGAGAGTGATTTTATATCAGCTGGTCTGTTTAATGCTAATTTAACTGATTAGGACCGCTGGCAAAGAAGTGAGTCAGTGCTTTGCTCATTATAACCTCCAAGTACAGGTTAAAAAAAAAATCCTCTGTATTACTAGTTTTTTTATCTTGCTCCCCAACCTTTCTGATTCTTAACTAGGTAATAAAACATGGGAGTCAGAACAGCTGAATTCTTTACCTGAGATTGTTTGAATATGGCTCATCATTAAGTGAATCTGAGCCTAAGTTGCCGAGGCTCTGAAGTTAAAATGAGACCTATTCCCTGCTGTATATTTCTAACTGCTTGGTTTCAGAACTACATAAATGCAAATTGTAATGAGTATTTATTTCATCATGCTGTTGTGGTGTCTTTATGTTGTCTTTGCTTAATCCAGTTCTGATCAAACCACATATTAACTTAGCTATCTCTATATATTTATCTACGCATTTCATATGTTTATATATTTAAGTTCTGTCTTTTTAAAAAAGGGATCAACATAAAGACAAAACAGTATTATTCATCACCACACAATGAATTGCTTCTCACACCTTTGTCCTTTCTGGATAGCATTCATTTTGAAATAAAAAGGGGCCCATTAATGGGACATCATGGCCATCACACTCTCTACAGCCAGTTTGATCCAATGTTTTAAAATCATCATAGTATATCTCTTAAGACTGCTTCTGTAAAGGAACAGGGCTTCTTACAGCTGTGACATCTTAGTAATACTGATATGCGTTGCAGCAGAGGTTGCAAATACTGCTATCACACACTGACACACTATGTGACTTTTATATAGAGCACTGCTACCTTCAAGTCCTCATCTATAGTCTTAACTAAAGTAAACTTTGGCAAGCAGAAATGGAAGTTTCTTTGGGAAAAGACTGAGCAATCTCAAAGCAAGAAAATGAGCATATGACTTTAAGCTAGAAGCTGGGCTCTTTGTTTTGAGTCACAATTTATTTTTGCCTGTACAAAAAAAAAATTAGAAAAGCTACCTTTCTATTAGGGCTGGAGTTCCCACTCTTGTTCTGACTATCTTCAAGATATTGTAGCTTTTGTACGGTAAACAACTCAATGATCAGACTAAAATGCAGCAAACCACTTTGGAATGTCAGCATCTCATTATGCACTTTAGCGCCAGTATTGTAAAATTGGATCAGGGTTTTGTTTTTCCTGCTGTAGATTTTACATGGATATGAATAAATTGCATGTAATTTTGAATCTTATTAACTATACTAAAATAATAGTGTGACTACAGTCTGTTCTGCTCTGTTGCTCAGTTGAATTAAGAGGATTTATTATTTGTTGATATATACATCTGAGTAGTAATTAAGAGCTTAGTGCTGTGAAGATCAGCCTGGTGTTAGAATGTGTTGCACTGAGTCGACCACAAATCCTCCAGGAGCTGTAGGAAAACATGGCCTCTGTTGATCACATCCTCCAAGTTTATCTGTACAGCCCTCAGAAATAGGAACACATGGGAGGATGGAAGTGCTGGACATATTTCCCCCACCTTGAGAATTTAGGCGTGAGATGAGGAGGGGACCTCTCAGCAGCCTCTGGCTTGTGCAACAGGACAGTGTGCTAACACAATCAAGGCATTTAACTTCCATTCTTAATAACATGGATAATGGTGGTCACACTCTAGAGTCTTGTCTGTGAATTGTACCACTGTTTCATTCTTGGAACAACTCCTGCAGTGGGGAGTGAAGTTGAGGGAGGGACAGTCAGAGGAGGTGGGACTGAGCAAGCCTCTTCAGTGACTGAAGGTACCACTTGGTGCCCAGGGTTAAACCCAAGTGTGGGCCGGCGGAGGAGGAAAGAATCCCAAGTGCACTTCTGCTTTCTGCTCCACAAATGCTGAATCTGCAGCACCGAGTCAAAAGGCAGGTCCTCGTTACCTAGGTCCTCATTGTTATCAAGGATAAAAAAATTATACTGCTGTGTAATCATCACTGCTGTGTGTAACAATGTGTCTGAGAAAAATGTCTCCAGAGATGTTAGTTTGTGTCTTGTATCCACCTAAACATGAGAAAGAGTTTCTTTGCATTGAGGGTGGCAGAACACTGGAACAGACTGCCCAGCGAGGTCGTGGACTCTCCGTCTCTGGAGATATTCCAAACCCACCTCGATGTATTCCTATGTCACCTGCTTTAGGTGACCCTGCCTTGGCAGAGGGGTTGGACTGGATGATCTCCAGAGGCCCCTTTCAACCCTAACAGTTCTGTAATTCTGTGATCTTTTCTGGCTTTTGTAATTTTAGTTAAATAATAGCTTGAGACAGATTCGTTTTAGTGGCTTCCTAATTGTGTCTCATTGCACTTTGAGCAGCTTGCTGTTGTGTGTGTGCTCACATATGCAAGTTTGGTTTGGGCTGTTTTACTTTGGCCTACCTCTGGAAACATTCTAGGTTGAGTTGGACAGGGCTTTAAGCAACCTGATCTAGTGAGAGACATCATTTCTCATTGCGGGAAGTTAGACTAGATGACTTTTAAAGGTTCCTTCCAACTCAAACTATTCTATGATTCTATGATTTTATGATTTAAATGTGTTCCGTAATGACTAATAGCTAAAGCCTTCTGTGTTAAATTATTGTTTTGACACATCATCATTTATTTTCTACTAGGTCATAATAATACTAAAGCTACTAGGTGCTAATAAGTCACCTCCATCTGTGTAAGTTTGCTTATAATTTTTTGCTACATATTGGCTTATGCGAATGCATTTGGAAACTGTGAATTGCTGTGCTTGTGAGCAGGTTTGGGTGTGAAAGGCACTGTTCTAGCTGTTGTTATTCCGTTGAGGTGTCTACTCACAGACAGACAGAGATGACTGCAGGTATCTCAAGAGTGATACAGAAACATCAGCTGTGGTGGGAGGGATAAAGTGCCAAGACGCAGTCTTTGTTTTGTGCATACCATCGCATTCTTCCTGACATGTAAAAATTAAAGGCCATATCCTGAGAACATGATGGCTATCACCTGGCACTCATAGGAATTAGGACACTGTTTACTCAGCACAAGATGGGACACTAGTGGTTTTTCAACTCTTTTTATATGTTGTACATCCTGAAGATTATGAAAAGGGTAAAAACCTCTTCTGCAGAAAAATCTCCATACTATGTTTGTGAACACCTGCAGCTGTTCGCTCCTCTGGATTCCCTCACAGCATGAGCAGTTGGCAACTTGGATAATCCACTCTGGAGATTACAAGAGCAGCTACTTTTTAATTTCGTTTTCATATTCCCTCTAATGTCAGAAGCTGAATAAAGTTAAAGCCAAGCTAAATTCTTGATTTCAACCAGGAATAACAGGGTAGCTCACAGAAATAAATAAAGGTAGTCCTAGATCCACCTTTTGTGATGTTAGTAGTACAAGAGCCCAGTTTAACCACCCCGCCTTCCTGCCAAAAATATCTACTTTGCACCAGTCCTGATCAGTAAAAATAAAAAGAACCTTAATCTTTTTAACGGTGAAGGAATTTCAGTCAAGAAACAGTTTTTCTGCAGTGGTTAAATTGCAGTAAGAGTCAAGTTTTTTTAGCATTTTCAGTTTAATGCTGACACTATAAATCCCTGACAGCCTCTTTCAGCAAAATGGCTCCCACCAGGAGCTGTGAGAAAAGAAGGTGTTTATCAGCTCTTCTCCACTGATGGAGACCTGGAAACATTGGATTCTGTTCCCCTGGATCCAGTGTGCAGGGCAATTCTTAGCTTTTGGACTTTTAATATGTGGTAATGGTTGCAGTTTCGCACCCACAGCAGTGATGAATGAATGAATGAGCACTGATGCTCCAAACTCCTTCCAGAAGGATAATGCATCTTCACGTCATCACGGTGTTCTCGTGTCTCCTGTGAATGAAACTAAACACTGCATGAATCCATTTAGGAATGCTAGACTGTTTCACCTTCCATGAAGGCTTGCCAGCTGAACAGCTAACTACCTGTTTCAAACTTAGATGAAGACTGGGTAGAGATAGTGCTTTGTAAATACGTTGTTTAGCTGTGTCCATAGAGTTAGCGATCACATTTTGGTGTGGCAGAACTAATGTTTGTGTTCCCCACGGCAACTTCCCTTGAATGACAGGCATGTTGCAACTGAATCATGAAGCATGTGGATTTTCATGTACCTTATCACTTTGGTTTGCATATTTGGTTTTGTAGATTAACTCGTGTATCTCTGGTATGTGTTCTTTTGTGAAAACCATAAAGCAATCTTGTAAAAAGACAACTGAGGAATAAATGCTGATTTTGTTTACTCCAGGGTTTTTTCTCTATTTACTGTGCCTGTCATTTGTATTAGTGACAGAAAGAAGCATGGTCTTTTTCCCAAACTGCTGTCTCTAAATACATGAAAAGTAATTTCCATTGAAACAAATGTACCTACGTCAAAGGCTGACTCAGGCTCACAGTTCGTACTCACTCCTTGTAAGAAAGCCTTGGCTGTATCTGCAAGTAACTGGGATGTGAGATGCTCCTGACTGCAGTCTTGCTGTAAGTCCTTAAGACCAGGTTACTGAGGAGGAAATTAGAAATTACTGAAATTTCTGGTGTTTGGTCACTCAAGGGACCTGGCGTACTTTTCTCCCTAAACTGTCACACTTACACCACTGGCCTATTCAGTGTTGTTGTCTGGGGGATGCACTTTAACTTTACACCATCTAGGAGTTCACCGACTACCAAAACAGTCTGAAATCATAATGACTGTTTCCTGAAGAGTTAAATCAAACTTCAAGTAGGCTGGCTAGTGAAAAAATAAAGAGCAAGAGTAAAAATTGAGAAAAAGGTTATAGGGTAAGAAATCGGGAAGCAACCTCTGACTGGCACTGGCCTATAATCGGTAAGTAGCACTTTCTCTGGCTGTTGTACCCACAGGTCTGGTTGCAGCACTTGAGACATGCACCATACTTGAGAAATAACTTTGACTTCTTACACTGGAAGGTTCTCCTTTAATACCAGCTTGTATTAGATGAGCCTGAGGTTTGCAGGTGTAAGATCTAAGCGTACAAGATGACACCCTCCTGATTAAGCTGTAAGTTAAATCAGCCAAAGGATTGCATTCATTCCCCAGAGGGCTCAGTGCTCCTGGCCGACATGGCACAAAGCCATCGCAATCTGTCTGGCAGAGCTTGGGAGCTCAAGGAATCAATAAGAGAACAATTTTACAGTAGCCAAGCAAAGGACATGCAGCTGCTGCCCCTTTACACCTGCCCAAAGCAGCCCCAAGACCACCAGCCATTTCAACAGGAGCCCAGGTTAGCTGGCTAGCCCAGGCAAAACCTCTGCTCCAGCATCTGTTCACAAGGGGCTCTGGGGGCTTCAGTAGGTGTCTGAAAATCTTTCGAGGTGACAGCCCAGAGCGAGTTCCTATGCATGGCCAGGCCTTACACATTTGCTCTTCATTTGCCTTTCTTGAAACCAGTTGCTGTTTTAGTTTTCAGTGCCTTTGACCCTGGTGTAGGAGTTGTTGTCCAAAAAATATTAACATCTGTGCTTTAAAACTGATGAGGAAGACTTTGCCAGACTACCTTGGTCCTCTCAACAGCTCCTGCTAAATGCATGCCACTGGCAAAAGTAAAATAAATGAGGCTAAAATAAGGCTCAGCTCCCTGTATATGTCTGTAAAGCAACTCCACACTTTTAAAATGTGTTCCCTAAGTTCATGTGGTTGAAAATATGTTGACTACAGGAAAAAAAATCCAACAAGGGACATTCATAATTCTTCATTAATTAATAGTCAAAACTTTTTCTCCCCCAATTATTTCAAACACCTGCTCACAGTAAATTTCCTTTGCAGTTTTTTAATGCTACTTTAATATTACCCAGAACTTGGAAGCATACTCTAAGCTTCTCTTATTTTTAATTATTTTCAAATTAATTTTAATTTTCTGAATATTTTCAGTGCTGCCCATTTGTTCAATAAAACTGAATTTTAATTTTAATTTTTTTTTTCCTTAAAAGCCTCCTAAACTTTCCAGAGAAACTTTATGGGCTGTTTTAATGAAAGCTTTTGGAAAAGGGACTGGAGATTTAAAAATTCCTCTCTTGAAGCCTCCTCATCCGAAAAAAATGGGGTGGGGGGAAATCACTTCATCGGGTGACTCACATCTCTTGCGTGCAGTAGGGATTCATCCAGGAGCTGAGCCATCTTGGATTTGGAGTGCAGGCTCTTCTGGATGCAGCAGCAGAGCCACCACCCCCAGCAGCGCCTCTCCTGTGCTGGGTGGGCTGTGTCCACCCTCAGGCTTCCATCAGCTGTGGGTGCACAGCGAAATCTGCACTGCCACCGCAGACGTGAGGCTGTCTGCAGAGCTCAGCTACTGCCTCTTGGGGACACAGAGCTCTGACTGTGGCAGAGATGAGGAAGGGAAGGTGGAAGTCATTCTTTTACAGAGCCATCCACTCCTCACCAGCTATTCTAAATGTACGTCCTCTTTTTACTTTAGGTGCCCAGTCACTGTTCCATGAACTCTGGTCTTTGTCTGTCTCCATAGCTTGAGTAGGTGTGACATCTGGCCACTGTAAACAGATCAGGGCAAACAACTTTCAGGATGACCTCGGTCCTCTAATAACTTGAATCTTTTCATGGAGGGGGTACCAAGACACCCCTGATCTGAACCTTGAATGTGTTCACCCCATTTCAGTCTGTGTGGTCTCAGGGATCAGGGATAATTTAGAGACAGGTGGCAGGGTCTTGCCTCCTAAAAATGTGGTGGCCTCATTGTGTCAACTGAGCATTCCTGCTGCATCGCCGTGTCACCTGCTGCTTGTACCCCTCCGCTTTGTCAGGCAGTTCATAATGGGTTTCTAATCCCGCACTGACAAAGCTCCTGTCATGGGTAACACTGGGGAAGCCAAACCACCAGATTGCTGAAAGGAGATATTTAGCTGGCACCCACATTTGCTAAGTTTCTTCATTTTGCTTTTAGCTTTATTTTCTGTTGTGGTTCACTTGTGCAGACTTAAGAAATATCCATTGCAAGGAGCTTTCATCTACTCTGCTCTTAATCCCTGCAGATGCCCATGTTCCACGGACTGGACAAAGCTGTCTAACTGTAGGAGTTTGTTGAATTTTCGATCTTTGCCTCAGTGAAAGTGCTGTCTCAGAGCTATTCAAGCGGCCTGAAATGTTAGACCCAGTCCCACAGGCATTCGTAGTCAGAGCAAAAAGCAATAGCAAGTGCTGCAACAGCAGCAAATTGTGTCCTGACCGTGGATACCTTCCCGAGCCGGCGCCAAAGCAGTCAGCGGCTCCAAACCACCAGGGAGGAGCTGGTACCAGCGGGAAGGCAATGCCCCCACAGAGGGGAGCATTTCGAGGGATGATGTGTGGGTCTGGTGCCTATTCCCTTTGCGTGGGTCTGGTGCCTGTTTCCCTGCTCCCTGCCCGGGGCCGGGAGCAGCAGCAGCTGTGCAGGGCTGGTGACACGGCGCTGCAAGGGCCGGCGCGGCCACCAGAGGCCAGCATTGCTGTTCGGGAGCTGGGACACGGCTCCTTCCGCGCCTCTGGAGGGGATGCTTCGGGAAGGCGCGGTACGCACGGAGCTGCCAGCGCCGGCTGGGTTATGCAGCACAATGGCACTCCCAAATCCCACTTAGGGACCGCGGTGCCAACCAATGCATGTGGAATGACCTTTACAATGTATCTGACTAATAAAACACTACTTATTTTCAGTGAAAACCTGCACTAAATACAGCTTTTAACCTCTCCCCATCCCTGGCCTGTCCTTAGCACACCAAGCAGAAGGACACAGGGAAGCGCCTGAGGTGTGATATCGGAAAAGGGTTGGAGAGTTTGCACAACGTGAGACTGTGGGGAAATGTATGGCGCAGCTGGGAGTGCTCCTTACGTACTGCTGTTTCACATCATTCTCCCCTTGGCAATAGCAGTACTTTAGGTCACCTGCAAAACACAAACAGAAAATAGATGTGATTTAGGATTTGCATGTAAATCAGCTGATGGGAGTAGAAAAACATGAAGAAACTTTCACACAGCTCCTATAAATAGAAATCTCCCCACGATACAGTTTGTGTGTTGAGAAAGAGATCCTGTAGGAGCTAAACACGTCAAGTGAGATGATGGGAATTTCTCTGCTGGCTTGAATGGGGGTGAGAGCGTTAGGCAACTACTAGGTTTGTTCTTTGTGTATTAAAATACTCATTTTTCCTTTGCCCTGTGCACAGAAGTCCTGAAAAAGCAAGAATGGTGGTTCCACAGTGTTATAATTTCTTTATTCATATGGAAGCTGAATGATTATTCATTAATTAGAACTAGAAATTACATGGTCAGAGATCTTTGTGATGGCCTCATCTGATCTTCAGTATATTGTATCACATAAGACCTCCCCCAACCAATTTCTGCTTGCACTATGGCACATTTAAAAAAATAAATCTTACTTCTTATCTTATTTTGTTCACTTTCTAGCGATTCGTTCTTGCTTTACATTTGCCAAACTGAACAAATTCCTCCTAGCAAATGCATCCTTGGCTACATACTTCTGGACTGACTGTCCAAGCCCCCTCTTCACCTTCTCTTTACAAAACGTAAGGTTGTCTTTTCTTGTCTTTTACCACAGAACATGAAAAATGTTCTAGCAAGTCTCTTTTTTTATGTATATGTTGGTTTTCCAAAACCATTTTTATTCTGTAGGCACTGTAATACAACACAGCCATTCAGGAACTGTCACCTCAGTGTCAGCTACAACAGGAGCATGGGGTCCTTGCTATTAATTCCTCACTTGTCTCTTCCCAGACTCTTGATCACCGTTAGCCTCACTAGTTGTAAGGTCACTAAATTTTGGCTGTGAACTGCAGGTTGCCAGAGTCTGACTTTTCCTTGCTAGCCAGGACAGAAGTTCCCAGCCCAGAAGTGGGCCCTGCGTTCCTTTGGTATCTGGTTAACAAAACACTGACTCACAGGTAGCAGTCACTGGACTCCAGAAATAATGTCATTTTGCACTGGGTGGCCTCACCTTCTCTCTACATACCAGCTGAAGACCCTGTGTGACAACAGTGTCTCAGGCCAGTCCAAAGGTTTTCACCTCAGGCACCAACAAGCTAGGACTACATATTCTTTCAAAGTTTAAATTCCAAAAAAACCAATAGGGTTAACAGAGAAGACTTGTTATGGAACTATGGCTAAATCAGGCAAGGCCCTGTTTGTGAGGGTCAAGGGAAGGTAGGTATCCACAGATAGTATGGGAGCAATGTAGAAATAATTCAGCCTTAAGAAAAGTTAGAAAACTGACTTACTGGAAGCACATGATGCTGATGGGGGTACGAGCAAGGAACTCCATCAGTATTGTATTTGCCCTCAGGATTTAGCAGAAATCTTAAAGTAAGGTCATAAAAGAACTGAGACCAAATTAATCTGCTGTCATTCATTCTGGTCTTCCAAACCATAGCTAAGAGACAATCCCTGGCTTATATAGTTTACAATCCAAGTAGACAAACAAGCCAAAGGCAGCAAGGACAGCAGAGGTTCAAAGTCCTCTCCTCATGTAGGTTTGGTCACACATCTCCTCTCCAGTCCTGTCTCAACAAGCTACATTCCCAGCTGCTGCCCACCACCCATTTGCACTGTCACAAACCCCTGCCATTCAGGTGTGCTGCTTCACCACTACTGTGAGCATTCCACAGCCTTTCCTGGGCAAAACCTGAGCTCAGGCAGTAGATCACTGCTAACCCAGTTCACTCTGAGAGAGATCAGCTGATAAACACCGAAAAGCAGCTCTGGCAGCAGCTCTGGCAGCGGGAAGACAGTGAACAGCCAGGGCTGGGTGAAGCTCCCCATGCCCACAGCCAGCACTGGGTGAAGCTCCCCATGCCCACAGCCAGCTCCTCTGCAGCCAGGTGGTTCAGTCAGCATGTTCTGTGGAAGGCTGATGGCTCGAGTCTCTGGGGCTTATCCCAGCTACAGCTCGTGCTGCCTGCATGAATCTCTGGCATGGACAGGGAACGGGGCTAGCTCCCATGAAAAAGGTGAGTGTGAGCCTCAGCAACTCAGTGGGTCAGTGATGAATCTGGTAGAAGATTAATGGGTAAAGGACAGCAGAAGGATGAAGAAAGTTACAAATGTGCAAAACTAGATGCAGAAGGTGGAGGACACAGGTCATCCACTTGCACTCTGCTTCCTGCCTCAGTGATCACCACTGAAGTTACAGCAGCGTTACTGGTGATTTTGCTCAACAGGGTCAGGGCCTTTGGCTGCGCTGGTTTGCAGGGAAAGATCTCGCCCAGGGACAGAGAGACATCATCCACTGGCCTCATTCTCCTGTGAACCCCAACCCTGTGTTCATGTCTTCCCATTTAAATACTAAAACATCTCCACAGTATACAGTGTGTGCTTACACCAGCTTTGTTTTACATGGTGAGAGGTCACAAGGATCTAACTATTAAAGTCATGAGGGATGGGCTATCATGAAGGCAAGATGGGCAAATCTTCTCTCCTTGCCACTTGCATCAAGAGAACAAGGAACAAGTTGAAAAGGCTAGTGTAGCATATGGAGTGAGCATTTACTCCTAATTTCTTGAGCAAATTTGTGCACGGTGGCATGCTTAACATAAAGGTAGCATTGTCAATTTTGAGCATCAAAGCATCATGCCTTCCAAAATCCTGAGAGTGGCTTAAAGATCCTAAGACTCCTTAAAAACAACAAATGTCAATTTCCTTTTATTTTCCTTTGGGTTTTAGAGTCTTTTGGGGAGAATTTTCTTCCTCTTTGTTGTAAAAGTAAGGTTTACCTTCTGCTCTGAATGAATGTGAAGGGCCTTATGGACTCCCTTGATTCCAGCTTCTGGGTCTTTAAGGGAAACACCAAAAGTCATTAAGATGTGCAATTAAATCACAACCGTGGCTAACACAGCAAATATAAATGCAAGCCCTGCCCTAGAGAACAAAGACCCATTCATTCTGCTTAAATTGGTCTTGAGAGTTGCTTGCTGCTTCATTTTTTTTCCTTTTTCCCCCTGTCCGTATTTCTTCAGAAGGAGGGGGAGCTTTCTTGGCTTATGCCACATCCTGGATTGTCAGAAAAGCCTGTGCTCAGCGGCCTGAGTCTGTCTTGCCTCCAGTCTGCCAGCCCTCTAGAAAAGTGAGGTTACAGACAAACATCAGCAATGAGTGAGCAGTAATAAAGAACCTTGATAACTGAGGTAAAGTAGCCATTATGCAACTAGGAATGATAGGTAGAAAAATAGAAGCCGGAAATGTTGAAAGGCAGCTGAGGTTACATTCCTTACTGGAAGTAAAAGGTGAAGGAAGATCAGTTGGCAGCAAGTGCTCTTGCTCCGTACATAGAGAGGGATTTGCCAGCAAAGGATATTAATGATCTGAGAGTGAATTGCAAGTCCACAAGGGAAATCTGAACTGAAAATGGAAAAGACAGAAAGCTAGGCAAGGGGATTTGTATCGGGTTAAAATGTCAACATTTGGAGATGGATGTATCACTGGAGCTCAGACAAAATAACCCACCATCTCAACAAAGAAACCAAAGAAAACAGCAAAACATAATGCCAGTGTGTCCCTTCGTCCCAAAGGTAAAGCTCTGCCAGCCTGACCTTTTGTGGTTGGTCATATTTGTGCAAGAGGATTGGCTCAGAGGTGAAAAGTGGTGGTCTGCAGAAGGGGGCAGGTTGCCTCTGCCAACTTTCAAAAGCTGGGTTTGTCCCTTTCCCCCCACCCACCTCATTTCTGAACTGTCAAAAGGCAGCTCTGGCTCTGTGGTGTTGAGTGAGCTCTACCTGACCAAATCCCTTTCACCAGATGAAGGGCGTTCAGAAGCTAATCCATCTAAAGGGACTGTTGGCCAGGGAAGAGGAAAGGCCCACATTGCAAGGTTTGGGGATTCGATTTTTTGGAGACCACAGTTTGTATTGGACTGCTCTGTTCCATAATCCTATCTCTGTTCCTGTCAGGAATATATTACAAGATGTGAAAAACATCTCCTATATTTTTTGCTCAGTGGAAGACCTCTTTTTAAACATGAGGACCACAAATTTGAAACTTTAAGTAAGTTCTCTGCTAGTGCTGCAATTTACAGGGTGGGTTGGGGCTTTGATTGCATTTTTTTGTTCCTTTTTAGGAGTCAGTTGAGCTTCAGGCATTTCCAGGGCTATTTATGCCTGTTAATCCCTAGAAACTGGCTGAGAGCCTTGGATTTGTCTTCCTCTGTCTGAAAAGAGGCACAGTCCATTTGGGGTTGTAGCTTGCTAATCAAAAAAAGTGGCAGGGCATGAGCCAGGTGAGGGGCAGGGGGGAACACAGGGAGGTCTGTGCCCCCGCTCCACTCTGCCCCAGCAAGGGGCAGGTGACAGAAGAACCTCGCCTGAAGAGACAATTGTCAGTGCACAGAACAACATCAAATTGGCACAGCATGCTTTTCTCTTTCAAACCACAGGATTTTTCAATCATATATGAATTTTAGCAGTGAGATGTGATTTTTGGCTGCTCTTTAGGCTTAATTTATTAACGGTTTAATCAAAACTTTCAGGCAATTAGCCAAGCTTGTTACTTTGTATGGCCAAACTAGAAATTAGTCCTTGCTTCATTGCAGAAAGAGATTTCTTGTAAGGTCCCCAGGATGTCTTGGTTTTGGATATCTGAGACACACAGATCCACCAAAAACTATTCACCCACGCTGGTTTCACTCTCTCTTCTTGCACTTCTAAATGTAAAATATGCTGAAGTGTGTGAAAAACCTTTACATGTGTTTCCCACACTTTCCCAAAGCACAGCCTGTATTCCAGGGGAAGGTGTGAGCTAACTTTTCCCCAAAGCCATCTAGCTTCTCCTAAATAATGTAAAAGAAGGAGTCAGGCTACTTCAGGGTCTCACAATGTGGTGTTATGATTGTTGATTTTCATCTTAACTGGAAACTGCTCAAAACTTCCTTCATATTACCTTCTTGGTGACACTTTCCCTTACATCCTGGTGGTCTCCCAGATATATCACCTCATGAGTTTTTCTGACAGTTTTTCTCAAGTTGTGAATTACCTTATGGAGCTGGTCAAAAAATATTCTACAACATTGGGATTTGCAACTGTTTAAAATAAAACTAAAAAGTTGACACAAGGAGTGATAGTGTTGTAAAATCCACTTATTCATTTTTGTTGTGTTTAAGCAAAATATTGATTAGATAAAGCACCTAAACCAGCTAAGATTTAACACGATCTTTCCCTGGTTCTTACAAAAAAGGCTTAAGACATTAAGAAGTCAAATCTGCGATGAAGGCTCCCAACTTTCATCACTTAGCTCCATGAACTGTCAATTAAATCTCCCTGGACTGAAGAGACTCCCCTCTTTGCTTCTATTTTATGGCATAAATTTAGCAGCCACAAGTTTTCCAGGAGACCCAACAAGACTGGCTAATTTCTGGTGCATTTCTTCCATCAGGACATGAGAAAGAACAGAATATTTGTGAAGGGTGGATTCAAGAATAGGAGAATGTATTTATTAGCTGGCAACCCCAGCAGAAGGCCAGAGGAGGGAGCAGAGGAGCTGGGCATACGCTCTGAGGAAATTCACCTCTCCAATACTGCGGTGGATAACTCTGACACTGCTCTTTTTTTTTTTTTTTTTTTTTTTTTTTTTTTTTTTTTTTAATTTATTTTTATTTTTATTTTTATTATTTTTTTTTAATGTTTTGTTGCTGTTGCTGTTCAGTCTGGCTTGTAAAGAAGAATCAGACTTTCACTGGTCTGGAAACTGCCATCTGCTAGTTAGAATGCATCCTGGGTCAACAGAGAGTAAATCCCAGGTTCACACAGGCTTTGAGGCACCTCGTTTGAAATGAAGTACCTGTGCATGCCTGCAGACCTGGCTTCCAGGCAGTGCAAGCCAGACACAGGAGCTGCTGCTTCTCACCCCAGGGAACAGACATCTCCTGCCAAAAAGTGAAGCCACACAGAAGAACTTCACAGTGAATGAGGAGCCACAGGGCACAGACAGGTGGGCAAACACTGGAACACCCTGTTCCTGAACTTGGAGTGAGAGTTATAAAGGTAGGAGCTCTTGTGAAGCACCTGACATGGAAGGGCCAGTGGAGCTGCCATGAATGACTGGGGCTGGCTCTTGACTTTTGGTGATACTGGCTGAGTCACTGCTGGCAAACGGTGTCCCAAGGAAGTCACTGAGACTGCCTCGTGTGAGTAATCATTTGCCAGCACAGACCTCCCAGCCTCTCTCTCTTGTGCTCTTGGCAATGGTGCTTAGAGTGTAAACAAATAAATAATCCAAAAAAACCTCCCTCAAGCCCCCAGCAAGTACTTTTCAACATGTTCGCAGCCTTTAACAAAACATTTGGAACCTATTTTCCAAAAAGTTCCAAAGGTTTTCCAAAGCCCAGATTTGTCTAGACTTTCCCATCCTCAGCGCAGGGAAACAGGGTGAATGGATAGGGTGTGATATGGATTTTTTCGAAAGTTTGTTTGAATTTCAGGAAGTGAACAAGATAAGCCAAATGGTCCTTTCCTGCTTTTGCTCTTTTAATACTTATTTTCCCTCAGTAAGTCCTGGCAAGAAATGTTTGAACTAAAGGAACTCAGATGAGTGCGTTGAGTTCCCCCCGCCTCACATCTCTGCTAAAAAACCACCCACACCTGTGGCTGGGAGATGGCACCAAATCAGTCTTTACAACCCGAGCCTTTGGGCACATGTGAGAGCTGCTTCCTTTGTCATTTCTGCAACACAGAAAACAGCTTTCCTTCTTTTCCCACCTCATTTAAAACTTACATGAGACAGCGGGAAATAATCCCCTGGGGACTTTGGGATGCACCAGAGGCATGGAAGGTCTGATCCGGAGGGGAAGAAAAGAAATAACCCCGAATGCATTAAGAGCTGCAGGTGCTGATGTGTGAAGGAGCCCTTTGATGTCACATCAGCTTTGCTACCAGGAAAGCCTGAGCAAAGACAAGTTGGAGAAACTGGTCTCCAGCCCAGCCACCCCATGCCTGATGAAGGGGTCAGCATAAGGACCAGAAACCACTTCTCCTCTATACAGGTTTGTTCCTAAGTGCACTCCTTGGCTTGCCATAAGGTATGGTGAAGGAAGATACATGGTCCCTCCATTTTCACACAGTTCAGTGTATTCGTGATTTCAAAGGTACCTGACCTGAACACAGCCCTTCATGCCCTAAGTCTGACAAATCTCTGAATTTTCAGTGTAAGAAATCTGGATTTCATACTGACATACTCATAACCACAAAATGGTTTCTGTGAGCAACACCTTCTAGAACAGCATATTTGTAAGCAGTAGAAAATCGCGTGTCCCAATATAAATTTTCCAATCACCCGACTACAGCACTAACATGCCACTCTCCTTTCCTCCCAGGTCTCTGGCCTTGCTCCTGTACATAATTAAAAAAAAAAAAAAATAAAAAAATTGCCTACCCTGCTTTGCAGAGATGAGAGTTTTAATATTTGATCAGAAAAATCTTTGGAACCCTTAATATTATTGTAACTCTGAGGCTGGGGAAATAAATTCTGTTCCTCTGCTGGAACATACTGACCTTCCTACCCTGTTGTTTATTTGTATGGTCTGAACTAATTTTTTGTTTGAAACCTACACTACCTAAAAGCATTTCCTAGAACTATTTTTTAAAGTAGCTTGCTAAACTGACTCTAGAAGTTGCTTAGCGGTTGCTCGGTACTTGAGAATTATTTACTGTAGCAGAGACTTTCCCACCAGCAGATATTACCATAGTATAACAGGACTATGGACAATGACCACAATAACAGTGCAGCTAAAGGAATGTAAAGGGTTAATGCACCAGCTGGACAATTTTTGAGAAGCTAAACCGTAAATGGTCAGAACATTTTGATATCTGCAGCAGCCAAGTGAACTACTTGTCGCACAGGGTCTGTAATGACAAGACATTGTTCTGATGCAGCTGCTCTTTGTGATATCAGAAAATCTGTACCACTCCTGTAAGAATTTCTGACATGCCATTTTTTTTACAGGTTACTACGTCATTTGCAGACAGTTGCTGGTCCTTTCTTTGAAGATACATCCCTGTTATGAAAAATATAAGTACTGAAAAAATCTTAACAAAACACACATAGCATTATAAACATCTGCCGTTCCAAGAGGCTTCATCTCAGCTTTGGAGATCTCTAGAATGGAGGAGGGGTAGTTTATTTTCCAATTTTCTAAAGTCCTTCTCCTTTCTAATGAGGCTGTCAGCAGTGAATTATGACAGTCGGGTGTTATCTAGGCTCCAAAAAGACTGTTTTGTAGTTGTCTGAGCACATTACCATAGTTGCTGATATCAACCCAACCTTTTTCTTCTAACCTGTCCCTAATTCACCAGGTTTAGTGGCTCTGAATCTCTTAATCTGAAATAATTCCAAGTCTTCAGGTAGAAGGTGTGCTAGCCATGTTTTTCTCAAAGTGAGAGTCCTCTGGAGACTGCAAATGCACAGCTATAGACCCCTTTCCAACAAAGTGACTTTAAAAAAGACTACGTGTGTGTTTCATCACCTATTCTGCCGCAGATGCTATTTTTGCCTTTTCCCTCATTTTGTTGCTTTCAACTATTCATTCATCTCCCTGGTGGGCAGAGAGATGAGACACTAACACATAAAAACTGTAAATGGCCCCACTTTTAGGATATCTGGAACAATGACAGAGATGTCATTTGGACAGACTGGGTTTGACTAAAGAGTCCCAAAGAAATTTCCACCAAGGACTTAAATGAAGGCAACATTATTACTCCAAACAGCTTATTAACCTGTATTTTAGGCAGCCCAATTTCTAGCTGCACATGCTTGAGTCAAAATTCAAAAGCGCATAAATGGCACGCACAGGTCAACACAAAAGCATATTCCTTATACATTTTCATATCTCATTCTAAGTGCTGGATTTGCTCAGTACCTCTTGCAAACAACTATTTCTTTCAAGGTTTGACTGCTCCAACCCTACCTACAACATCTGAGAGGCCAAGGATGCTCTTTTCAGTGTGGGTGGCTACGCAGGAGTCTGGCAGGAGTTACACTGCAAGTCTCAATCCGTCTTGCCCAATTTCACCATTTATAGCTGCAATACATTATGTTTGGAGAGGGAGTATCAGCAGCATGCTATGCATTAATCCAAAGGCTGCATTCCATAATAGATTAAATAGCCTTCATCTCTGATAAGTGACTGCATTTCTGATGCATGAATGGTACTGCGGAGCACATAATGCTGTTAATAGCTGGGAAAGAGAACAGCATGAGAAAACCCCTTTCCAGACTCACTTCCTCAGGATGTCGTTTGGACTTAGAAATATCTGTGGGCTGCAAAGTTTCCACCCACGTTTCTAGCTTCAATCTGCCTTAGATGCTTGGGTTCCCTATGGAACAACATATCATGACACACCAAAAAATATTATATATAGCTTTGCCCTCTAGATCAGCAGTGCCCTCTGGAAGAACCCTTGGCTTTACTGGCAGCAGCAAATACATGTTTTCCAAAGTTGCAAGGCCAGCAGAAATGAGGATCTGTTCTCTTTGACAGCAGCTGTAGCTGTCTGACCTAAAATACCTCAGATTAAAATGACATTTTACCACAAAATAATCCGCATCCTGCCGAAGGAACTTGCCCAAAACATGCCCTTTCTCTCCTTACCTTCCAATCTTGGCAGCGTGTGAATGCTTAGTTTCCAAGTCTATCACATAAGAAGCTCTTAAGAAATGTCCCTTCCCCAGTCATTTCGGCTAGCTCTGTAGCAAAAGGTTAAAATGCAATGGGACAAAACTACAGAAAATTATCTATCAAGGGAACAGGGCAAATGTTGTTTCTACAACACAGAAGCAATAGAGAGCAGTCTATAACCAAAGGTTGAAGCCAAAGCTGCTTTTAGGTCTGAGATAATCACCAAAGTATTTAGCAGAACAGAATGCTATATTTCATGGCATGCTCTCTGCCTGAAAACTGTTACTTAATGCACTGGGGTGACAGTAAAAGAAAAGGCATGTTTCTAAGGATTTGGACAGCCCAATTATACTCTGCAAAGTAAGACATGGCTTTGTGCTCTGAAAGCTGAAGTAAATGCGGAATTAAATGTATTGATGAACAAATAGGAAGTTAATTTACTCTAGCTTCAGCCCTAGATCTAAAAAATCAAACTAAGCTCTTGCTGGTTTCAGAGACATTATTGATAGTACAGATTCTGAAAATCAAATTCTGCACTCTTTTCTGTTACATCCTCCAGTTCTAAATAAAACTGAAGGAGCATTTTGGTATTTTTGACTGAACCTAGAAATTCTGTTGGTGATATAGGAACTGGAAGATGCCATAGGTCATTCTTCTGTAGGTGCACGATGTCTTAGGAATATTATCAGGAACAGAAAGTAGTTACAAATTTTTGGTGAGACACTAGATTAACTCTCCACAACCAAGAAGTTTAACATGCTGTTACTGCTCATCCACAATCTAATTTCCCAGGACTCTGAATTGCCTCAGCAGCACTGTATATTAGGATGCTGTTTTGCCTATATATTTGACATAGGCACTCTCTTCAAGGAACATGTGCATGTATGGAGTCAGAAACAAGATCCAGTTCCTTTATTTGCTCCCGCATCTTGCTGCACAGGGGTGTGCTTCCATCTGGAGAGGGCACATGTAGTCACCGATACAACTCTGACTTGATGGATTGGTCCTGGATGTTGTTCTCAATGTTTGCCCGATCCCTTTTTTCACTGACTGCAGTCTCTGGGACCATGCTCCAGGGAGTTTGGCCTAAGAATTGGTTCTTTAGAGCCTGGATAAGTAGATGAGGGGTAAAAAATGAGGTATCAGTTCTTCTGATACTGATTCTTGCTGGTGCAGTCTGCTTGCTCTGAAGGTATCATAGCTAAATTAGAAGAAAATAAAGGATTCTCAGGTTGGAACTCACAGCTGGTGATTAGCTCGGGGAAACCACGAACCTTTTCTGTTTGCTGAGATCTTCTTTGCTTACTAGGAGTAGTGAACAAAAAGCTTTTTAGGAGCAACATTCCAAGTAAAACCCAAGCCTTTGGATTTCAGTTTGTTGACGTTCACCCAGGTTAGCTTTTCTCATGTGGGAATTTGCTTGTTATTTTGCATTAATTCGTGAAATGATGCACAAACACTCTTAAACTACAGGGTTTTCATCATAATCAAGAAGGGTTATAGCTGTAGTTCTATCTGCCCTTCACCAGGATGTGCTGGATGTTCACAAAAAATGGATATAGCTCGATGTATCTACTTGGGGCATAATGAACCTGTGTGAAGACCTGTGCATAGGCATGCACAGAAGACTCAGGCTGGGGTAACAGTGTCTCTGGAATCACACACACAAAAGAGGAAAATTTGAAGAAATGTGCATGGCTCCACCTTTCTCCTTCATCCTCCCTCTCCTATAAGAGGGCATTGCAGAAATCGGGTTTCCTTCTGTGATCTCAGCATGCCCAAAGGATCCTCAAAAGGATTTTCTTGCCATAGTGCTCAGGACAGTGGCATTTACATTTCATGGACTTTCAGAAAAGCATGTTCTTCAGCATGTTTGAGATTTGCAGGTCTGACCATAGCTACCTAAGCCAGGATTTTCTTACAGCTGTAAAGGTGGCTGTACCCGCTTGCTTGTTGGGCAGTCAATGGCTGGTAAGTCAGGGCATTTGTTACAGGGCTTTTACGGGCATCCTTGACATAAGAAGTTGTGATGAGTGTTCCAGCCATGGCCAGGAGGTACAGGTGGCATCACTGAAGAGTACTCTGGGGTGTGTCAAATCTTAGCTTAATTCTTGCTTCTATTTGAGGGCGTTCAAAGGTACTTCCCATGAAGGTGTCTTTGAGTCATGAGCAGGCTGCACACGGTGTCCCAGGCCCAGCCTTTCCCACCAGTGAAGTTGTTTTGCTTTGTTGGTAATAACTCTTCACCAGACTGGAGAAGGTGAAGTCTAGAGGTCAGAGCATTTTTGTGGGAATACGGAGATCTGCATCATTCATCCCAAGGGGAGGCTTTGTGTGTGGCCTGTGACACTATCACTCACTTTCCTTCTGGCACACTGGCTATTTATGCAGGTTCAAATTACTGCAGAGAGAGGAAAGACCTGAACCAGGGTCTCCCAGGTCTCCTCAGTGAGTGCTTTAACCTTTCAGACCCTGGGATAAGTTGGTGAGGAGGCATCATCTTCGCTGGCTGTGTATTCTGTAGGCACCAATCCAGCTGGACTGGCCAAGGTCCATTTCACAAGCGAAATGGGCAAGACTCTTTGCTCTTGGTGTGCATTTGGAGAAAGGTTGTTCTGGCCACAGTGCCCACCTTTACTGGAGTGAGGGAATTTTCTGGCCATCTCTGCTGCAAGTGAAAGGAGAGGCTCCAGGCGATCCTGTACCATGATGAATCTAAATCCCTGGATTAGCTTCGTCTGACCCTGGTTTCATTAGAGCCATTACATAAGGATGATAGCTGTATAATATATAGGCCAGACAAAGAGCTCATAAGGCAGCATAGCAGGGAGCAGAACTAGAAATGGCAAAGTTATGTTTTTCCCTCCTGATGGAAAAAGAGAGGTGCATTGGCTGAGGTCTGTCAGAAACAAATGTTGGTATTGAGGCTCCTGCTCTCCTGCAGAGTCCAGTGCTGGCTAAGCCGTCTCTAGTGGAGTCTGGCAAGGAGCGGTGCAAGGGAAGAGACTGTAAGGGAGGAATTATTTAGCACCAGTGGGTTTGTGAGTCTCTGCAGCAGAGGGTTAATATGTAATATGCCAGCAAATCATGGCATAACGCTGACGCTTTGGATTCGGTGAATTTTGGTTGCAGGAGTTATGCAAACACTGCTATAATCAGAGCTCTGCTGTAGCTATCTATAGAAGACCACATGTGTCAGGGAAGCCCTGAGTGTCCCCAGTCATGGAAATGATCTTTCTGAGTTAAAGGTCTTTGTGGTTTTTCCTCAGGAGTGGACTGTGCAAGCTACAGCAAGATAGGTGAGCAGGCCCTCATCACATTCATCCCAGTGTGAGTAAGCATCTCCATAAGTGACCACAAGCATGTACAAAGGTTATGAAAACTGGAGTACAGCATCCACTCTGTTCTCATGTATGGAAATTCTCAGGGAAGGCAATGAGAGACTTGTGCCAAAGACTGAATTAGTACCCAGGCATTTGGTTGTTACAGCCTGTTTCTTATTTGCACTAATATTCTTTTCCATAGTTGTGATACCTCAAAAGAAGCTGGGACCCAACTTACTCTGCATATGGTTGATCTATGGATATCATTCATAAATATATATATATATATATATGTTAGTGTAAGCGTAAGATAAAATAGGCATAGCATAAATGGGGATCTGTTCCTTGGCAGGTTTTTTTTTCCATAGACTTAGTTAAGAAGATAGGAAAAAGAATATTCCTTCAGGCAAATAAGAAATAATTTTAAGGGCACTGAAGTTTTCTCAAAACATCCAAATATTAGTCAGCTCAGAAACTCAAAATTAAGATTCTGTTTGAAAGAGAGAGGGCAAGATTCAAAGCAGGAATGCACAAGACAGTATGCATGAGTTAAATCCTGCAGGGACATAAGTGCATCCTTGCCTGAAAATCTGTGGACAGCAGACAATCCCCATTCAGCTCCCAGCCACCACACTTTTCATTATAGGCTCCCTGGGGAAACTGGGAGAGGATGTGGGTGGAGGATTTAGACAGAGTTACTGAATCCCTGACCCCACTGCTGTCAGGGGGCAAGACTGGACACTGGAAACTCCTGCAGAACCAGATGACCCATTTATCTTCCTCTGCCCGTATCCCACCCCTGAAGGAATCCCTGAGACAGCAGGCACCTGCTCTGACGAGGCTGACTGAGGTTGTGGTGCCTTTGTAGCACAGCACAGCCAGAGGAGCGAGGCCCTGGAGGATACAGCCTTCTGGCTAGTTGGGAATGTCAAAGGAGAAGCCCAGGCACCAGAGGAGGAGGTCGAGGGACAAAAGGCAGGAAGCCCAGCACGGGCTAAGAGCATGCAGGCTACACAAGGCAAAGGCTGAAACCCAGGGGAGAGGAGGCAGTGACATGGATAAGAAATGGCAGATGAGAAGGGGTGGCCCTGCAGAGCCTTCCTCCAGTCCCAGCTCCAGGGCCCATCTGGATATTGTTAGGCCCCTTGCCCACCCACCCACCAGGCCTGGAACGTGCAAGTACCTTATCTTGCATTTCTTGTAATGCAGAACACCAACTTCTTTTTATGGTTCTTGGCACAGTTTATGACCTTTTTACAACTCCTTCCCTGTCAGGATATAGGCCATAAAGATATTTTAAATGGCTTCTCTCGGTGGTGATCTATTAGTTGGAATAATGGCTCCATATGCAAAATATGAACCCATAACCACTGTAAGCTAGCTCTGTACCTTCACATCGTTCAAATCCTGCTTAGAGAACCACTTGTGCTTTGAAGCTATGAGAAAATAGCCAGCAAATAATTAAGTAGAAGGACTGTTGAGCATAATTTATGTAACCTTTCACATTTTCAAACTGCAATTACCTGCGTAGGGACTGAATGAATAGCGGGTTTTCAGTTCAGTTGCTGAACAGAATTATCAGAGGAAAAACATTTGGTTAAAACCAAAGCAGAATTTTTCAGATTTTCTTGAAATGTAAGACAGGAATTATTTATTTTCTGTTTCAAATTACTTAATCCTTTTAAAATGTTTTAGAAGCTGTAGATTGCCTGTGAAGTGAAAAACGTCATTTCGGAGTGAAAAGTCACGGTGTCACTTCAGCCTTCAAACAGAGAAGTTTGGCTTCCCAAACTTATTGCTTTATAAGTTTATATCAGGGCAAACTCCTTTAACAATTTAAAATCTTCCCTTAAGCACATTATTTTATTTTCCCAGCAATGCATTTTTTTTACCCAGTCTTCAGCTCGGAAGAAGAAAGCAAAGACCAAAACCAGAGCACTGTGTTCGCTGCTATCTATTACTTTGACGTCTCTGCCTCCTTACTGTCTTTCTACCCTGCACCATCCATCCATTTGCATCCTTTGGGGTTGTGCTGCTTGTGTCAGCCCAGAGCACACCCATCATTCCATGGGCACTCCCACCACCAATGCCTGAGCAGACAATGTTTTTCCACCAGATGCTGGCATAGAGCACCATGAGTCAAGAGGTTGCACCTGTGTTCTGGAGAGGAAAACTTGTCCTATGGTAGGTAAAGAGTGCATGGATAAATTAAACAAGCAGCAAGACTTTGTACATTCATTTGGATAACTTAATATAAAAAATTTAAAGGTTAAAATTTTTTTTTTTTTTTTTTTTTTTTTTTTTTTTTTTTTTTTTAATGAATCCATACTGGCTTCTGAACTGTTAGAAGAAGAAAATAGCCAGACTTGGAGCTTTTTTGGACAGCCTAGCATACCACTGGTATTCTTGATCTCTCTAGTTCATCACATTTCTTCACTGATGCTCACATACTTGATGTGTTGAGCAGTATATTGGCTAGCCAGAAAGAAAATTCAAGAATATGAAAGACAAAAGCTATCAAAGGCCTATGGAACAGCCAGGGGCAGAAAATGGCTGTTCTTCAACATTTTGTGGATCCTCTCTGGCAATTCATAGCAGTGCCACATTTTGGAGTGAAGGGATTTCTGCTCCTAACTCCACTTGTGCTATTCATTCAACTGCTATGCAAAACACACTGTAGCACTGAATGCTACACATTCAGGAACAGATGATTGCAAACTGGTGTGTGAATATAGATATATATGTATAAATACATATGTGTGTGTGTGTGTGTGTGTGTGTGTGTGTATGTTTAAAAATCAGTGCAAGAGGATTGATCTGGGTTATTTGTTATATGTCAGACTGATATTATATGAGAAACACTTGACAAAATCTCTCATGCACTTCAGCAGCACTACTGAGAAAAGGAGTGACTCTATGATGGGGTCCCAGGCCGTTATTGCAAACAGTGGTTTGTGTGAGAAGGTGTTTCATGTGTATCACACTGTGGGCTGGGTTCACAGCAGATAAAATCACTTACCACTACAGGCATTTAAACTCAGTTTTCACCAGATTTCTCCCAGTTGCCTCTAAAGTGTATGTGTCTAGTAGCATAACTCCAAAGCTGTCAGTACAGTGATTTCTTCATGTGTTGTGAAACACAGAGATTGTAAGACATTTTGTTATGATAGCTGTCCATAAGGTGGGCTACCTGCAGCACGTCAGCAGCAGAGGAGTCCCTGGCAGCTGCAGCATGGATGTAGGTGCCTGCCTAAGGGAGCAGGTGGGCAGGAATGAGGGAATATCAGCAACACACCACACAAACAGCAACACATGCAGCAACACACCCCAACACAGAGCAGCTATGGAGTCCTGATGTCCTTTTGCACACCAAGGTGTTGCTGTGCAGCAGATTTGAGTAGGACAGAGTGATGAATGCCCAGGCACAGCCGTTGTAACAGACAATCCTAGACAGTAATTATGAATCTCTCCTGTGAGCTCATGAAATGCCTTTTATTGCTTCATTTTCAACTCACAAAGGCAGTTTCCATTGCTGGAGTCCAGCTGATGTTCATGGCAGTCATGCACCTTGAACTCCCCTGCACTGTGCCTTGGAAGTTTAGTTAGCAATTTGTTGGATTTCAACTGCGTACCTGGGAGATGAGGAGATGACCAGAGGGGCAGGAGTTTAAAATCAAAGACAGTCTATTATGGCACATCAGGTCTTCATCAACTGCTCAAGCTTTCCTTACAGTATGTGGGACCCCGTGGGGATCTTCTGTCATTACAGCCAGTTTCTCCTGGGAGCCACCTCCTTCCCCTTGGGGAAGCAGTTGGGAGGTTAAAATTTAGAAAGTGGTTCTCTGCAGCTAAAAAACGTGTGGTTTTACCCCAACCATAAAATATCTCAAGTCATTGGGATTAGCCCTTTTCTGCTTTCCCGTGTGCCTTCAATTAGCCGCATGAAAGCGAACCCGCGGCTTTAGGACCGAAAATAGCTGGAGCGAAGTGACGCAGGCTTCGCCTGAGATGAAAGAGCAGCTTCCAGAAGCCTAATTAAAAGCAACTGAGAAACCAGTACTTGATACAGCCTCTACTCACCTGAAAAAATAAACGGAGAGCTGCAGCCAGGCTTCGGCGCAGCGTTGTGGGAAAGCGGCTGGAGGGTTTCGCCTGGGTCACGGGAAGGCCCAGCTCTGCCGGAGCACAAAATCTTTCTGTTTCTGCCTGCCCCGAGTCAGGGGGAGGTCAGCCAGCCAGTCGAGGCCACCGCTGCTCCAGCAGCCCTTCCCCATACCTTGGGAGAAAGGACAGCGACATCTGCCACCGCAGCAATCCCCAGTGCCCCTCTCCCTGCGCTGTGTCCCGGATGCTGGTTAGGGGAAAAACGGAGCTTCAGGCAGGCTTTCCAAATTTTCCTGCAGGCTTGTGTTTCAAGCAGCCTCATAAGCTCTGTGAAATGACATATGGATATAGCTGTCATTTAGAAAACAGCCAGGCAAGCTGACAAGTTAGTAAAAACTACAGTTTCTCTTTTAAAATTCATTGTCATCAAGGTCATCCCTGTAATGCCCTGCTGTGTCCCTCTGAGATGCCAGTGGTTTTGTAATTTTGTTCTTCAATTCAAAACATTTTTTCTTCCATCAAATAGCCCTCTTTCAGTTCACATGCACTAACAATTATAGAGGCAGGGATAGTGCAAAAAATCTCTCAGGATGGTTTAACCACAACTTAAAAGTACTTCTGTGTTCAAGTTCCATATCCTTGGTGTTTGGTCTGTTTTTTGATATTAGTGAAGGATCTTGACTGGGAAAAAACCCCAAAACCCTCTATAGAATGTGAGGGAAGTTTACAACACTGAATTGGCACTCCTGAACTAAAACAGCTCAGTTTTTCTTCTGCAGATAAAACTATTTCAAGACACATTTTACTGAAATTAAATTTCAATTGGCAAGGTGATCCAGGAAAAAAATGCCTTGAATAAAATATTTGGTTCACAAAAAGTTTCTGTCTTGAAAGGGAGAAAAAAAATTATTTTCAGGATAAGGTGAAAATGATTAAAGAAGTATTGTGTTTTAACCAATGACCTGAAAAACCAAATAGCTTTATGGTTCCATGTTAATTAGGATTGCTATATCTGCACAAACATAGCTATGAATCCAAAATTCATACCTTTATGTAAAGAAGTAAACAGCTGCTTGTAATAGGCAATTATCACCTTACGACACTGGAACAGGAATGAGGCAGCACAGTTTGAATAGTTTTTAAATTCCAGGAGGTAAAATTGGAAGCAGCAGAAGAGAAAGACTAAGGCAAAATAGCATGTTGTCACATTTATTTGCTGTGGACTTTTGTTGTTCATAGATGAAGCATTTGATTTCAGTCAGAAATGTTCCTATTTTTTGCTAATTTTCATCTTAAGGGAACAGAGAAGCCAGCTGATTCCTACAGCATGCCTATCAGTTTTTTGCAGGTAGCCTGAATTAGGAGCTGAGAAACTGTCAGGAAACCTCATTTAGGAGCAGCAGTATGCAGCAAAGAATAACAGGACTTATAACTTCAACCTGATTTGGAATCTGATAAAGTTGATAGAAGTCGCTCAGAAGTCGTAGCTCAGAGCCCTAAGAAGAGCCCCCATTGCACTGAAAGGGATCATCATGCCCAGCACAGAGGCTTCTTAAATTATAGAGCAAGGTGAGACTTAAACGCTTTTTATCTTGTTGCTGGATAAATCAAGTAGACAAAACCTAAGTAGGCAATCAGCAGATTTTGTGGTAGGGATTTTCTGTGGTATTCCTGTAAATACTGCTTAAACTATAAGTTAATGAGAAGGCACCTTTCTCATTGGTATATTCTTATTCATACCCAGTGGCAACAGATGTGTGTGTGATCTGTGACTGTGATACATATTTTGCTACTTTGATGGAGCTGCAAACTCAAAATTGAAAGAAACAGGAAATATTTAAAAACCCACAAACTCAAAAAGCCAAAAAATCCCCAAAACAAGCAAAAACCAGAAAAGAAGTGTTGAGGATTTTGAGAAACACCTTGGGAGGGGATTTAGGGTGGAACCAGCAAACACTGAAAACTCAGTAATAAAATCACAGGTACATATGTGACTAGGGTGGCCGAAGAGACCGAAAAATACAGATAATTAATCCACACCAAAGGAAACACAGTCATGTGGAGGCAAAACTTGACAGAAAGCACTGCTGTATTTTAAGGGGCACTGCGAGGAACACCTTTCCTTAGAAATCATTGGAGTAACATATTCTTCTTTCTTGAGTTTGCTGAAGTGTGAAACATTACCCTGAAAGCTGTTTATTTATGAGCCCTCCGCAAGGCACATGGAATTCTCAAGGACATAATCTCTCCATTTCTTGTAAAAATATTTGAAAAGCATTTCAGAGGCCTCACTGCACCTCTCAACCCACCACTACTGACTCGACAGCTGCACTTATGGGACAGAATCATTTTGGGGCTCCTTTGAAGAGTCACACCGGAGACGAAATTTTTGCCTGCTTTTTCTGTGCAGCATTCAACATGAAAAGGGCTCAGCCTACACAGTGAAGTCTGAAATTAGCAAAGAGCATTAGACTCTCAGTTTTAAAGCATAACTTTTGTGTTTATGCGTATCATTTCTAGAAGAATGTCTAGAGAAAAAGTACAACTGGTCCTAAGTAGGATCAGACAGAGTTGAAATGCAGAAATATGAAGGAATAGTCTTACAGATTTTTCTTGAGGCAAATACCTTTTTATCTTAGTAAAAAAAACCTGATTAGCTACAGAAAGGTTACATTTTGAATTATCCAACCTTTAAAGAGAAGTTCACTAGAAGATATTAATAATTTCAGTTAGTACTCGGTTGTGAAACAAGGTTTATGTTTAAATGTGAATAAATTAACTGTCTTTATTTCTATAATATTAGGACATTTAAATGATCAAATTTATTATATTCCTCAGTTGGAATTTTTTAAAATGCTTTTCACTCTTGACATCAAAAAATCCCCTGCTTTGTCGTTGATCTGTTGTTCTTTATATCAATGTCTGAGTTACAAGTGAGGGGTTGCTTGCGGGAGAGATGAGATGTGAAAAGGAACACACTGTGTATGGTGGAGAGAGAGGAATAAATGGATATGTGACAAGGCATATATTTTGAAGGCAAAGATTTTAGGAAGACAAAATTGGTTTAGTAGTTCTGTAAGGCAGGCATTAATAGTAATTTTAATATTTTAAAAATATGTATAAAGATTCAGGTAAGGAAGAAAGCTTATAATCTAAACTTTCTGAATTGCATTTTAAAAAATTATCATTGCCCAATCTACCATCATTGCTTCAATTTTTTATTTATGAACTTGGACAACAATGTGTGCTGTACAGAATAGTTGTCACTTGAGTGTTAACCAATCCTTTCATAACAGTGCTGGTAGAACCACATCCCTTTATTTCAGCTGTCAGGTGTTAGTTTTACTAATGTAATTGCCGTTCTTTAACAGATTTCAACAGATTATTTTGGCTCTTCAATCCTTCACCCGCTTTTTCTAAAGCTGAATTGTCATTTGCTTATAAAGTGTCACTGTAGGTCTCGAAAAATAAAAATTAATATGGGAACAAAAGGCCCTATTCAATGTTCTTAACATTCTTGTGAAACAAATTTCATATTGGCTTCAGATGCAGTCAACAGATTTTTCTGTGAAAAGCACAAGAAAGGGGACCTAAATTAGATCCAGAAAAGTAACTTATAACAGGATAAGTCCCCTTAAAACTCTTTGTGAAGAAGCAGATGGCTCTTCTGCTTGCTTGGCTTGCTCCCCTAGACCTGTGCCTGCCTCACCCAGACTCCAATTTTCAGAAACATTGAAACCCATCCATCACAGCAGAGATTAAAACAAGATTTGGATGCTTAGCTGCATCTTGAGACTGGAAACTTCCAGGACAGTGTACAAATCCCAATGAAATTATTAACTTCAAATCACTACTGACCAGGCCTGTCAGGAGGAGCAGAATTTGTGCAAGGATACCCAGTTGCCCATGGGATTTCTCTGCGCTGGTGGGGATGTTAGGGGCAGAACCTCTCTGCTGGCTGCTGTGTGCAGGCTTTCTGGGAAGCTGGCAATTCTGAGAACAGTGAAAGGGATGGGGAAGAGGTCTGGTACGAGGAGAACAGGTGACAGGACCTAAAGAAGAAAGAGGTAAAGCTAAATAGCCCAAGGCAGGTAATTGATGTTTTTCTTCTGCATTTGGAGGCCATTGGTGCCATCCGGAGCAAGAGGATCTGCCTCGCACTTGGACCTTCACAGCCCCATCAGCTTCACAGGCGAAGCCAGGAAAAAGGGGAATGTGCTGCCCATGCCTCAGTCTACCTAATTTAATGCTAGAAGGGTTACCGGCTGCTGTGTTTCCCAAACTGGTAAAAGGTATTTTCACCACTTGTTTTATTCCTCACAGCTTGCTCTGGGCAGTAGAAGCCTGGTGGTAGCAGGAAGATCTTGCACTTGATTACATGCTGGGGCGTCAAGATTACCCTCTGTTTTTCTTAGCCTAGTCTTAATTCTCTGAATTAGAGCCTGAAGATGAAAAGATTAATTTTTTTTCAGCTCACCTCTTACTCCCCTCCTCCCTAGTGTCTTCTCCACTAAGGAAAAACAGGAGAGAAATTTACTCCTCCCAGGAGGCGACTTATTCATTACACGCCTCAGCATGGGGGCAAAAACTGAAGTTAAAATTTAATTTTAATGTCACTAAATTAAACCACTAAATTATCTTCTTAAAATGAGCGTGGTAATCCAAGAGGCAAAATCTCTCTCTCTGGGCTTAATTGAGAAAACAATTAGATCTAGATAAAGCCAGCTTTTGCCAGATGACACAGTCCAGAGCACACTGAAAGAAACCTAATCCTCAAAAGCAGAAGCAAGAGAAGATCATTATAAAAAGGTGTCTTTTCCAGGTTTCTCTGGTATTTCTGTGGAACCTCCAGCAATTGCCATGTGGAGGTTCATGAAAAGTGGATCAAACCGATGGTGCTTGTTCTGCAGGCTGGGAGCTTCTGAGCAAAGCCTTGATGTGCTGAAGGCAGAGCCCTGGGACAGAGGTGTCCTCTGTGGGCACTGCGTTCACCCTGGCACGATGCCCACCAATATATCAGCTTCTCTGGGGGAGGAGCAGGGCAGAGCAGGGCATAGATATTCCTATGTGGTAGCAACTCTGAAAAAACAGTTTCCCTGCTTTCCTGCCGAGGTCAGGATTGAGATTTGGTCCCCAGGTGTGGACGTCTTTGGGGCCATCTGAGAGCTGAAAGCATCAAGTAAGCACCACAGTGGAAAGTTAGTTGTGAGGCTTTTTTTTTTTTTTTTTTCCCTAAAACCCTTCATTTATTCATGTTTCCTGTAGGTTTGCCTGACATTACCCAGTGGAGGAGCTCCCCAGGCCAGTCTGGGAGCAGGGAGTGTTGATCCAGCTGGGCCTGGCTGCCTGAGCAGCCATTCCCTGCAACAAACCAGCAATTGTTTGGTGGCCCTGGGGGCCCCAGGGAGCCTCCGTGCTCCCAAGGCAGGGGGTGGGCGGAGTAGGGCAAGGAGCTCCTGTAGCCCCTGTCTCAAGTCAGTGCCTTCAGTCACACCATGTCACTGTCCTGCTTCCATTTATTTCTAGTCATCCTTTTTTTTTTCTGTTCCCTCTGACACACTCTTTTTTTTTTTTTTTGCATTTTGAAAATTATTTGGTTTTAATACAACACAATAAAATAGCTGTCTCCTTATCTGTTCACTTTGAACAGCTTGAGAGACTTCAGTAGGGAGTGCAGCCCCAGCGGGAATTTACTTTGTTTTTTTCTCCCCCAATGATGGAACAGAAGCACCAGCACCTTTTAATGTATATTTTATTTGATAAGCTGACAGCACGAAGTGTTTTGGTGGTTGTCCTTACTTTCCATACATCTTACACAATTTTTTTTGTGTGTCAGTATGATGAAGTCTTCCAGGAAACTGTGAATCCCCCCAGTCCCCTAAGAAAGGACTACAGCCAAGGGACTACATGGCAATCATCATTTTGTTAATGGATATGTGTGTCCAAGTGTGTGCTGGTGAGACAGGCAGAGTTTGGAGGGCATGGGGAGAGAATTAAATACCATCCATGCCTACTGCAACAAGAGACTACTGTCTTAATGCGCAGCTAAGATATTTGGAGAATATAAGTCACTTAAATTTTAAGGAAATAGCAAAAGTTTGTTTAGTTGAAAAGCAGATCACAAGCAGTACATGAAAGATGTCTTATTGTTTATCCTTTATGCTCACCGGTTAGGAAATTTTTCTTTCTTCCAAAGCTGGAAGAAGTGGTCTTAAGTGCAGGGAATAAAAGGCATCTCTTTCAAGCTATGCAAAGTCTAGAGCATTTTGCAAAGAAAGGTAGTTCTTCCAAAAACCACTTCATACTTTCTCACTGCTGCCTGCTGGAATGGCTATCACATAGGCCAACTGGCAACTATTCATCTGCATTCTTAATTCAGTGGGGAGTGAAACAAGGAAAACATTTTCATAAGACTGCTTAAAAATTATATGTGAGGGAAACAATTAAAAAAATGTGCAGCCATTTTCTTGATGGTGCAGAAATGCCATATCCAATGACCAATTTAAATGAGCCAATTTTCTCCAACTGGATTTATTTTGCAAAACCTGCCAGGCAGACAGAAAGCTAAATAGTGAAGTGTTTCATTTTAATATAACTTTAATTTAACAATACTGCCAGAAATACCCAGACAGGTTTATAGTGCACAAATTATACTATTCCACTACTCCTCTTCTGACTGCCCCCAGATGATGGTCAGGTTCTTGTAGACTGGTTAGTTGGTATCTGGTTGAAACTCGTTTGGATTTAAAATCTCCCAAACTTTCTTAGGACCCAAGTTTTCAACTTTAAACCCTCAGTTGCTTTGTCTCTGGGCATACTCAGGCCTAAGTGAACTCTAACTTCAAGGGGCTCTTTATTGCTTTAAAGTATATATGTCACAGACTATTTTCACTATTGGTCTGTCTGTGCTTAATTTTTGTAGCATTTTGACAATGCAAAAATAACAGTATAAAGATCTGAGTGCCATAAAAAAGCATCAGCAAATGTTTTTTGTTTGAACACATGAATGGTAAGAAAATTCTCCATCTATAACTTTCCCCAGCCTGTACTACACTTCAGTCTGTGTACTCAGTGTGAGGGTCTGTGAGAACAACAGCTTTTTCAATGTGTTTAACTTTCTTCTGGAGGTGGGGGAGGAGTGTCCAAGGTGTAATAAAAAAAATAATTGTTTAATTGTAATAATACTGCTGATTCAGGTTGTCTTGTAACACGCATACCAGGTTGGGCTAAAATGGCAACGGTGTTCCATTCTGGCTTTAAATCTGGAATGTATAAATTCTCCTGTGCCCTGATTCAAGAAGTGGAGATGGGGTTTTCAGACTGGGAGAGGCTGCATCCTCCATTCACCCTCTGCCTGGCAGATGGAGGAGCTGCTGAACAGCTGCTGAACACTTTACAGCATGGTATCTTAAGGTAAACCCACACCGGTCTCACTTTGCCTTTCAATGCCCTTCTAGAGATTGCAGCAAGGCAGAGGTTTGCTCATGTGAAGATGAACCATCCCCGCACACAGGATGGCAAAGACATTCAGAGATTATTTTCTTCTCAAGTGCAACAGGCATGCCAGCCCTACCTGAATTAGAGTCCCAAGGCTAACCAATGAAACCTCCAGGTGTAGCTTACAGGGTAAATATGCAGGTGTTCCTTGATGGTTTCTCTGAACGACACACACTCCTGAGTGTGGAAAAAGTCTCTTACCCAATACCCAGGAGTAGGCTACTCCAGGTGAGCTGGGAGTCCTCAAAGAGAAAGCCTGTTTTTGGTTAGTGCTTTCATGGAATACTTCAGCACAGCTAGAAGAGAGGGGCTGCAAAGCACAGGGTACAGAGAAAATACACACATGTATATTTTTTAAGTCAAAGCCATAAGAAGAATGGACTAAAGCAGGGGTAAGAGTTAGGAACTGGATAAAATTTGTGTATCTGTTGCACATCTTTTCTATGCCTTTCACAGAGAACATAGATTAGGTTGGGTTACTCTGGTTTCACTCCTGTCTGTGCTTCTCAGGTTGATAGAGCTGTTCCCCTTTATGAAAAATGACGATAAATAGCTCAGTATCGCACACAAACACCGCCTGATTTAGTGTATTGATATGGATAAAGCAATCAAATACCTGAATAGTCTGCACCATTTAATCACAGAGCTCTACTGCAAGGTTGGCTGCTTCTGAGCACAAAACTAGAAGACCAAGGATACTAATTGGCTGTACATCTTATCCGAGTCAACGGCAAAAATCAAACATTTGTGAAGATCAACTGGTTTGGAGGGAAAAGGGATCTATACTAATAAAACTACCTAGAAGTGATAGGATGATATTTTCTACCACGATCCGTAAACAAAATACATACTGAATCACAGCCTGTGATTATTTGAGGACTGAGAAAAGGAAATAGGAAATTAAATCAGTTGAAAAATCATTAAATTCCTCAGACCACAATGTTGCACCATGGCACCATCTTAAAGAAATGAAACAAAATACATTCTAAAATCCATTTCTTTCTACCTTTTCTTCTCTCTCATACCTTAAAATTTGCTGACTTTTGAATAGAGTACCTTCTGTTGTAACAGTGTTGTCTAACTTAAAAATACGAAATTATCCTTTGCCCTTTTGCGACAGAAAGAGATGTATGGCCAACAAATATTAATTATATTCTGAATTTCTGGCTATTTAGTATTGTACAAATAGGTAATTTCTTCCCAAAACTCACTTCTGATTTATTTCACACCTTTTAAATACTATAATTCACTTGAACACCAATCCTGTTTCAAAAAGTAATTATGTTTGTGTTTAACCTTAAAGATCTATTTAAAAAATGGAGAAAACTAAAACCTCTGTGGATTTCTGGGGGAAAAAAAAAATTTCTAAGCACTTCTCAGAATTAAAACTACTCAAAAACTATCTGTATAGTACTACTGACTGCATGTATTCCTCTGCAAAATAAGTAAATATGTTTTTCACTCTTTCTGCACTTATCATGTATCCTGCCATTTCCATCATCTTTCTGATATGTTAAATGAAACCAGCTCTTTTTCATTCCTGTTTTTATTGTATTAAACAAAAATGTTTACAAAATAAAAAAATAACATATATAAAATTTTATATGTATATATTATCAGAATTTACAGAATTTCACATAAAACTTGTGTGATATAAAAAGAGCATAAGATAAGCAGCACAAGATTTTGTAGAGAGAAAACCTTGAAAACACAGCGTCTAAAAAAAGACTTTATTCCAACCTTTTTTGTTCAACTTCTTAATTTTTAAAATGTGTTTCTGCTGAAGTTTCTATGTTCTTGCTTCTTATAGGTTGTATCTGTGGATGTGATCTATTTCAACCAGTTTAAAGAAGTTGAGTTGGGGTTTTTTTCTTGGTACTTTAAATATTTTGCTTTTATTGTTAGACTGTGGCTGTTGGAAAATATTTGGTGGAAAGAAAGATGAGAAAGGTAAAGAGGGAAAGCATACATCACTGTAAAATAGCTTACTGAAAAAACAGTGAAGTACTGAGATTTTGGTTTTTAAATGAATTCTGCCTGCTTATATTTTAGCTGAGAAAACAGAAAAGGAGTTAGGAAAAATTGTTCTGAACTGATGCGAGCATTAAAATGGGTATTGAGAGAAGGCAGGTGACAAATTGTGGTTGGTGGAGTTGTGTCAGCTGCTGTACAAAGACTGAATGAAACCCCCATGTTGCTCTGCTGCTGTGATCCCCAGATCCTGCAGGTGTAGGGGCACTGAACTGCTTGCAGGGCTTTATCCTTTCCCTGTCTCCTCAGCCTGCCCATGGTGACTGCTGCTCTGATCTTCCCCCTGCTGCTCTTCAGCCAGGGACACTTGTACCCATGACCTGAAAGGCAAAAATCCCCAAACTTGATGACTTTTCCTTTGATCTGTCTATTCCCTAAAGATCATTCGGAGGGGCCAAGAAACACTGCCAATGCTAATTTGACGGTGACCTTGCGGTGAGCTGGCTTTGCTACCTACCCTGCGTGAACTTTGTCAGCTTAGAAAGGGCCGTGCTCTGTGCACAGCCACCTAAACAAGGCCAGTGGGGGTGGAGGGGAGCATCCCACCAGAAGAAATTAGGACTGTTTTCTTTTTTGATTTTTCCCATTCTTTTCTGTGATTCGCAGCCTAGAGAAACACCGCAAGAATGAGGAGAATTTCGGTAGGTCGGGTGCAAAGGCAAGGCAGGATGTCAGAAGTGGGTGAAAGAGAAGAAGCTACATTTGTTTAGAGTTTGGGAAAGTTGGACTGGCAGTTTGAGGAACAAATGGGAGGAGGTAGTCAGGGCAGCAAGTGTGGAGATCAACTATCAGTTTTGTGCTACCCAGTCACAAAGAATGCTGTCATGATCCTTGCCACTGTGGCGGCCAGTGCCCTACTCCCTTCTCTAGGAAACGAAAGTGATGGATGCTAGAGCGCAGACTGGAGTGAACAGGGATGCCAGACGCACGTCCCGAGCGGGCATGCTGTGGACATGTACTCGTCCATGTTTTGCCTGTGTGTCCCGGATCTGGGTGACTCCCTGCCAAGTAAATGAAGGTGAGTGGAGGAGAGCCATGACCTTCATAATGCTGTGGACTCAATCAGCCTCATGACAGGCTTGAAGTAACAGCACCACCACATACATACATACATGGCTAAGAGCAGTTTTGTTTTGTTTTTTTCTAAAGAAAGTTACAGCCTGAAGAGATGAGGCAGACATTGTCTGAAGGCTCTGTCTGTGTCTTTGTCTGATGAAGTGGGTCAGTGATTTTTCTGGTTATTAGAACACTCACAGAAATGAATTTCCACAGTTCTCCCCAAATGCCGACAGAAATATCTCATGGTACTGCACTTGTGAGGCTGAGGATCTCACAAAGATGTCATAGCCTCCATTTGTCAAAAGCTACTGTAGGGAACCCCATAAATCCCTGAAGATCATGAGAAGAGGTTCCTCAGATGCTCTCAAGGACCCAAGAGGCCTAGAAGTGACTGAGGAGATGTGTAAATACTCTGTGGCTTTCCATCTCCCTTGACCTGCCTAAGAACGTGACCCTCACAGAAACAGTTTCCAAAAATGATTGGTTTGGATGGAGAGAAATAATTTGGCTCTGGCATTCAGCTCCTCTGATTTATAGCCAGTGTTCATGCCAGCATCCTTTGTTGAGAGCTCACTCGTGCAGCTGGGAATCGGAGGTTTTCAGGCTGCGCAGAAATGCTCGCTCCACAGGAGCAGTCAGAATAGCAAGGTGTGATATCTTCATTGCCCAGCACTTCAAAAAGGGAATTCCTCTCAGACTCTGAGTACACAGATGGAGCACGCAAATAGGGTGTCTTTTTTGAGAACCCCCAAGAGTACATTAATTAGTGTGTTAAATATTAGCTATTGAATATTGGAGGAAATGGATAGTCATAGCTATTAGCATTTTCTCAACTTTTCGTATCACAAAGCAGCCAGTTCTCCTGCATTATACTTTTAGAAGAGGGAACATTCACCTTTTTTTATTTTTAACAAGCTAACATATAAAACATTCTAAAGGAAATTCAGTAATTTTTTTCCTTAAGTAAGACACCCTTCTCTGCAAGAAGATATACAGATGTTTTATATTTTTATATCATTTTAGTTTTGGAAAATATGGAGAAATACTTATGAAAAATGCCAACAGTATCATTCTTTTATTCCTTTATTCAGGCCTAGGATAGGGAGTTGCTTTGACGCAATTAAAAAATATCTGTGGGAGGATTATTATTTTATACAAAGGAGCTTTTTTGATTAATTTTGTTAAGGTAAAACTATCTACATTTAGATAGCATGACAAATAATTGTCACAAATGTAATTTGTTAATCTTCATGGCAGGTGAAACTTATAAAATGAGACAGAAGAGATGCCACTGCAGAGAAAAATGACTGACAAAGCAAAGTACAACAAAAATGGAAAAAAGGGACTTGGAAAAAAGGGACTTGGAAAAAAGATCAAACAAAATGTGCCCCATGCCTTGTCCTGAAGGTTCCTCAAGTGGAGCATAGACAACGACAAGGTGAAGAGTTACAGAGTATGCTTTTATGGTGTCTTCTGCCCAGCAGGTTCCCAGAGCTTTGTACAGAGCATCTCACATGAGCAGGAGACAGCACTGGAATGCCACAAATTTATGGGTAATAAAATGTGTTGCCAGAGCATAGTTAATTAGGGATGTCACTGGTCTGCGTGAGGGGCCAGAAGCCTCTGAAATTCTTTCATCTCTAGGCTTACTAGTCTTCCCCATAAGTCACAAACGACGGTGGCTGTGAGGACATGATGATGCACTGTACTCGGAAATGGTGTCAGAAGCGTGTGTTGTTTCAAAGACATCCCAGGAGTTAATCATCCAAGTCCTGTCCTCTTGCTGGAAGTGGCTTTATCAGGGGGCAGGAGGACTCAGGATGCTCAGGGGCTGAAGCTGGAGAGCCAGCTGGAGTTCCGTTGTCTAGAAGTGGGCAAGTCTGGTAGTGGTACAGAGAGAGCTGGAAGGTATGAGAAGAGCAAAAGCAGTCTGGTTCCCTCTTTAGCTCAAACAGTGACTTCAAGTGCTTTTCTAGGGAAGGTGATGGAGTGGAACAGGTCTTTGCAGCCAGGTCTCCTTGCCAGCCTATACTATGCCCAGGCAGAAAGGTGTGGAGAACCAGCAGCAGCCTCTCTGCAACTAATTTACAGGGGCACAGGAGATATGTGACAGGCAGGGTTGAGAAGAGTTCACCTCCCCACTTTCTTTCTTTTTTTTTTTTTTCTTCTGTTTTTTTACATCAGAACACATGCAGAGAAAGATCTGATTGCACTAATAGCTTTATTACTTTTAGCATGTACTCACTTAGCCAAACAGGTGAAACTTATTTGTGCCAGGTTTTTACGAGCCCAAGGGCCAAGCAAGCAAAACGGGAGTTTTGTGTGACAGGGCCCAGCTTCTTCTGGTTCTCATCCCGGTTTGAAATTTGTGAGAAAATTCAATTTGAGCAAAGCACCCTTTTCAACTCTGAGACAAGCTCGCGGCCACCTGAATCAAAACCAGATGTACTTATCAGGCCTAAAGATAACAAATAGCGGCTTGAGATCCTGTCAGCAGAGGACCACCGGAGCAAGGGCTAGAAAACTCGCTTGCCTCATGAAATTCTAGCACGATGCATATTAATGCTCACCAGATCTGGAGTCAAGTCTCCTCAGCTCCTTTCCCCTCCTCCCCTTTAATAAATTCTGAAGAACATCGCTGCATTGTAAACTGGTTATTTGAGACTCTTTAAGTAAAACCAAAAGCCCCCACATCCCTCTAATTCCTCCCCCTTCTCCCCCTCCCTTTCCCTCTTCCCCCTGGGCTGACAAAAGCAGGTCTTTTCAAGTATGCCCATAGCAGGAGATGGTTTGTTTTGGCAAGGGAGCAGGTGCCTTCCCCGGCTCAGAGATCTGGAATGTCAGCAGTGACCCTGAGGTCTTGGGTGGCCAGCTTCACGCTTACACTTCCCCATGTCAGCCGATACACCTACCACCCACATGCTGAAAGCTTCCAGCAAGCTCAGAAATGCTTAAAAAGGGAGCTGACCTTTCCCTCCTCTCTTCCCTCCTCCTCTTCCCTCCCCAGTCCTCTTCTCCTGTCCCCTTGGAGCAGCCCGGGAACGTTATGAATGTCAGGCCCCACTTATAAACAGCAAGGTAGGGGATCGTTTGAATGCTGGGGTTGTGTAACCTTAGCTTCTTGCAGATGATTAAAATATGACCATGTAAACAAATGATGCCTTAAATCCCTGGAATATTCTGCCTCACTCTTATCTAAAGAGAAAGAGAAGATGGGAGGATTATGTGGATATTTTTCATGGTAATTTTATTTGGTGCTCCTAAGCCCAGGGTGTCTACTTCAGCACTAAGCAGACTGGTCTTCTGTTACCTTTTAATTATTCTTTTCTATTTGCATCTTCCAAACAAAATCATTTTCCCACATGGTGCTTTAATGAGCTTCAGTAGTCTCCACTAAAACGCACCACTAAAAAGAAGTGTAAGGCATGACCTAAGCCAGTCCTTGGGCTGCTCTACACTGACACGTAAGCAGACCCTGTAAAAACTCTGGCTGCCCGTGCTGAAGGGTTTCCAGCCCATGCTGAGGTGAATGCTGTTAATTGATAAGTATATTCACTGGAGCTGTTAATTTAACAGAAAAATCTCACTTTGCCTTTCCAGCATTTAAGAATACAACCATAAAACATGTCAGTTCTGAAGATGCCCTTTCACAATTTTCTCCTGGCCTGTGGGACCCTGCACTGAAATCAATGTTTATGACACTGTAGTTTTTTTTTTCAAACACACACAAACACAAACACACACATACACACACACACACACACATACACACACACACAGAACCCCTTGCCCAGAAATGTCTCTCTACATAAAATTCTCTACTCCATCATATTTAGTGATGATAGACTGATAACTACAGCACATCCCAGGACCTCATTTTGCTCTCAGGCAACCCTGTTGAAACATTAACACTGTCCAAGCAGTCACCCAGGGGAAAGAGAGGCACATTTTGACCCAATAAGGAGCTGTGAAATGGCTTTTTTTTTTTTTTTTTTTCAGGGGAAAGCCACCAAGGGCGTAATATATGAAGAAAGTTGATGCTCCCTGTATGTCCTTTCAAGGAAAATTACACAAGCAGTATCAGACTAAGCTCAGTTCAGCAGTTTCCTTACCAGTTACTTAGCTTTCCAGTTAACGCTACCAATGTGGTCACTGGAGCAGAGGCAACAAAGTTCCCATGATTATAATCAGGCCAAATAAGCCACTTCCTCTGCTGAGTGCTAATCAACATTTTCCTTTTGCCTTCCTAAGCAGTTGCAAGGGGAATATTGCCTCCTCCATGCAGGCCAAAAGAATTAGGCAACCAAAACACAGCCTTACTAGAATTGCACGTTCCCCTCTTCCTGGCCATGGCAGGCTGGATGCAATGCCCGGGGTAACTTTCTGAAAAGGACCAGCAACTCTCAGGCTCCCATCCAGCTTCTGCTTTCTTTCTCCTATCACTCACCTTAATCAAGACATGCCCTCCTTCCGACTGCCTCTTGGTAGGGGGGGGGTCAAATTTCCAGAGGCTTTTGGGTCATCTATCATGTCGAGGCTTTTCCTTTGTGTTTACACTTCCCCTTTGGTTTTTGTTCCCTGATGCTCCATGTGGGCTCAATTCAGGAATTGCCACTTCTGTTTTTGCTGAAGATTTTGGAGCCTTTCCCTCTCCCTCAAGCTCCTTTTCTTCTTACCTGCATTTCATCATCATCATCATCATCATCATCATCATCATCATCATCATCATCATCATCATCATCATTATCAAGTGTACAGCTACCTGAAAGGAGGTTGTAGCAAGGAGGGACCGATCTCTTCTCTCAGTGACATAGTGACAGGATGAGAGGACAGAGACTCAAGCTGTACCAAGGGAGATTTGGGTTGGACATCAGGAAGAATTCCTTCGTGCAAAGGCATCTTAAGTATCAGAATGGGCTGCCCAGGGAGGTGGTGGAGTCACCATCCCTGAAGGTGTCCAAGAAATGAATGGATGTGGCACTTGGTGCCATGGTCTCGTTGACAGGATGGTAATCTCTCATTGGACTCAATGACATTGAAGGTTTTTTCAAACCTAAATGATTGTGAGTTTCTATGGTTATTCAGATGTTTTTCAATAGTCCCCTGAATCATAAATCCAACTGCGCCTTGAACCACAAAGGTTCCAAAAATGTGGCCGGATTTGCAGTTTCTATCTCAAGCCTATGACTACTGCAAAGAGCTATGTTTCTTGTGCCACGTGGCACCTTCCTGTTCTAGAAGTAGCGGCACTGTGCTCCCAGGAGTTACTTTTACTCCTGCTGACAGTGACTTGTGCTGGCAGGACTTGGCCACAGGATGGCAATGTGTGTATGGAGTCAGACAGATGTGCTCCTATCCTGCTGGGAGGTTCAGGATGAGGGACGAAGCTGGAAAAGCTAGACGCAGGAAGAGGGAGAGACCATAATTTTTCTGGGCTCTACTGTGTTTCGTAGTTGTTGTTAAAGTCAAATACACAATTGGGGGGAAAGTACCTCTCTCCAAGAAGTGACCCATATTTAGCTAATTATCCCAAACCAAGCTATATGTAATTACAGCTTCTGATTTCAAAGGCATTTGCCAGCTCGGGCCAGTTGCCATTTTGTGAATAATTCTTTGTCACACAAGCTTGCTGGCAGGCTGATGCAAGTGGCTGCTACACATTAAGTTTGGGCTATATGATTGGTTGTACTTTATAATGGGACATAACTCTTCTCTAATGACTGTAACTCTTAAAAAGAACCTGTTTGGGAGGAAGAAAGACACGGTGATTAACACCTCCATATGGACTGCAGGAGACCCGAGGTTCAAGACCTTGGACTGCTGTAGCCTTCCTGTGCAATCTTTGGCAAACCTTGTAATGATAGATCCAAAAGACTACCTAAGTGCCTGAAAGTCATCTGTGAAAAGCTCAGGTTTTTGGCAGAAATGAAGTCCAGAACAGTATATTAAGAACCAGTGCTCCCAATCCAGTGTGTGGGAGCAGCATGGCCCTTTCAAACGGAGTTCATTGCCCCTTCCTCCTGCCCCTTGACAAGCAACGGGGCAAGCCCTGGCTATCAGGATTTGGGATGGAATGGGATCAGCCTTCAGCCCTGCTCCTTTCTCCTGGGTGCTGCAGGTGCCTTAACTTTCTTTGGAGCTTCAGTTTGGAGCCTTCTCCTGAGGTAGGCACCATCAGCATTTCTTTCCGAGCGAGGTTGCTATTTCATGTTCTCATGTGGTGAAACTTGCCTCCACTCTCTTGTCCTCAATCTCCCTGTGATTCTCTATGTCACTCAGCAATAGCACGTGGGAGTATTCTGTGAATGTTTCTCTTTTTAAGGATCATAAGCTTTGGGGCACTTGAGTAAGGTGGGATTGCATGAAGGCTTGGGTATTGCCTGCTTTTGAAAATGCGGTTCAAACAAGTGCATAAGGAGATGTAGAACTCTCAAGACTTCTGCTGTGCTTAAACAATTTAAAGTGAGCTTTACAGTAGTAAGAGATTCAAAGTTGGATGCTCCCACTGTGGGGGCAATAGTTATGGCTCCCAGAGGGAGCCCAGCTCCAGGAATCAAATGAAAATACACCCAGGAGTGTTATTTCTCAGCAACCTCCCTATTAGAGACACCACTTTACAAGGATTTCCATTCCTCCTGCAGGAAGCCCTTGTTCTCAGCTGGCAATCAGAGTCTGTTTTATTTTGGCTTTTTTCCTGACCTAACATAAAGGGTCTTAGGGCCTCCTGGGGAGCTGTAGCCTTTCAAACAGCATCTGAGGGGAAGGGGGAGCCAAGCAGTGTTTGGGGCAGGTGGGTTTGAGGGGCCTGTGGTTTTCCTGCCCAGCTCTGTGTCCAACTTTGGCACATGGGGTGTTGGGAGAGAGGCATTCCCAGTTTTCCTATGGTAATTGCAACAGGGCACTGGGCAGCAGCAGCTGCTGTTACTCTGCTTGTACCTCTCTGCTCCAGCTGAGTGAAGGTTAACTCAGCTTTAAATACTCGACACTCTGACTTTGAGTGGTTGGTGTGCAAAGGTACTTGTTGCTTGCAAATATGACTGTCTCAGAAGAAAGTCTCAGTGTTTGGGTGTTTTCCCACCTTGGCTTCTCTTTAAGACTTTCCATTTTCATCAGCCAGTCATCTTCCAGTGTTGAAATGATCCCTTCTTTTTTTTTTTTTTTTCCTTTTCTGAAGCCATCATTCTGTTACCACGTCACTACCATGGTTACAAGTTTCCACCTGTGTCACTTGCTGCATCCTGATTCTGTGATTCTGTGTGTCAGTCTCTGGTGAAGACCAGGATCCCTGGAGGCCTTATTGAGGACAGTGTATAACCCTGTTGGCCAGAAAACACCAGGGGAAAGAAGAAAAAAGGCTGATAGGAAGTCAAAGACTTCCCTGGCTTTAGTTGGCTTTGGGAAAGAAGGATAAATGTAACTTGTTTTACTACTTATGTGTCCTGCAGGGTAAATAAAACTTATATTTGAATTAATTCAGAATCTGGATTCCTTCCCAAAAGGGAAGGATTTGTGCGTGTGTGTGTGTGTGTGTGTGTGTGTGTGTGTGTAGGTGGACTAAAGGCTATTTCTCAGCTGAAGAGAAAAGATAGCAACTCCACTAAATCATCACTACAATAAGAATGACTACTTTTCTGTTGCTGTATTTTAAGCCATAAAATCTAAATGGGAGTTCTCCTCTCTATTCCTCACAGAATGAGGCTCCTACACATTTCCGTGGTCTTCTTAGGCACCGAGGTCAATTGGTTGTAGACTCTTTTTATGTAAATCCTACAACTGTTATCTGCCATGGCATTTGATATGCCCTATATGATGATACCGGAGTGAAAAATCCTGGAAATGCAGTCATGTTAAAATATTTATTTCTTGCTCTAAAGAACTTGCCAAGAGTATCATCTTTAGTGGTGGTAGAAATACTTGCTGAAAATTAACAGTCAAATAATTGGTGTAATTCAGCCACCTTGTATTACCAAAGCACTGAAAATCACAGTTGTAGAATATAGCAGTCCAACAAGATGCATATTTGGCAGCTGTAATCCATAATGTTAGGGTAATATGTGCATGTTCATCATACTTGCGTGTCTTGATTTGAATGTAGTTTACAAGTCCTCCCTTAGATAACTTCCCTCAGACTGAAGAGTTCAATCCTGAAGTCCTCTTGGACAACTCTGCATTAGAGTTGTCTTTAAGCCTTTATGTACATGCTGAAAGATTGAATCCTAGAGGAAAAAAAAGCTCTTTTCAGGAAAGAGAGACCCCTTTATATTTCTTCATCTCTTTCCTCCTTCAGCTTTGGCTGGTGACCTTTCTTTTCAGGAAGAGCTGAGTTTGCAGTGCCGCTGCCCATCCTGTCCTGAGCATAGGTGTTTTCATGTGTGTGTCTATGTTCTTCCACGTAGTTTTCCCCTTATTTTGGGATAGTTCTTAATTTGTGACTTTTCCAGCTGCCACCCTGATGATCCTACCTTACGGGAGATGCCAAACAGGAGTCTCAGCTCTGAAGAAGCAAAACCCTTTTGTGTAGGTCCTACAGCAATAGATATGCAATACTAGCATGAGTTATGTGACATGCTATGAGTGGGTTGAAGTAAAGCCACTGAGGTTTATTCAGTCAGGTCAAGATAGAGCTGAGGCTTTGAAATTAGTGTCTCTGCCTCTATAGAGATGACTAGGCTTTGCCACCAACACAAAACAGTAGGTAAGTCTGTCAGACTGACTCATACAGAAAGAATGAAAGGTGATGTCCTCTAAAAAACTACTTATTCCCATAAGATAAAAAAAATCAGGAAAATAAAGGATTATGGTGAAAATTCCCATTCCTTAAGGAGAGGAGAGGAATTAAATAAGAAAGCTATATACATTATAGAAGAATAGGCTTGCTCCTATTTTGATGTTTTTCTTCTTTTACCTTTTTGTTTTCTTCTATTCCCCTACCCTGCACTTGGTATGTCTGCTATTATGTGATTATAGCAACAGTTTAAGCAAAATCTTTCTGCCTTTTGATTGAGAACTGCAGCGCCAGCTTCTGAGATCTATCTGGTTTTAGAAGTTGAGGAATGAGTTGGGTGGGAAAAAGGTTGAATCACCTCAAAATCAGACTGTGTTCGTATGTTATGAGGTTAAAATGTTGTAAGACTTCTTCCTGATAACCAACTTGGGTGACTCAGGATTGAATAATGTTGATGTTAAAAGGTCTGATAGGTCTGTTCTTCCAAATGAGATCTGGCTAGTCAGGCAGACATCAGTTCATTCCTAGTACATAACACGGTGACACAAAGACAAATAACCTGGTGAAGGAGCCCTGAGAATGGCTCTGGAATTACCTAATTGTGGATAAATGAGAGTAGAGGTCATCAGCATCCCAGCTTTTACTAAATTTAGGTTGACTAGTTAAGAAAGGAAATAGCTTTCAAGAAAATGTGGAATGCTAGCCAAGGAGCTAGGTGATGGAAAAATCAAGGATCATAAAGGGACTTTACATTCTATAGTGCAAAGCTGAAGGATAGCTGAAAACTTTTCTGATTGTGCAGCAACCAAATATAAGAGAGTGTCTCTGCTGTGCAACTAGAATATAGAAATTTAGAGACTGAACAAAGACTTTGCTTGAAAATACAAGTGTGAAAAATGCAAATGTGCTCTTACATACATGCCCTAACCAGAACAAGACACATGAAGTGAAAAAAATCTGTTTACAATTAGTTTGAAGTGGATTTAAAAAAAAAAACCAAACAAAAACCCACCCAACTCATAGATTAATTTTAGAGACAATAAATATAACTCTTTAGAATCACATTTAAAAGTTCCCCTCTCTTTTCCTTCCCATTGCCAGTATCCCTTCTTCCTCATATCCACCTCCCCTAGACACTTTCTCCTTAGCTTGCAGTCACTCAAATAATTGGTTTAACATTTGCTTGAGAGGATGGAATCTCTGGGGGAGGGGGTGAAGGAGTAAGATCAGAAGGGAGAAGAGAAAAAAAGCTGAAATAAATGGTTGGATGTAAAGAAACTCAAAAATATATTAGCAACCAACAATCCCTATGTAGTGTAAAACAAGTGAAAATCCACTCATTTTACTCAGATCCTGTCACACAAAGTGAGCAAAATCTACTACCTCAACAATAAGGCCAGGTAAATTCAAAACAAAATAAATTATATTGAATGCCATTTGGAGTTCATTTCATTGTCATGTTGGTTTGGTGTTATACCCAGCTTATTTTTTATTTTTAATTGCTAGATAATTCTATGACTAATGGCGACTTCTGTAATGAAAAAGTTGAGAAGAGCCAGCCCACCTCTTGCACCATGATTAAAGGGCAGTAATTTTTGTGACTGGAGGCTTCTTATGCCAATATCTGGCCTGCACCTCTGGGTATTACTTCTTGCTTATTGCAGGGACTTTGGAGTGGGTATGTTGTATAATTTGAATGGTTTGAAGAGGGCTTCCTCATCCTCTGTCTCTCATAAACAAGTGGGATAGGGAACAACGTTGAGGCCTACAGAAAATTACCGGTTTGGAGACGTGTCAGTCACACCAAATTACAAACCCAGATGAGGATTTCAAGTCGTTAAACAGATTTGATTTGGAGAAGTCAAGCTCCCCCAGTGACATGTACAGCATGAAAAGGGTGGACTAATTTGCACAGGTTTTGGGAGAGACAGAGCTGGCAAGACTTTCACAAGATTAGCTTTAGAAGCACAGCAAAGCTTTGATTCAAATCCTGTTGAGAGTGTCAGTGGGAATGAACCCATGGATATTAAAGAGCTTTGGGTTTAGCTTTAGGTAAGTACTGCAAATAAAGGTAGTTATTTAGTCCTAGCTATGGGCCAACACGCCCAAACAATAACCATGCCTCCTGTATGCTTAGCAATTGAAGGACTTGGGTTTCTTTGAGGTGGGGGATTTGGTTTTTCTCTTTTGTTGTTGTTGTATGTGGTTTTTTACTTCCCAGGTATTACTCTGCTGCACAAGGAAAAGCCAGCTTGGTAGACCTAAACAGATATGGGAGAAAACAGATATGGGAGAAAACAGATATGGGAGAACTTGTTCCAGTCAAGGATCAGAGACAACATTTTGATCTTCAGCTGTCAATACCAATAGCTATCTCTGTGTGTGTGTGTGTGTGTTTTTGAGGAAACCTGAGTCAGAAGAGAGAACATAAAGAGACCAATAAAAAAGAAAAAGACAATTAAACTGCCAATAAGACTTCAGTTTCTTTTTAATCACTAGCTTGTTGTTGCTCTGTTAAATAGCAATTTATTAAAATTTAAATTTGAAAAGAAATATTTCACAGTTGGCTTTTCAACCAACTATTTTAAAAGCTTTTTTTTTGAAACAGTGAGACAGTGTTGATGTGATTATGGCAATAAATTATTATAGGCTGTAACAAAAAAAAGGAAGATTTACATTGCATTTTGAAAGCTGTGAAACTTACAGTAAGTCTGTGGTTCCAATACCAGTAAATAGCTCTTATTATATTACAGAATAGCTATTCTTTGTCTGGAGACTGAAAGTAGAAATTGAAAAATATGGTTAATATATGAAAACATTTTTTAAAAATGTCTCATAGGGTCATATTATTGCAGTGAAATAGCTGAAACCAAAAAAAGTCCAACAAGTAACCTATTTCAGGGTGTGATGAGTGATGTGACAGAGCAAGCTGGATCAATGTATATTGCACCAAAACCAAGGATCTACGAATCAAGTGATCTCAGTTCCTTTGCTCCGTGTGGGCTACATCGCTGCCATCACAGGAAGTCCTTACTCATTCTAAGGGTTGGTCACAGGATTCTTTTGGCATCATGATCCCATTTACCACGCAGCAAAAAGTCTGGTCTCCAGGCTCTGCTGACCTGTCTCTCATTTAAACAGTTCTGTTATGCTAAATGAGAGTAAGAGTGCCCAAAGGGAATGTCATCTTAAAAGGACTCCTGAAATATCTTGTGCTTGGATACAGTGGTGATGAGTGACTGGGAGGATCTAGCTCCAGTATGACTGAGAGAACTGCCTTTCCACAGTGGTCAGGTGCTGGGACCAAGGGGAAAGAGGTGGCAACATGTTTACTGAGCACTGGGTCATTCTGAAGGCCTGCTGAAGTACTGCTCAGTGCCTTAGAGATTGCTCAAGTGTTTGCAGGAGGGAGGGACGCCTGGCTCACAACCAGACTGGCTGCATGTAATCATTCTCACCCTTGTGCAACGATGCTGCAACTGTAAGGAGCTGCTACAGTGCTCCAAGAGTCCTCGAGGCTTGGATGTGGCGCTTGCCCAACGAGATCTTGGGTTTGATAAACCCTCAGGCCCGGTGCCAGCCCTTTCCTGGAAAGGCATAGGAAGGATGCGCTGAGGACCTGGGCTGTGTGAGGAGGCAAGAGAGGCATTTAGTCACTGCAGGGTACAACTAACATGGTGCTTGGCTGTCACAGGATGGAAACTGCATGTGGGATTCAGCTCCATGATAAAACTTGACTTCAGGTGTCTGGATGTAGCTGTGTAAAAGTGAGCTAATGTCTAAGATCCTGTCATAGTGGAAAGCTCATCAGTGCAGTCAGTGGACTGTGGCAAAAGACCTAGCTTATCTGAGACAGACACTTCCTATATTAAGTACTCTTGTAGCTCTGTTGTTTGTATTCTTCATGTTGAAAAGCCTTCATAAAGGTGTTAACCCACTCTTGTGCATTAGCATGACCTTGGTCCATTTGAAGTGCCTTGAATTCAAAAGGGGTACATCATATCCTCAAAAATAAATAAATAGAGAGATCACCTGTTCCTCAGCTGAAGAAGCTCATGTAGTAAGACTGAAAGAGTGTGTAGTTACGCTGCTGAGGTACTGAGATCACTGCCATTGGAAAGAGACCTGTGTAAATCCATAGGTCTGTGGTGGAGTCTGCTGAAAGAAGTCGTGTGCTGACACTATTAGAGGAAACTTCTTGTGATAAACTGCGTGATTTGTGCTCGACTGGAAGGAGCTGGATTCATGTCCTTAGAAAAGAAGATTTTTTTTGTCTTGACAGAATGATGTGGCAGGTATGATTGTATATCTCTGAGAATGTTTCCATAGTCATGGAAAATAAGTGGAGACTGATGTATTCTTTTCTGAAATGCCCGTTGTTCCTAGTACCATTTTTCTTTAGTGGATTTGTGTAGCCTCTAGAGTGGTATTACAGAGAAGAAGCCTTTTATAAACAATCATCTCTCTTTATCTTGAAGAGTCCATTGGAAACATTGTAAATAGCTAAATGTTTTGTGACTGCAAAGGATCAATCACTGAACAAAGAGAGACGGATTCATCTTTTTAATTACCATTAAGTACAGCAGAGTCTGAAAATTGACAAGATTCTTTCACTAGTAAAGGGTAAACTCTTTCACGAGCTTTCTCTGCTAGTCTGAATGAGAAATATGGTTTTTAACAAGAGGAGGGTTAGCAAAATTGAGTCCATAGCACATTACTAATTCTGCAAGTGAAATGCCATTCAGGTTTTTCATAATGCTTGCTTCTAAATCCTTTTTGAAGCAGTCTGAAAATTTTCTTTTGGCTTTTTCCTAGATAGGGAAATAACTAAATTTGCAGCTATCAAGGATGGTTTCCCAAAGGCTCCAGCAAACTGGGAGGAATAAAAGAGTGTCACCTTTTTGATTACTTTTATCTTCAAATATGCAAGAAGGCAAAGCAGAATAGAGATTGCGAATAGTGGACAAGAGAACTGAATGAAAATATTGAATGAGTAAAAAATTAGGGCAGTAATTCAGTAAGATCCCTATGAATTGTTTCTGTATTATGTATGAGTGCAAATGTAAGGATGAGCCCTGTGTTAAAAAAAACCTGAGAGACCAAGGAAGAACACAGAGTGAAATAAGCAACACATTAATAAGTCCTTTCCTCAACGGATAAAGAAGAATAACTCAATTGAATTTAATGGGGTATTTGGTTTGGGTTTTTTTTTTTTTCCATTTAAGTCAATTTTGCATTTTTTTCCCAGTGGTGGTTCATCTTTTAATTAGTAATGTAAAGTACTATGCATAGAATAGTACTTTACATTACTAATTAAAAGATGAAACCACCATTGGAAAATAAATGCAAAAAATCTCTACTTAATATGTTATCTCAGTACATTGCAGGTATCTTGGTATATTAGCCTATTTTCATAATTTAATTTAATGTTTTCATAATTTCATTTTAATTTTCATAACTTAATTCTTCTTTTGTTTCTTTTCCTAAGCTTTTAGAGGTGAAATTTTGGCTCCACCAAGGTAAATATCAAAACTTACGTTGACTAAATTGGGATTCAAATCTCCAAGAAAATTCCACCCTTTAAGAAAAGGGAGTAGGATTAATGGATAGGAAAAGAGATATATTTCCAACCAAACATGAACAGTTTTCTCCTGTGCGTATGAATAATTTTAGGGCAGTTCCTACGTTTAAAACAAGAATTTTTACTTAAATGTCTCTGAATAGTTTTGGAAAAGACAAGTGGCATGATGCTCATCATCGAACAATGTCTAAGGTAATGACTTCTAATAATGACAGCCAGCCATGCAAACGTAAGAAAACAATTAAATTCTTTACTGAATCAAGGCAATAATGTCTTTTGCATTGCCCTACACATTTGGGTTTAACCAGAACAATCTGTGGCAAATGCTTAAAATACTGTGTTGATAGGTCTTTCACTTGACTTTAAACCCAAATGTTACTATTTGGTTGTCATTTCTAACACACACCCTTGAGGGATGGACACTGAAAGATGGAATAGAGAAAGTGTTTTCAATGAAAAACATAGTAGAGTTGAGGTACCAACAATCTAAAAGACATGCAGAAGAGCAGTACTGTTTATCCATGATGGCTTTCATGAGTCACATTATTCTTTCATGGTATTGCAATGAAGAGATGACTAGAAAACACTTCATTTACAGGATGACTGGGAGCAAGTTTTGTTAAGAATTGTTATTACCTGGTCTTTTACAACACTTGGTCACTTCTGACTTTTTAAATCACTTTTCCCAAAACTAAGGAATATATGTAATGTATTTGGTGACTCCCAAGAACAATCAATTGATGAGTTTGACAGGTATGAAAAAAGAAGAAATCTCAACAGCTATTATTTACCCAGTATTATTAGACTGAACAAGCCTGAACAACAAGATGTATGATTGGTCAAATTATTTTGAGAAATGTAATGCAAAACAACAAGAAGCAACAGCAACCATTACTTAAATGACATGGTGGAATGGCATTATGGCACTGTTAAGCAAAATCATCGTTCCCCAAGGTTTGCACTGAGGCAGAAAGTGTATTACTGACATTAAAATAATTAAAATATGGAGAAGTGTAAGGGAAAACCCAAAGTCCGTTACTGAAAATATACGGTGCAAGTTCCAAAAAGATGAATTTAAAAATAAGGATTTGATAGCATACCTAAATTGAAATTGCTGGATATTACAAATGTTTGGGGTTTTTCTTCTTCTAACTTATTTAAAAATATTACTATTTCATATAAATGATTTATTTAAAGTCACCTCAATTCGTAAGGTACTGTAGGACATGCAGTCTCTGTGATGATGTTTTTCTCCTTTAAATACAAAAATAACAACCCTCTGTCTATTTCTTTGCAGTCATCACAGTAATAAAAATAGAAGATGAAACCACCTGTTGGGTTGAAAACAGCTCAACTGCTGAATAAGAATTAATAAGGTTAAAGTATTGTAAAGGTTTTGCTGTTGTTTGGTACCTTTTAATCTCCCTTGGGGAAACTTTAACATTATTTTCTGTTACATGGCCTCTGCATGGCTTTAAAGAATAGATTCTTTCAGCCTTCAAGGAGAATAATTGTCCTTGTTTTCTGCAAAGATTTTAAAGCTAGAGCCCAAACCTTTTTGTGTGCCCCGAGTACAGCACACCTAGCTTTCATTTGGAATATGAGTCCATTCCAATGGACTTGAATGGGGTCACTTCGTCTTTTTTTTTTTTTTCAACTTTCTGTAACAGCCGAGATTCTTCTTCATGGAGCCCAAAGGATCTTATATGTTTATATACAGCATTCATCAACCTCTGCAGTTATTTCCCACACTAATCAATGTTATCTCTCAAAGATCTTCTGAGGAAAATGAGCTTTGCTTGTGGGGAAGCGCCTGTTTGGTTTTGAAGATGCATTGATAAATCTTTATTAATATTCTTGGGTTTAGTGGCTGTCTTGCTGTTCTGCGCTCAATGGTTCCTATTTCTGTTCTCCATCGTAATACTATCCCTATCATCAAGGGGAAAAGCTTTCCACTCTTCTCTGTTAATGTCTCACTGAAAGTAGAATGCTTAATAAATGCAGACATAGTGGGGTCAAAATGTACCAAGTACACTATTTGTCATTCTGGTTCTTAGTTTTTAATGCTTCTGTGTAGAACCACTGCTCTGTCTATCCAAACAGGGCTCTTCTTTAACCTTTCAAAGTGTAAAGAAGCCTTGCCAAAGGTATGACTCAAGGGCAGAGTTTCAGACTGGGAAGGATTCAAACGTTGTATTTCCAATAGTATGCACTTCTAATTAATTTTATTAGCTGTTCAGTTGTTACTAGAGGAAAGGAAACGTACTCTAAGTAACAATTCTGTTTTTCAGTATTTTAGTCCAACGTTTTCCATGTATTCAAGAAATGCCGAGGGATAAAATGATGTGCATTGGGTATAAAAATCTATGTCCTACGAAAAATTTTGCTATGAATCAACTGTGTAAAATCCAAACCATTTTTGTTCTATTATTAACTGCTATTCAGGCAGCCAGTCTGTGCACTTTTAATCTTGCTGTCATCAGTGATTGGATTTCACTCTGGCAGTTTTTTGGACAGAAACCGAAAACTTCTGACAAGCTCCATAAAGACATGATTTTTGGCAAAAGGGACTTTCTTTGGCAATTAAAACATTTCTCTCTGGAATTGCCATCAGGGCTCAACTAGGGCAGACTAGTCCATTTTTCTGTCTGACTTTTTTTAAGGATTCAGAATAAAAGATCAATTATTCTGGTAAATGTTCCTCATATGTTTAAAAAAGCATATATTTCCTTGGGAGAAGAATGCTTTGCTGGAAATAAAAATGGCTCCAGGGGTAGATAAATTCATAAATTCATGGTATAAAATCTACTAGCTCTAGGGGATACCCTGTGATGACTTAGCTACCTGCACTGCAGTAGTGATTCCCAATTTAGGAGGCATACTCCTGGTGGTTAAGAGTGAGCTCATGAGTTTGACTGTGAAATTCAACCTAATCCAGTGTTTACGTATTTGGTTAAAACAAATAATGTGCCAGGCTATGATTTGGTTGCAATGGCCAAACTCTTTGCTTCCCAGAATAGAGATGCTCTTCTCTGATGGACAAATACTTTAGACTTGACACCTCCCGCTCCCACCTTCTTTCTGTCATGTTCTCAGAGCCTGAGGAACTTCTTATATTGTGCTTTGCTCAGTGCCTGCTGCTGTGAGATCAAGAGCTCTGACAGGTTTGTTTGGGTGATTCAGGGACTAGGTCACTCTAATAAGAAATGCAAAATGTGAGGCAGTGTTGCCTCAGCTGTGCTGCAGACTCAGTTTGCTCCATTCTGCAAAAGTCCCTCTTGGCCAACATTTAACACTGTGGCTGGCACAGCAGAAATTGCTCTGAAGCTTGGTTCACACACGCTCGCTCCATAGGAACAGCTGGACTCCTCTTTTGTGCTACTAATAAAAATTCTGCATGCTTAAATTGATCTTACTCTCAGAAATGATTTAAATGCTCCATAATAAAGTGCCATTTGAAACTCATGGGGTTTTTAAATCTGCATTTATAGAGAGAGTGTGTGCAATAATGCACAGAATACCCAAAGGGAAATTTAGAGTGACATAGTTACAAGTATTTGTAGGGTTTTTCATGATTTATGGCGTCAGTAAGACTCAGCTGTAATTATCCAGATCTTCATAACTTTTTTTTTTTTTAATTTACTTTGTCATATATTAATTTTGTTACAAATAGAAATTAATGAGAGTTGGCTACAGTCTAGAGGTTAGAACTTTAAATTAATAATAAATGCTTCACATAAAGATTAACTTTCTGTCTCGATACTGAGGGTTATTTCTCACCCCTAGAAATGAAGGAGAAAGAAGTGAGGTTTTGAAGTGGGACATGCCCTTCAGTTGCAGTATTATTCCTTCTGGCTACATCCCTAGCCATTCTTCATGTAATGCTTATACATGCAGCACATATTCTGTTGTGAACTCTTTAATACGCTGTTCAGCAACCATATTTGAGGACAACCCTCTGGTTGAAAACTTGCTGCAAGGATGTTCCAGCAACCATGAGAACAGTGCAGCGTGAAGGCAATTATGGGGAGACACCCCGAAGTGTGAAAAGTCCTCCATTATGAATTGGGAGTGTTGGTGCTCTCTTGTGTTAGAGAGCGGGGAAAACAGTTTTCAAGGTGGACAGTGAAGGAAAGCAATCTCCTCTGGTGGGTTGCTCACCTCCTGATGGAGAGCTTCAGGCAGGCAGCATCAGTGTGCAAATCTGTAAACCCGTGAAGCACAATTAGATTAAACACTGCTTCACTTTTTTTTTCTTCTTCTAGTTTTGTTTTTTTTTCTTTTTTTTTTTTGCAACCATTTTTTATCTCAATATTCCTTGTTTTTTGGTCAACTATGCACATGGCTAATTTCAAAACCTCTTTTTTCATGTCTGCTGTACTGAAGTATATGTTTCTGTGCTTTGTTAAAATCTGACCCAAAACAGGCAGCAAGAGCAAAATCAAAACCATACCAGGTTCAATCAAATTTCTAAACCACATTCTGAGTTTCAGAGCAAGATAGAAAAAAAATTCAGTCAAGGAGTAATAGAATAAAATGTCTCCAAGGATACAAAACTACTTGTTCAACCATAACTGTACTATCCCTTTTACAAGAGCATATTTCCTCCTGGAGCTCTAGACCCTTCTTAAATCACCTCAGAGGTCTGTGGCCAAGAATGAGAAGAAAAACATGAAAAAAGTGTTTTTCTGTCTGCAACTGCCTGTTCTTGTCCTCTGCTCCTCTTCAATTCCCCTACACATCTTCCTTCTATTTAAAAGCCTTCTTTGCAGGCAGCTCAAACACAGATATTGTCATTAGTGAAGAACTTCCTTACCACTCTCTGTTTGTTTCTTTTGTTCCATCTTGATGAATCACTTAATAAAAACCCAATAGATGAAATAGCCACATTTAAAGCAATTATTGTCATTTTGGAGATTCTTGGGTCCAATAAATACCTTGATTTTACATCCAAGTTTTCTTTTGAAATAATTTGGTAGGACCTAAAATTTATTTCTCCTATAAGCTGTTCTCCTGAGCTCTGTTCTAAAAATCAGGGGTGAAGTTCAGTATACAAAGAGATCATGGATGAAGGAAACAGTATAATCCCGAGAGATGTATTGCTCACTCTGGTGGGACTCAGTGTTGGAGACAAGGAAAATATAAATTATTTGAGGTTTGGAGGGTTTGGTGTTCTGGCCACTGGTGAAAAAGAAATAAATTGTTTTGGGCTGACCTAAAAATGAATGGGCATATTTGAAATTGTGGGCAAAACAAAAAGTAGACTTTTGAGTGGTAATCTGTGTCCTACTCTGTGGACTATGGTTACTCATCAGAGAGTCAAGAGGAACAAAGACTGTGTTGCATCTTTACCTGATTCAGAACAGACACCCTTCCTTGAGGAATGTCACATTTAATTCCAGTTTGCCTTCCCTTGTCTTGTCCTCTTGCAGCTACTCCACATTATATGAGCATTTGGATGGCTGAATCGTAAAAAGACAGAATGAGAACAGAGAACACATATTCTGGCTATGACTCTCACAATGGAGTGAGAGGGAAATACTTTTTAAATCCAAATTCTAGTGTGTACTATAGTAAGATTTATTTATCTGTCTCTGCCTAGAAAATGTGTGTAGCCTATTCTGGTTTTGTGGCCTGTGCTGGAGTGCTCTTGGAATCCAGCTATGTTAGTTAAAGTATTTGAAAACTAGTAAAATAACATGTTAGCACTTCCAAACCAGTTATTTTCTTCCTTATTTTTATCCATCTTCCAAGTACAACTAAGATTAAGTGGTTTTGAGTACAGAGCCATCCTGGAAATACTGAAAATCTGCTGTCTTATCATGAGCTTTTTGTACTAATAAGAATCTAAGCAATGAGAAGTGAAGAAAGTTGTTCAGTGCATCCCTCTGGCTTCATTGTGGCCAGAGCCGTGAGATGATTGAAGCACTACCATCCATGTGAAAAGTACTGCCCTCACTTTCAACCCACTCAAACTTACTGGAATTGAATGCTACAGTACTTGGCCCTTTAAGCCTGTCTGCTTCCTCTGCCTCCCTTTCCTTCTTACTCAAAGGAAAGAACTGAACTTGCCTGGAAAATCTGACTCGCCTTGAGTTGATAACATTTTTTTCCCAGGAATTTTCATCTATATATTATTTCCAAAGATTCAAAAGAATGTCACGTGCGCACACATGCAGAGCACTGGGTGCTTCTGCAATATTTCCATAAATGCTCAACAGTAGCATGCAATAAAACTGTGCAGCACTTCCATTAGCAGCACACAGCATGCAATACTTTTTCTCCTCAATGGGACGCTATGGAAAGTTGGAAGGCTGTGGTAACTGTCAGTGGATGGATCCATCGTGATTCACTTCATCACAAGAGCTGGGTTCAAATCTTCTGAGAGTGCTCCCTCTGATCACCACACCAGATGTTGATTTGTGAAGCACTGGCTGAAGAAGTAATACTATAAAAATTGGCTTTATTTCAAAACGCCCCCAGGGCTTCTACAGGAGTGGCCACTGTCTTGCTTTTCAGCTCTTACATCTCTTTGGCAGTAACTTGGGTAAGATTGGTACGAGCTGTAGCTGAGAGGGCAACGGTAGGGCTGTACAGGGGGAGCTGTCCCTATCTGTGTTAGAGGAACTGGCTTAGACAGGAACAAGCAGGTAAGTAATAGATGCTTAAATAGATGTTTTTAAACTTGGTGGTAAAAGACAGACTCTCTCAGGTGCTTTGAATGATGTACGTCATCCAGACTTCTCCTGAGACCGTTTAAAGATATTATTTGCTGCCCCCAAATCCTCTAGAAACTATTACCTTATATGAAATGCAAAGCCACTAAATTCTTTCCTAATGACAGTCATTCAAAATGGGTAGTTTAGAAGAGTTATAGCTAGCCTTATGCCAGGGACTTTTTACAGTGAAATGAGACCTAAGCGGTACCTTTCTCAAGTATACCTCTCAATCAATGTAACAAAAACGGCCTCAGTCTAATGGGAGAGAGAACTACACAGGAGAAGGGCAATTGTTTTCTTCTCTCTCTGCCAAGAGATATCTATACTGACCATGCTATGCTGAAGCAGAATAGGTTTGACACCAAGGTGTTTTGATTGTAGTAGGAGCGGCATCTATAACCAAATTCTTTGTGTGCTTGTCTAGCTCCTCCAAACTTGTGGTTAACTGGTGACATGCATTTCAATGATTGCACAAAGACTTAATTTGCATAAATGCTTGGGCCGTGACTGTTTAAGTTTAGGGTGCTAGTGTGTTTGAAAAGTGCTTTTTATCTGTTTGCTAGTTTTTTCACTTGTTTCTTCCCTATCTTCCTGTTTAAATATGTCCACAGGACTGAGCATGTTTAGCTACTCAGCAAGGAATCAGAAACATGATTATGGGGCCTAAATGATGAATTACACAGCAGAAATGGTGCATGGAGAAAGTAGCTCCCTTGTGAACAACTTTCAAGCAAGAAATTGTTGACTTGCACTACCTGAACACTTACAAGTAATTAATCCAGTCACAAACATCTGGATTAAGTTTTTTTAAGTTGATGTAAATTTTACAACTATTTAAGGCACCGTCCCTTTATAGATTTCTTCAGATTTACAAGGCTTTCCTCAATATGACACAGTTAATGGGAAATATGGTGTTAAACTTGCAGCAGTCTGGCAGTGTGGTGGCTTCTTTTCAGTATTAAAAGTTCTTAGTCCAGGAACAGAGCAGGTGTCAGTGTGTCTCCTTTCTGTGAGCCTACATGGAGAGACCTTCCATTTTTATGAAGTGTATGTCAGTGAGAAACCAAATTCTGATGACTTTAATTTGGGTATATATGCATGAGCAATAGAGTCCAGAAAACCATGCTGCTGGGCCATCCAAGATTTTGTCAGATGTCTCTGGCTGGTTCATTTGCATAAAATGAAAGCTGAGGTACTTGTACAGCCAAACATAACACACACTGGCTAACAAGGATAGCTATAACACACAGTTCAAAGTTTATTAGTGAACTTTTACTGAACAGCCTCTGGCACTTAGATTTGTTTTCCATTGGTGGGGAAGTGTGGAAGTAGTTGCCAGGCATAACTTTTAGAAAACTGCATATTTCCAGGATGCTTAGCAAATAATCTCTGCATCTGGCCAAGTCATTCTTGAGCAGCTTTGAGGCCTGAGCCTGAAACAGGCACAAGACTGGAGACGTGAAGGCTGTAAAAGTAGACTACACCCCCTGCATGCCTCAGAAGATGTGCAGGTCAGCTCTTTCATTCTCAAATGTGTGTAAGGTACTTCCTGTGTGTGAAGTTTGACACCATCTCTCTCATTGCATTCCACGTGGTTTCTCTTAGCACTTCCAACATAGAGAAATGTTTTATGGTTAAATGGTTTAATCTCTCTCACTGGTAAGCAGACACAGTTGTAAGCTATCAACCAGCCCAGTACCACGTGGCCTCCAATAGTCACATGTATTTGCATGAAATTTAGTCACAGCAGCTCTACAGTGTTCAGAATGTCCTGAAACACCTATGAATTACTCAAGGGCCAGTGTGTGAGCTAATAGGAAAGGGTACATGGACAGGACCTTATCAATACGTGTCTCTTCTGTAACTGGGGGACAATGCTTCTCAAAAGCTCTAATAATGCAGTTGGATGTGGAAGAGGAGGCATCATTCTCTTGAGCCATGCTGACATAGTTGGTTTTCAGTGTGGGCTGATGAAATTCCACCTCTTGATTTGGATATTGAAATGTGTGTGTGTAGAACTTCCTAACTCTTCTGAGGGTTGTGAAGAAAAGGTGTGTGCATGACTGCAACACCAGGTAGCGAAGGCTTTGTACCACACCAGAGCAGCATTCTGGTACTGACCTCCAGCCAGACTACAGGCCAGAGCTAGTATCTTTTATTAGGCCAGATGTTTTTATTTTATGCACTTAAAACAAGGCATTACCTCTCCCTACTGGCCTTGTCTCACCTCACCTTTGATCCTTAGACTGCTGTGTTTAAAAAAAAAAAAAAAAAAAATTGATGAAAACTTATTCTTTCTCTACTCCTTCACGTTTAAAAGTGCTAGGAGTGATAAGAAACATGAGGAATTATTGCCAGATAGACATATAGGCAGTATGTCCAAGTTTCCTCTAGCCAGCTGTGTCATTCAGCCTCATCTGCAGCAGTCTTTGTTGTCAGAAGTCAATCCAAAATATATTGCAGATGACGATAAACTTTGGAGGGATTTTGCAATATGGGCCATTACTCGCTGGACAATAGATTTAGAGAGCACTGAGCTCATTTATAGGTCTAACAAAATGGTAAGACATATTATCTCCACGAATTATGTACTGGTCCTCCAATAAATGCAGCTCAGTGATCCCTGTTAAGGTAATTGCAAGCAACCAAAACTATGCGAGCACAAAGCACTGATTCTGCATGTCATGGTAACATAATTTATTGGCCCCTGGGATTCAGAATTACTCTATTTCTCTTCCCCAAGACAGACAGCTATGAAAAGGAGGATGGCCTTGTGGTTAAGGATTTGGATCCTAAAGACATGGTCTCAGTTTTCAGTCCTCTCTCAGGCTTCCTGTGTGGCCTCAAACAAGCCATTAATGCCTTTGTGTTTTTCTTCTCTGTCAGTGAGATGATGATTATACTAGCAGGAAAGATCTGAACTGGACTGAACCCAGTTCTTTCTTTGTTCCTTTTGTTTTTTTTCTTCGTTCCTTTTTTTTTTTTTTTTTCTTCCCATCTCATATCTGTAGTTTCCTTACAGCTTTATATTCTTTGGGTTTACACCAATTCCTGGCTGACAAAAATGCCTAATCCATTCAGTATTTACAGAAGAACAATGGCATTTGATTTGGGTGTCTTTATTGAGTTCCTGAGGAATGTAGATAACCCAAACACATTCTGAATTCAGAGCTGTGTGCCGAACTACTCTGCGTCAGAGCTGAATATCCGTCTTGCCTTCTGGTAGCGGGCACCTCTCCCTCCAGTGACTGCAGAGGGAGATCAGGATGACAGCTCTCAAAATCTTGGTGGGAAGAATTCAAGCAACTGGCTTGTGGCTGCCATGGATCTGCTGGGGCTGGAGGTAGGCTCCCCTCTCTGAGAGCTGCTGTTGGGTTTGAGATGTTTTGAGGAAACACTTGGTGCTCAGCAGATTTTGCTATGACACTTTGGAACTATCTCTCCGTATAGAAGCCCTCCAAGTGAAAGGAAAATAACATTAAAAGCCTGTTAAATAATCTGCTGAAAGACTCCTGTCTTGCTTTGCTTTTCTTCTCACCATAGCCTGTGGGATTTTCAGAGTTTTTGAATGGAACGTAGACCCAGCTTCCTAATAATAATTATCTTGGTTTTTTCATTATGACATAAACAATAGTTTATTTTCTGTGCAGTATGTGAACTCAGTCCAAAGCCCTAATTTTTCACAGTCTAGATGAGGAAAATTGCAAACCAGATCGGCATCTGAACTTTTTTTAGCCCCTAATTTGAGGAGTTGAACCCAGCTCTCCCTCTGAAGACCCATGAACTCTGACAAACTCGGTCTGAGTCCAAGCTTTGTATTATCTCTCTGGTATCAATCAAATCAACTACAGGAACAGCTTCAAATATAAACCCTCTCTTCCCATGCCCCTTCTTCATTCTTGCAATGTCAAGGCAGTGTTAGGGATATTTTGATGTTCTGCCAGCTTTAAGACCATAAAGAATGGTTAACCCAGCCTGACTTTTGACCTTCTAACAGCAGACAGCGTTAGCAACAGAAGTGATGTGCAAGCGGTAGAGGTGGCAGGGTGCATTTACGGCCCCTCTACCTCCTCCAAGCTTTTCCAGTCATTCCTCAGAGAGCAACTGCTTTGAAAAGCTTTTTGATAACACAAAGAAGACCATGAAGAAGGCCCGAATTTCTCAGACACAGCTGCTGTCTCCTTGCTACTCCTTCTCTATATGCACACACATTTGCCTAAATACCTGTTAACTCCACTAAGGTGCTGAAATTCCAAGTTATTCCTTGGAATGTGTTGAAAGCCTTACCTTGAGTTCACAGCAAAGATGGGTTTTATTTTTTCAAAATTATTTTCTATTTCTTTTTCTTTCCTTCTTTTTTTTGTTTTTTCTTTGTTTTTTTTTGTTTGGGGTTTTTATTTTTTTTTTTCACATAGCAGGGTGCCATCAGCTGGGTATCCCTGTTGGCAACAAAATGATAGATAGCAATGCCCCTGGCGTTTCCAGTGAAGCTGCTTTGGCTTGAGTCTGCCCAGAGAGAAAAACAGAGGGAGCTGCCAAAGGAACCAGTCCGAGGTATGAAAGTCAGCAGTTAGCAATAACTGTGGTGTGAAACATTCCCATGAAGTCCAGACATCAAGGATGCTGCTTGGAATAGCTTGGATGTCCTGCATTCTTTTCCAGTGAAAACAGCAGATATACACCAGCAGCGTGGGAGACAGCAGCCAAGGAGAAACACATGAGTCCCAGAGAACAGGCCATCAATTTTCTTGCCGTGGCTGACTGAAGGAAACTGAAATGGATATTGCAGTGGCTTCTGACGCCACAGTGCAAGCTGCTCTTCAAATTCAAAGCATGTTACCCTAAAAACTAAGCAAAAAAATCCCCAAGCTATTAATAGAATTGTATAAAGAAATACCTTGTTGTTTTTAATCATGTTCATATGGAACTGAGAAAGCAAGCATAAAATGTCAGTGTGGGTATTACATGGGTCACTGGAACAGGTTTATGTTAGCTAATATGCTGAAATAGTAGATTACGAAGAGGATAGTTTATAGTCTTTATTTCATTTGTTGACAGGAAGAATCAGGAGCAGATTTGTTTCATGCTTGATCCCATCACAGAACAGCTAGGAACAGAACAGAGCTTAAAATCCAGACAACTGAAATGAGATAATGACTAGACTGTGTATACATTTTTTTGTGGGTGAATGAGATGCTTGTGAAAGGGAAGAGCTAATGAGATCCCAACAATTAGCAGAGTAAAATGCTTTTGTGTGACCCTGTGAAGTGACTCAGCAAAGAAGTATTACGTGGCATCCTATTGCAGAGTTGGTACCCCAGCCCCTCATGTGATGCAGCACTCAGGAGGAAAAGATCTCCCCAAGACCTGCAGAAAAGAATTTTATTCTTAGAAAAAAAATAAGAAAAGTATGCTCTCCTATGTGGTGATACAGATGTTCTAGCAGGTCACTAAAAATAGAGGACTTTATACACAGCCACCGTAACACATCTGAAAACCTCATCACATCATTCCATGCTGCATTTGATTGTTGGGCACTCTAATTCCTGGCTTTTTGCTCCTGCCTGCTATTGCTTCTGTGTTTATTCTAGCTTTATGAATAGACTGTCTCTTTTGTGAGAAAAGGAGCATCTTTGAAAAATCAAGCCGTATATATCTACCAGGCCTTCTTACCTTTTAATCAGAAGATCATGAGAATCAAATCAGTTTGGGAAGACCTCAGTGACTTGTGATGTAAATGTATACTTGAATGTTAGAAGTATTGCAATAACCTGTCAATAATTAGTCTCTTTTATCTTGCCTGGAACTATGCCAAGGTTCAAATTCTCTATGCAGTAACGACAGAGCAGACTGCAGCTTTAAAAGCCCAGCTCAATGCAAGGCAGAGTAGTTGGGCAGTGCTCTGACTTTTATCTGGGTTACAGCACTGCAACATTTTCCTTCGACCCTCATGTATATTTCTGCTTTGTGTTAAATTCTGCACACTATTTTGGCTGCGCTGGCATCCTGTGAGCTGTGTGCAGCACTGTTTCAGGGAAGGCACCTGCAACAGGGCTTTCCTGGTCAAGGTCAGGGAGGCAGCAGGGAGGAGCCTTCTCCATCCTGCTCGAGAAGAACTTCAGACTTTTCCTCTTGTTGTGGGAGATCCAAACAATTATAAGGCAGCTCTGAATTGGCATAGCATGTAGTCAAAGATCTCAGCTCAAATTGTCAACAAGCAAAAACAAAGGGCAATCCTAGAGAATATGGATGGTGGTGAGGAACAAATCCTGCAGTAGGACAGGTACAATTCCTGCCTTGGATCTGTATCCAACCGAAAGAAAATCTTCTATTTTTTTGCCACCCTCCAACAAGTTTTATGTTTACTATTTTGATTTTTTTTTTTTTAATGGTAGAAAGATTTCAGCTCCATCTGTCGGGCTGGGGCAGCACATCTCATATCTTGAAATCTGCCATCACCAATGAGAGTAGAACAGGGATTTATAAAAAATGAACCTACACTTGTATGCAAATAATGTTACAGATGGATGTTAAGACATGGCATCCTGATCCACGTCTTTCATAAAAAGCGGTGTCTATTGTTTTATATTCCTTTTTTTCTTTTATTTGGAAGCCAAACTTTCACATAACAGGTAGGAGAGGAAAGTTTGCACCTAGTTTTCATGGGTTCATTTGAAAAAGGAAGAAAAATAGTTAAAAATGTTTAATTTCTTTTATGATGTGATTGCTTTTCACCTCCATCCTAAAAAAAAACTTTAATGTATTTCAGCACAACTCTATTTCGTATATTATCTTCAGACCAAACAGTTTCTTTCCACATCACATCCTAATGGACTATATAGCTTGGTACATATCAACACAGGCACTAATGTAATACAGTCTCAGATCAGCATATCCAGCTTTCCAGCCTCAGTAGGGAGATGATAAGTCAGTTCTTTCATCCCTTATTTCTTTGATTAAGAGATAGTGACACTTTTGCCTCCCACTTTCTTTTGCTTCCTCTTACCCCTCATGCTGCTCATGTCTTGGTACTTTCTCTGTGCAGAACAGCAAACATATTTCAATGACAGCCTGGGAATGGTGCCATATTCCTGGGAAATTCTGAGATCAGGAATTTTGTTAAAGATAAAGTGAGACAGAAAGGGGAAAAGATCTTTTATTTATATAACATTCTCCTCCTGCTCCTATTTTGTTAGCCTCAAAACGTACTTGAAATGACACAAGAATGAGAGGAAAAATACTTCTGATGTCTCCACATTTCAGAAATGAAGTGCTCTTCTCACTTGGAGCTGGTTCTCCAAATGAATAATGATTCTTGCCAACTCTGCAGCAAATTTTCTGTATCCACCTTGAAAACTGACCCTTTGTCTTGCTCCATAATGCCGTGTACATTGAATAAAGACCCAAAAGGCAACCCAATGCTGGCCACTCCTGTCATGGTTAAAGGCAGAGATGGAGTATATCAGTGTGCAGGGCATTTTGTCTGCACAGCCTGAGTGATCCGCAGCCATGTCAGGGCTGTCCTTTCTGGAATGTTTTTTTGTGATTCTGAAGCCAACAGTAGCTGGAATGACAGGATCTATTTTAAATAGTTCTGGACCAGCAATCTCTCCCAAGTGATTTGGATCCTGCTGGCTGGACTAGAGAGTTTATGCAAAAACAGAGCTCTGAAGTGTGGCTGAGACCTCCAGCAGCAGGAAGCTGAGGGGGATGCTCAGTGCTGTCTCCAATGGCAGACATTTGGGCAGCTGAGCTGAGGCCGGGGTGTTTAACTTCACCAGAACCAGTGAAAATGGGAAACCACACACTGGTTTTGAGGGAAGAAAGATAACTACTTGTCTCTGCCCTTTCTAGATGGAAAAGACTTACTGAAACCACCTGAAAGAATAATTCTATACAGGAAAAGAGAAGAATTAAGAGATGTTATTTCATAATTTCTGACTGCTTTTTCCAGGGAAGGGTAGTGGAAGAAAACAGTCAAGGTCATGTACGCTTATTAGGATACTATGTCCCAACACCTTGTTGCAAGGATTTCCACAGTGATAACAGAAATTTCTCACTGGAGAGATTGCCTTGTTTCTTTCTTGCACAATTCTCTTCTCATAAACCAACAAACCAACACAGTGATAGTTTTAACTCAGGATCTTTGTTACTTAGAGGTGATACTTTTTTCCTCCTGTAAAGAATTAGGAAGGATTTTTAAACTTTTTTTTTTTTAAATTTTTTAAGTTAGTAGATCATTCCTCTACTTTCAACCTTTAAGACAGTACAATTTGTAAACACAAGTTTTTCTACTAGATAAGTGAGCTGTTTTGTTAAGTCTCCTCACTCTGGGTACTGGAAAGGGTAAACCTTCTCCCATCTTTCATGTATGCTATAATTCAAGCCTGAAGCAGGACCATCAGTCCAAGAGAAAACAGGGACATTTCTGAGAGAGGTACACTTTCACCACAGGAAGAAGAAAAGAAAAGAACTATGGAGAAGGGGAAAAAAATCAGATTTTATGTCTCCAGCAATCATTTCTCAAGGCATGCTCATGCATCTGCTATGTATTTGGACTGTTTTACTAGGAGGTTTCTATTTAACCAGGTGAGCAACTTTACCTATGAAAGAGGAAAAGATAACAAACACCTATGTGGGGCATTTCTTATGATGACAAAAATGAGAATAAAAATATAATTAGATTAAGAAACACTGTGGGTATTGTTAGAGCCATCTCTCTTTGTTCCCCTTTTTACTGCAGAGCCCTGTGGTTTGGAGGTACTTGGCATTCTCTTAACTGGTTCTACTTCCCTCCTACCAATTTCCCTCTAGGATTAGACAGCAGTACAAATATTATTGCACTCTGCAGGCTTTGCCTTCTGACCTGCTCTACAGAGACATGTGTGATGGAGTTGGAGCTGCTGAATAGAAAATGTCTTTCTTAACTCCATAGTGCTGGAGGGAGGCCAAGGTCCAGTGGTTCATAAGGAGATGGAGATGGTGCCATTCCTGAGGGAAGTCAGACCAAAGGAGCCCCAGGTAATTAAGAAAAACTGTCAATTAAAAAATAAAATGTAGGGGAGGGGGAAGAGGAAGGGGTACAAAAGAAGCAGGTGAGGGGATGTTAAGGATGTTAGCTGGGGTGTCTGATCCCTTCAGGAGTGGGACATGTGCTTCTGCAGGAGCTGTGTGACTGCAGGTCTCAGTCCACCACACTGGCCTTGGAGTCCAGCCACATTTCTATGGTGTTAGCAGAGAGAGACTCATGAAGCGCCACTGGCAAAATCTTCTGTGGCAGAGTAATTGTAGTGAAAAGAGAGGCTCCCAGGCTTGCTCAAAACCAGGCAGAGCATCACCTGGGACTGCACCTGACTCCCACACAGCTCTGTTGACACGACACCATCCTGACCAGCAGCAGACCTGTGGCTTCAGGGCTGCAGGGAGTGGTCAGGAACTCTCTGAACCCCTGACTTCCAAATGCGTGTGGTGGAGGCTGTATTTGTGTGCATGCCAATGGTGCAGAAAAAAATCCTTCTGGGAACAGCTCTAGACCCTCACTGTCACTTTCATTTTTGACCCTGGACAGGGCTTGAGCTACGGCTGCCAGTGGTGGAAATCTCTGCCAAGGTACTGGACTGGCCTGGTATGTGTGCCATGCTGTGCCATGCTGTGCTGGAGACTGGAGGTGCCAGGGAGGTGGATCAATCAAGATAAGAATCAGCAAGAATCTTCCCCATAATACAACCCAGTGCAAACTCAGATGCTTGTGAGTGCTGCTAAAGGCCTGTTGATCCTGCTTGGATTTTGTTTAGCTTTTCTCAGTAACTGCTGTTATTCTCTAATTCCTGACTCCATCAAGGGTCTGATGAAAAAATGCTAACATATCATGAGAACAACTTGTCTTTTACTTTATTGAGAGTCAAGAACATAGTTAAAGTAAGTTTATCCAGGGGCTGGGCTAGTTCTTAACATTTTGTTAAAATTACAAATTATGTCTTTGGAAAAGACTAGAAAAATTTTATTTCACATGTCATTGAAATCAGGACAAACAAAAAATTTTCACAGGAGCTTGTTTTGTGTGCAACCCAAGTTTTACATGAAAAGGAGTTAGTTCACTAGACAAATGATGAAATACATGTTTTAGTCTTACCATGCTCAGTTTTTCATAGCAATGCATTAATGAAGTTTTTCAACTCCTCTTCAGTGGATACTGTATTTTTGGAGAGAAATATGTGGTTTATAAACGCTCCTTTCTGTTTTGCCCCAAGATAAGCAGTTGCAGTTGTCATAAGAGTGAAATCAGGTACTGAGCATTGACTGCCACCTTCCCAATGTGAAATAATGGATGGTAAACACTAGGAATGTGTGGCTCATTCACACTGTAAACACAGTATATGCAAAAGCCACATGAAAAGAATATGCTTTGGATAAACAGAAGCCGATGATCACATACAGCTAATTAGTGCCCCTATTATTTTCGAGTTTCACAGTCAGTTTCAATTTGAAGGACATCTTGCAGACCTCAGTACCTCTTGCCATGGGGTCTAACCTTTCTTTTTAATTATTGGACTTTAGGAGCTTGTGCTATAATTTTGGTGTTCGCGTTTATCTGTTGAAAGAAAAAAAAATGCACAGCTTATAAATCTTTCTTTTTCTAACACATTCAACAATAGTCTTTTGTGGTCCGAACTACTGTAGTTCACTGTACTTAAAGAAAAAGGAATGCAAAACTTGTGGCAAGGTTGATACCAGGCAGCAGCAGAAGCGTGAGTGGAAATTGCTCAGCGAGGTCCTTGCACAGAATAATGTGTACATGAAGGACATAATACAGTCCAGTGGGCACTGATTGAAAAACTGCATCTCTACAAAGCAGGGCTTCTGCTTCCCATATCAACAGGCTTCATGGAGGCAATGATGGGACAGACGTCTAGGAGTTTTACTTTTATTGCTTTATTTTTTTGCTTAGCTTGCCTGCTTGGTAAAAAGCTGCATTTTATTTACCATTAATATTATTTTAGAGGCAGGGTTCCAATTTTATCAGTTTATAACTCTGACAAATGGGGCTCCTCATTTTCCTTCTGAGATTTCACATGACCAGCTAACTTTCCTGGCAAGCTGCATTTCCTATTGAAGGCTCTCCACTGTGGAGTTGGCTGGGCAAGTTTTTGCTGAAACTAAACAGGAACAAGCCAGGGCTGCTGAGGAAGCACACCAAACCCCTGAGCTGAGGGTGTCTGTATCTAGTGCTGTGCCTGTGCTCCTGGCAGCAGCCGACACCCGTGGGATGTCACTGCAGCACTTTTCCCCTCGCAGGGCCTCCAGGCTCCAAGCATAGCTTTTGTTGCACCTGAATTTACCTCTCATTGTGATAAATCAGTGCCCTTGTTAAAACCTCGGTTGAGAAATCTTTTGTGAGTTGAGCCTTGATAATCTCAGCGATGACTCCGCGCTCTGTAATATCTCTGCTTTTCTTCTGCAGCTGCGAGGAGAATGGAAAGAGGGTGGAGAAGGTGCCGGTGGAGCAGATCTGGCAGGTTCACAGGGCCACGCCTTCCCCTAACATGGAAAACACAGGAGAATTTTCAGCAAAAGCGCTCTTCTCATGAATGTACATGAACAGGCAGTGCCTGAACTGATATTTTTAGGGTTCTGTAGCTGCTTTTTTATTTTCTGAAGACTCTCACGGCACTGTAATTAGGAACTCCAATGTGTGTACACATGTAATGGTAGATAAAAACCAATGACAGTAGAAGATAAGCAAAACACAGAGGTGTTACACTCTTGTGCATCATGAAAAAGCTTGTTTCTGCTGCTTTCTGCCTGTCTTATTACAAAACTGAGAAACCTCAACCTCTTAAGATAAACTCTAGATTTTAAACACAATGCAAGACTTAGACTGCCCTCCGTTTCAGCAACTCAGCTTGTTCTTGAAATGTTATCCTGCAGAGCTATGGGAGAAAAGGATGAGGGGTTTACAGGATCTAAGGGCATTTAGAACAAAGAAAGGCCTGGTTGAATTCACTGCCAGTGTTGTCACACGTAACTCTCCCTGCTTAGCACTTGTCTGAAAGGTTGTAGGCAACTTTTCATTTCAGCCTTTAAACTGGATCTATCTGGCCTGGGACTTTTAATTTACATGGTTCCACTTTTTAGAGTGTGTCATCTTGAGGTGAATCCCTGTCTCTCCCCAGGAAGGCTGGGGCATGTCTGTCCATACATGAAGGCGGAGCATGGAAGAAGAATGGCACTTTCTTAGGACATACACAAGAGAATATTGTTTCCAGGCTTGCCTGTAATTTCTGTTAGGCTGATCAAATTTGCAGTCTCTCCAACTGGGACTCAATATCCAATGGTAAGGAGGGGGTCTTTCTTTGAAGAATTGACATCAGATGCAGAGAGCTTTTCACTTTATGGCCCTGGGCACAAAACACCAGCTTTAATTGACAGGACCCCAGGACTGCTAATTAGAAACTGGCAAACCCAGGACATCTGGACACCTTATCAGAGGTTTATCAAGATTACTGGCATGATCCATACAAACCCTTAATGGGAATCAGCTGTCAAACAAGTGAAGTAATTTAGTGAAAGATTACAATTTTTTTTTTTTTGTTACAACTACAATGTGTTACAAACTGAGTTCTCAGTGGCCGTAATAACTGTGCAATTTCAAACCACTGGTTTTTTTGCTCATTGTTTGACCAAAAAGACTGGACCAAATTCAGAAAGTGAGTATGGATCTAAAGAGGTCAGTGCAAGCCCCTCTGCCAACACTAGCTCTGAACTTGGCCTTCAGTAGAGAGGTTGTGCCCCTTTCCATCACCAAAACAGCTTCAGATCTTTTCCACAGCACTTTCAATTATGAGAACTCTGCCACATCATCTTTTCTTTATGTGGTCAGCTAAAAGTGTAATAAAAGGCCATGGAGGAAAGAAAGAAAGAAAGAAATGGCTTTGTAAAAAGTGTAAAACTGCATGGTACTGCATTTTCCACAGGAGAGATTAGAAAGAGTTTATACTTCCTCAGATTGCACAATCTGAGGATTATGATCATTGCTGAGTCAGTATCTTTAGTCAAAGTGGAGGAACAGAAACAATCATCATAAAGGAAAGTGGGCCTTGGGTCTTGCACTCTAGGAAGCCATGGGTGCTTTAATTCCGTATACCCACCCTTAGTGGAAAACTGAAACCAAAATGCCCCTTTTTTATAATATGTTTTTAAACTTGTATTTTTTCTAAATCTTATTGGAACCACAACCAAGGAAAGCAATCAGTGAAAAGTAAAGAAATTGAGCTGACATCTAACCTTAGGCCTGTAGACAACAGGGAACACGATCTCACCTTCTGTTCCTGTTAACTCTGACATGTGCTGCACCTGAAGGAGGGACAAGTCTGTGGCTGGGCAAAAGAGCTAAAAGAAATTGTATCTGGAGCATAGCCTGGGTTGCAGACTACCCTGTTTTGTGCCTTGATCTGGTTTGAGGCATTCTGAGGAAACTAACATAATATATGTAAACTGAATCAGTTTCAGCGGAAACGTGCCTTTTTTTTTAATTATTATTTGAAAACGGAGTTTCACTCTCTTAAACAAGGCTGACATTCACCTGAGCAAACCCAATCTCTCTGCATGTAAAACTTCAGATCTAGTTTATGTTTGACAGTGATCTGATTTTTGTTTCTGGTTTTCTTTGGTTACATTTTTCCAAGTGAATGATGGACTTATGGAGTATTCCTCAAGACTGAGAAGTGAGAATTAATTGTGCTGCTGAATGCCTGCATTATTTTGGCAGGTGAGGAGGTACCTGGTAAACGGGGAGCTGGAAAGGACAACACTAACACAAACATGAGCTCTTCAGATCCACTGGCTGTGCAGAAGGTTTCAGCTAAGGCTGTTTAATCAGTCATCCCATGGGCATGTACGATCACCTGGAGCAGGTCAAATCCTTAGGAAAGATGGGACTCTTTACCTTGCCTTTGAAACATAATGAACAGACACGCCACAGGGCCCAGGTGAGGTGCACTTTAGAAACTCGCCTGATTCAACAATCTCCACTGGAGTAGGACTGATGCTTCAAATAGGTAGCATGTAGGGATACCAATGGGCTCAGAATCACAACACAACATTAAAAACATCAGTTAAGTCAAAATCACCAGTCTTGACTTAGGTAGGCAGGCCAAATCTGCTTATCTCAGGAAAGAAACATGTATAAATTATCTGTGTTTGGCAAATAGAACATGGAGGAAGGCCTTTGGTATGACCAGTTTAAGCTGTGACTCCTTTACACATGCTCCATACATTTTGGGAATTGGTTGGTTTTGGGTTTGGTTTTTTTGAGGTTTTTTTTTGGTTTTTGTTTTTTGGTTTGTTTTTTCTTGTATTCTGCACATAATTTATTTTGGAATTGTCTTTCCCACACATGGGAAAAAAAACCCAGCAAAACAACCCCACTCTTTTGCTTGAATTCACTTTTAGTTTTTAAAGAGATAGCATGGGAACAACAGAGAGGATAAAACAGTGTTTTCACAAGACAGAGCCACAGTGACCACCTGTAGGAGAGAAACTTGGTGAAACAATGCAGCTATTAGATAGACATTTGCTTTTCTGGAAGTTATAAAAACATCTAAAAGTTTCCCTAGGAATATTACCTGCCTAGAAGGTTTTCACACTGGTGCAAATATTTTTATTTAATTATCATATCCTTGCTGATCTTATATTGGATCCTAATTAAATTTGAGAATCAATGTTAGAAAAGGAAAACAAATTCCCCAAATAGTTACAATACTTTTACACTTTGTTTATAAAGCTGCTAAGTGATAACAGAAAATTAATGGTATTTTTGCATATGTGCTTCTTTGTGAGCAAATCAACCGCACTGTGATGGTTAAAAACACATCCATACTTTAATAGTTGCCTGCAGGACCTTCTAACCTACCAAGAGTCTCCAGTGCCTTGTAACCACCAGACTGCCTGTAGGTAATAGACAACCTTCACCAGCTGCTTTCCTGGCTGAATAAATTCTGCAACCAGTTTAAAGATGAATGTTCACATGGGGGGAGCTTCTTTCTTTAATGTAAAGATCTCTTCAATATAAGGAGCTGACTAATATTGTTCAGACAGATACAATTTTTGCAAACAGCTGAGTAATTCATTGATTTATGCATAGATACCTTACTTTGTAAATTGTATTTTGATACTGCTGCTTTGGGCAGAAAATTTCACTTTGTGTGATGTTCAGAAAGCTATACCAAAGTTCTTGTCTTCAGCAAGAAAATAAAGCATGCTCCTATCAATGGATGGCCCCAATTGCCTCTGAAATGCCATTAATTCAAAATGCAGAAAGTCCAGGTGTGGAGCTTTTCATCCAGTTCTGGCATTCAATAAACAGTGCCCGATGCAAGCTGACCTCAGCATGGACATAAAACAAGCAGGGGCTGCAATGCTTGAAAACTTGCCTGAAACAGGTAAACTTCATTTCTATATTTTTGTTTGTTTGGTTGGTTGATTGATTGGGTTTTTTTGTTTGTTTTGTGGGATTTTTTTAGTTTTGTTTTGGTTTTAGTTTGTTGGTTTTTTTTTTTAATTAGCTTGCAGAGCTATTACTGTTGTTAAGAGCTCTGATTTGAGCATAAATTAGAAGGACTGTCACATAACAGGGTGTGCAGCAGTGTGCATTTGCTGATAGAGGAATGACAACTATGGTCAGCTAATGTTTCTCTGACATTTCTCTGCAACTGTGAATGCCGTCACTTTTACATTATAACTGGAGCAATAAGTAGTGATCTTTCTGCAATGCCAGTCTCAGATCCTGGAAATCCTTGCTTGTCTCTGGCTTTTATGTGGGTTTCATCATAGGTTATCAAGAATATGTGTGGCAGTCCTTTTTTCTCATGCTGACCTATCTGTTCAGATACTGTATATGTGTGTGGGTTTGCATAAACCCAGCCTACATCACCAAAATGTCTAAATGCCAGGAATAGTGCATTGTTCTGCCTGCTTTCTTGTGTTTCTACAAATAATAGTCTCGTGACACAGGCACTACATTCCCAAGCCAGAACCTATAGCTTACCTTTCTTCAGTCTTCCCCAGACACTGATCCCATCATTCTGCAATTCAAATTATTGATGGAAGAGCGTTATGAATCATGGAAAAGCCAGAACAATGAGGTGGCTTGGAGGCAGTTCTGTATGTAAGCAGTTTTATAATAAAACTGTTTCAAAGCTACTTTAAAAACAGAAAATAATTCAATATTATAGGGCAGCAGATGCTAGTGGAACACAGACTGAGTTTCTGCTGTCAAGACTGCTGGCTTGCTTTTTATAATAACCTGTGTAGTAATCACCATGTATGATGTGTGCACACACTCAAGTGACAGCAAATATGTAGGTAACTTGCTGTCTTCTCATAGGTTTTGGGCATTGCTGGCCAGATGAAACAAGGATTTAATACAGGGTGCTGTGATCTACCTGTATAGTTCTGGAGTATTTCCTCTTGCCTCCTCTAGTTCAATGACTTCTCTCAGATTCCTCAAGCCAATGGAATGTTTCATTACTCCATTTAAATCAGCCTTAGGGCAGGAGCACCAGAACTCATTGCTGTTGACAAGCTAACATCTACCTACCAGTGATTTAAATGCTGCCCTTTCAAGCCAATGTCTAAGAATGTTGATCCTGAGTGTGTGATCAAAAGAATAGCTCTCTAGAAAAGACAAAAAAAAAATAGGTATTTTCAAGTCATGGTGTTGACTTTTTTGGGTGTCTCTTTCAGGTTGCCCCAGGCAAAACACTCAGGAAGACTCCACACTTTCTGGAAACTGTCCTTCCAGCAGATCTGAGTGTGAGAGTTCAGTAAGGACGGTGCCCAAATCATCAGCCAGCTGAGAAGCCTGGGTTGGGAAGGATCTCCTGAGGAGTCATTTTTGATGCAGTCAATGCAGGCGCTTTTGTCACAAAATCCTTCCCATAAGCTGATCAAGCTTCACATTTCAACTACTACAACTGATTTACCAGAATTTTTTTTCCCTTTCTACTAGAAAATATGTAATAATTTCCAGTGGGAATGTGTTCAGGGCCAGTCTATTGCTATTTGTTCTTCTGACAACATTTCTTTAGTCTAAATAGCTCATGGGCCGTCCTGGTTTCTACTGCCTTGATGTATTTATAAAATGTGAGCAACTGGACAAGACAGGCTCTTTTGGTCTCATCCAGGAAGACAGGTTTTTCTTACCCTGAGCCTTAAGTCTTCCACAACTCTCCCACTCTGAATAAATTCATTCTTAAATGTGTGCAATCTGAGCTGGATAAAGTCTTGCCAAAAATCTTGCACAATGGCATCTTGAAAATTCAGGCCGAGCATGGGGTTTTCTCAGTTATGCATTTTGCTTTCTGAGCAGCAGGAAGTAAGTTTTGGATGCACAACCTGTGTTTATGTGAAAAGCTTCTGGAATATTAAATAGGACACTTCTTTTTTTTCTTGCTGACATTTTTGGAAGAAGCTATGAGGAACTGTATTTCCTGCTTTCTCCTGCTTTGCATGGGAGTTTGACTCCCTTTGGCAATTCCAATGTTAACTACAAGTAGGGCGTATGATAAACAATTAGGCAGCAGCCCTGGAATTTAAGTAATGAGCAAACAGTGTGTTTTGGTGCAGAGATGTCTTATTTCTCTTGGGTATCAGTAGTAACGGAACTCTGTTGCCACAGAGGCTTGAACCAAGAGTCCCTTTCTCTTCAGACAGCGCTGGTACAAAGCAACCATACCAAGCTGTGCAGTGCTGCAGCTGAAGAGTATCAGTCCCTAAAGCAGTCCCAGTGCCTGGGCAGCATTCCCCAGCTCACCACCGGCTGTGGCGCAGGTCAAGCATGACCTCGTGAAAGCAAGTGGGGGAGGCACAGTTGTTCTTGGCCCTCCTACCACAGCTGCACACCTCTGCTGTCAGGTGTCCTTCTGCATTCTTAGAGAGCAGATATCCTTATCCTGCTCCTGTCCTGGACCCAGACCTCACTCACTGTCCCTGTGGACTGAGTGACCATCAGCTGTGGCAGCAGACTTTGCTACACCCGCAACAGGTCTTTTCCCGGCAAGCTGTCACAGTGCTGCTACCCTGTCACACACCTGGACTGCCACACACCTTGCCTCTTAACCCTGCTTTGCAGAGCTGAAATTGTTTCCAGAGCCCTTCCCAAAGTCTGCAAGCAAAGCAATGGCTGTAAGGAGCTGCTGGTATGGCCCTTCTGGAGACAAGAGCCCCCAAAGAGGCTCACTGCTCTCTGCTTCTGAAGGGTTAGCCCAGAACCCCCAACTCTCAGGATAAGCCTCACTAATGCTATTTCATTTTCCTCCTCCTTTTCGTTGTATCCAAAGATGTCTTGTGTTCTAGATGCCTCATTTTGCCTCAACTGCCACTTAAATCCCTGCTTTTTCTTCTTCATGCTCTGGTCACTAGCTACGAAAAAAAATGGCCAAACAACAAATTAGTAAGTCAGGAAGACTTTCTTTACTTTAGGCTCTGCACCAGTTGTCCAGATGGGGCAGTACAGAGACTTTTGCCTGTATTTTCCTGCTGCTGGTGCTTGGCAACCTCCCCAATAAGATATGTCTTGCTTGCTGTGAACGGATGCTCTGTGCTGGAAGTCAGAAAAAATTCTGAGGATGTTGAGGCCTGTCTGAAATATCTGTGAAATGCTCCCACTCCTTGTCCATGCAAACTGAGAAGCTGCTGAGGTACTTGTGTGTTTGCAGCATGCACAGCACAACAATTGGAGTTATGGCTGCAGTGCAGCAGAAATCACATCCAAAAGGAGAGCTTCCGGGTCTGACAGGAAGAGGTAAGAGATGTTCTACAGTGTTGGAGGAGGTACTTGCTTTTTCCCCACTATATAAATCGTCTCCATCATTTCTCTCTTCTTCTACATATGCTGGTGGTCTGTCACTCTCTTGCCTTCTCCTCTCATATACAAACATTTTTTGGTACATGCACCTCATTCCCCGCTTACAAGGTGATTCTCTCCCAGTGAGAATTCTGTTCCACTTGTTACACCAGGAAATGCTAATGGCAAACTTAACTTGGTGATGAGTGTTTTCAGGAGAAGAAACAAATGGGAAACAAAAAGAAATAAGGGTGGGGGGAAGTATGTGAGGGAAAGAAAAAAAAGAAAGAATAAACTAGTCTATTTTTACAGTACTTTTTCATCCAATATTCCTGCCACTGTTGTTCCAGAAAGGCCTCTCAGCCTAGAAATAGTAGTTGTTGGTCATGTTTAGTGTCCTGCATTTGTGACTGAAAGGAGCTGCGACTCATAAATGTGTATAGCTCTCTGGCTATAAGCCATTCTAACTTAAAAGGGCTGAGGTTTACTGTGAGAAAGCACATCTGACTTGTATTTTCTTAAGACTGAAAAAGTATCGTCAAATAACAGTATAAGGGAAAAATCCTGACCATAAAGAATTTTACATTCTTTGGAATGATATCATAGTAGAATATACACAGTAGACTAATTACGGTTTCATCTTTAATTTTACTCCAAAGTGGGTTGCATTTTTTGAAATGTCATTCCTTTCATAATTTTTTTTTTTTTTCAGTGGGATGGCAGCACTCCAATCACTTACTTACCATCATCTATATTAATTTGTGTTCTTCAAACAGCTGGATAATCTGTGGTAATTAGAATGATCTCTGCTGGCTGGGTTTTATCATCTTGTCAAAGGGAATTAGCCGGGCAGGCTTCTCTCTACCCCGAGCAGGCAGTGGAGGGTGCTGTTGTATTGGAGGTGCTCACAGGACGGGACCTGCTCACTTTCCCGCTTTCACAGTTCCTTAACAGAGCTGGCAGTCACAGATTTCCAGTCGTGTCTTCACTGGGGTGACAGGGCGTCCCAGTGAGGGAGCAGGACCCACACACTGAGCTCAGGACAAGGAGATATCAGCTCTGTTGTTTCGGCACTGAACAAAGATATGTAATAACACAGGTTTGGATTTTGACTGTGTGTTTCCTAAGTGTTTTACTGCCTCTTGTCCACAGATGATATCTTGTACTAAATTCCTCGAGGAGAGAAGGGGGAGGAGAGAGAAAGGAATCAGGGAAATCTGGTTTTTTGGCCAGAGGAGTTCAGCCTCTGCCCATTAAGCACTTGCTTCTTTTCCAAAGTATGTTCTGAATTAGGCAGAGCACAGCATGTCTTCTTCAATGTACTGGCCAGAAGTCATGAAGTCATGATAAATCCATGGATGGCAAGCCTTGCTCTCAAGTTTGGGAGATTATATTAGGACACCCGAAGTCAGTGCTAGTGCTCTTCAGCCGAGTCTGCATTAGCCAAACATGATCTAAGCGCAGGAGTGCAGCAAGTCAGTCAAGCTTGTCTGCTCACAGTCCTTGAACAGGATGCAGGATGCAGCTTTAGAATTTCCAACACTGTATTTCACTGTCTTCAGGACACTGTGACTTAATTAGTGACTATATCACTAATTACACGGCATGTGGTCAAAGAATGTGTCATTCCAAAATCCAAGTAAATAGCACAGAATTACCAAACACACATCAAAGAAGCCCTCTGTGATTTGCAAGTATGACTTGATGCTACTGCTGTTCTGGCAGTTGTTTTCTCTTTATATTATTTTTCCTGTAAAAATTTCAAGTATAAATTTTACTTGAGCTTCCCAGCTCAAATAAAACTATCTGGTTTATGGATGAGTAACTGGAGAAGTTAAAGAAGCTAAATGATTTTCCCAGGATCACAGAATTGAGAATGAAAGAAACCTATGAATTAAACTCAGAAGCTGAACTTTCAGGATCAGCTGAAAGGGGCAGAGGCTGCAGACCATGACCCCTTTCTTTCCACCCTCAGCTCTTCCCCACCCTCGTGACCATGGAGAAATTTTAGTTTTGCATCCTGAAGTGAATGCACTATGCAAGGAGCTCTGAAGGATGCAAGCTGCTCTGCGTGTTACACAGGTCTTCCAGTTCCTCTAACTGGCCAATATATCCCAATCATAATGTTTCCACATTGCTTTAAGATGAAAAGCAGTATGTATGTCAATGATAGAAAATATTGTACAATGTTATTTTTATCCCACAGGATGTAAACCAGCTCACTGAGGTAGTCATGTGTTCTATAATTTCTTCTGCTCCAGCCCTGCAAAGAAATTTCTCCCTAAAAACTAGTAAAAGTGTAACTGCAATAACCCCCCTGCCAATATAATTCTGAATGAATCAAGAACTTTTCCAGAAATTGGCCGCTTTCTGAATAACCAGGATCAGAACATGGTTGAGTGCAAATAGGTACGAAAAAACAACTTTGTGCCAATCATAGAGTCTTGTGGCCATGTTCCTTTCTGGCTAGTTTGATGAGGACTGATTTGCTAACAGGGAATGTTATCTTGTGTTCTGTTTACCTGGTTTTAATCTTCTCAGTTTGAGTTAGTAAAGGAGAATATGCCTATATTGATAGATGGAAACAGAGATAGACCCCTTACATGACTACACAATGTTTATTTTATCGCCAAAGTTTGTTTTCCTTTTCTCCCCTCCCATTGCAGTGTCACTGCTCCTGTATTTTATTAGACCTCTGGTTTTCATTATGCAAAAAGTCAAAACTGGAACATTGTAAATCTCCCCTCTCCTCCCCGCTTGCTGCTCTGAAGCCCGCCCGCCATTCGATGCCTAACAGCTTCTCCTACCAAAGTGTGCAATTTCCAAGGGCTTTGGGGAATAGGAGGTGAGAACAGGGAAAGCGGGGCAGGGGGGGACACCTTGCTCACCCAAGGCTTGTTAACCTGAGTGCACACTCTCTTTCTCAAATTTGTTTTCTCAGCTGGTGGCACGCTCACTGCCCCAGCGCCACCAGTCCAGCAGAGCACAGTTTCATTCGAGATCTGAAGGCACATTTTAAAGAAGTGGCTGGGGCAGGAGGGGAGGGGAGCTTAAAGCAGCTTAGAGCCTGACTCCCTATGTTTTCTTAGTATATTGAAATATGAACTGTGTAAACACTCTGCATTCCACCTGTTCCAAAATCTGCCAGAAAGCTCACAAAAGTCCTTTGCTCTTTTTTAACATCCTCCCGTTTTCCTTGCTGTCCTCCCCACAAAGTCTCCCACACCACCTTGCTGTTCTGCCCCCTACAGACACATACCTTTTTCTGCCCTCTTTTTCTCCTTATTTTTTCCCCTACTGGAAAAAACATACATCTCCAAAGTCGTTTTGCACCTAACACGTGGTGCCTTTTCAGCCTCCTTTTTCACAGAGCTGTTGACTCACTTTATTTTCAAAACATCAGTGGTGATGCTTGTCAGATTATTGTTGTTCTTTTGGTATTATTTACTGTTACTGCCCAGAAATATGGCAGCAATCACCCTAGAGACTGAATATTTTCCACATCAAGACTCAGAACACACATGCTCTGCATTTTACCTGTCTTCCCCTGAATGGGGAGCAGTTTCCATCCAGATGGTAAACCATCAAGGGTTTTACACTTTTACACTCAGTAAAAATGCTGAACAAAGAACTACATTTTCCATCATGTTCTGAAAGAGAGCAGACTGTGCTGGCTTCTCTGTGAGTGCAGATTTCCCCTTGGCACAATCCTCTGCCAGCATCCAGGAGCAGGACAGAGACAAGCACCACATTTTTGATGCATGGCAGAGTTCCCAAAAGGCACCAGAAAAGAGAACCATGCCACGTGGGCAATTTAGAATCATCTGAGTATCCTCTGATTACCACTCCTCATTTCTGATGTTAGAGGTGATCATATCATCCCTCAGAGTGCAAAGGATTTGGTGGTGTTTCTGGAAGTGAGCAGGTTGTACTTGTCCAAAAACACTGTATTTTTGATCCAGGAGATTCAAAACAGCCTGCTTCTGACTGAAGCAACCAGTAAGTTTTGCCATGATTGCATCAGACTGCAAAAGGATGACCTGAAAATGAGTGGAGAACTGTGATTCTGGTCTAAGACAAAACTATTTTTATTTGACAGTGCAGGGAAGTCACTATGTCAGCTACCTAGGAGTGATGAGAGTGAGATTCAGCCGGCTTTTCTATCATTGTACAGCATTCAAAGCACCAGCAAAAGTGGTCAGCTGAGTCCCCTCACCTTCATTTACATTTGATGAAAAAATGAGGGTGCTCTTCTGTCTTCTCCTAATGAGGGTGCTCTTTTACCACACTTTGCCCTCAAAATACTTCACACTACACAGTTTAGACCCCAATGCTTGCATCTCAGCTCTGATTCCTTTTTGACTGTGGATTCTGAGAGAAATGGTTCTGACTAGTTTGATACATGGTGAGGACAGTGTAGCAGTGAGTCTGGAGAGGATTTGGCAGCCCTCTAACTGGGAAATGGGTCCTAGATTTCACCTCACGGAATCTGATGGGAACACTACTGCTTCTTAGATTTCTCAGGATACGTAGGTGTCTTTGCCATTCACTGGACTTGTTTGCGGCATCAACATCTCTCTGGAGATTTGGGATTTTTTCTTTTATTCTTCCCTGCCTTGAGCTTTGCCTCTGCCTGAAACAGGAATCATGCAAAATATACTCACAGTCCTTTTCAAGCACTTGACATTAGAAACACCCTTCCCATCTGCCTTTCCCAGCCAAGTGATCTGTGCAGCAGAGCTGGGAGCAGGGAAGGGACGGAATGGGATGGGAAGGGACGGGAAGGGAGGAGGAAGAGGAAACCATTCACCCCACCCTTCCAACCAGAAACAGGAGCCTGAAGCAGTCACTCCAATGGAAGAAGTTCAGGTTTAAAAGAAGGGGAATAAAAAAAAGAAGACAAAAGGTGTTCCCTCCTGCTGTTAGGACCATTGTGGCTGGATGTAACCACACACAGACACCAGCAACCCTGGCCAGAAACACAGATGATGGCAATGAAAAGCTGACATCACTGTGAGTAAAGCTGTAGTCCCTGACAGGCTTGTGGTTTGCTCTGGGAAGGTGGTCTGACATCTTCCCCAATTAATTCAGTTTGCTTAAAACTGTCCCCCCAGCTGTCAAAACTCCCATCAGAAAGTACATCTAGAACTGAGTGTTTCAGTTAGGACAAAGGTAATGCAGTTAAGACAAAAGCTGTCCTGTCTCCAACTGTTTTTTTTGAAGGTTAGTGTGAAGAACTTGAGTAAAAAAGACATGTATATTTGTTCCCTGAAAAGAGGAAGGGTCACTAAACTGGAACATCTAGTATGCTTTTGGAAGGATTACATTACATCAGAAAGAGCCAGAAATAAGATATAATTTTTTAACTTTGTTAATCCATTAAAAATACATTGGGCAATTGAACTATTATTTGTAACTCTCTGCAATCTCTCTTTAGGGTGAAGAAACTGTGTCCTACTGCAATTAGGTGTGGTGCATTCTCAGAGCACATAAAGCTTTCAGCAACTCTGTGTGAGGCTGATTTGGATTGTAGGTAACAGCACATATTGAATCAGCCAGGGAAAGAAAATCTCCAAGCAGAGGTCTACCAGTTTTAAATTATCTGGAATTTCAAATGATCAGTGGATATATTTATCATATTATTTTGGTATTTATGAATTTGTGTGTGGGAGGCCAAGAGGTGTCCAAAACTGCAAATTGTTAATTCACGTTCAATTCTTCAAACTGAGCCAACTCATTCTAGCCTATTCTTTTAAACTGGACATAACTAGAAAATAATTGAGTAGTTGAAATGAAAGATTTTTCCTTGGGTAATACTATATTGTACTGAGTACTCATAGTAAGAACAAGTTAACTGCCTTGTTCTCCATCATGACAGAAAACTAAAGAGAGGAAGTAAATGACCTGAGGAAAATTATTCTTCTATTTTAATCTTATTAATCTTTTCTCCTCTGTTCCAGTTAAAACAAAAGCAAGACCTCTGGAGACAGATTGACTCTGTAATAGGAAAAGCATAGTTTGGAGAAACTTTCAGTCTAAGACTATGCTTCATCTATCCTGCAGCTCTAAAATCAAAGTAGGTTTCCTAACTTTCAGCAGAATGATGTTGCACTCTGAAGACAAAAACCTGCTTTTGGAGTGAAAAGTGAAGTTTCATTTAGGATGCTTTTTACAACACCTCATTGTCTGACAGAAGAGATGGTAGCTAACAGCAGAAATTGTGTAGTCTTCTGATGTTACTAATTCAGGACAACAAATATTCTGGCAGGATTAAGTTTGCCTGAAAGAACAAAAAAGGACAAATGGCCTGAAAGACAAGCAGCAGCACAGTATGTACACTTCTGCTTTGCTCTTAGCAGTAACAATCCGTGGCTAATATTTCTCGTCTTGCTGGGAGTTCAAGTTCTAAATTTAGGGCCCTAAATAAGGGATCTGACATATGAAGGACCTTATACTACCAACCACAGTCAATGGGATGTGCTGATGCCTTGTGCCATTCCAAATCAGGGCGTTTAAGTTTCAAGTACACTGTGAACATCTAGCCTTTATTTCTTGGCTTCAGTTTCCCCAGACGGGAGGTGGGGCTGGTGGGGGACACTTGCTTGCACAGGGTCCATCGAGGAGTGAGCTCTCCCTATGAAATCTGTGTCCCAGACCTTCACTGGGTTTTTCCCATGGAGTGTCCTTATGCCTCTGCCAAGAATGATGGGCATCCATGAGGATTGGTTGAGTCCTCTGCCAGAAACAGGTGCGGACATCTAGCCCAGGGAAACACATTTTTAGGTGCTTACATGAAAACTATCATTTCTCTGCTCTTAGGGAAAAGCCTGACTGACTTCAGTTGAAATATTACTTCTGTCTAGAGAGTCACCACTTTCCTGGCTGACGCATCTCCAGGAAAGAAGAATTTACTTGCAAGTCAGTGACAGATTTTGTAACAAGATATTGGAGCAGGCAAGTATTTGTTACCGTGTCGATAAATCCCTAAAAGCACCAGTGAACGTGGGGTATAAGTAAGAGCATGCAGATACCGCAGGAAACCTGGGGCTGCTATCACTCCCCTGCTGGCCAAGGCTGATAAGCACTGGAGATAGAACAGAACGGAGGAAAACAAGGGGACAGGACGCATCTCCATATCCACAGAGATGCATCTGCCATCTCTGTGGCAGTCCTACCACAGATCCTATGCACTATCAGGCTGTGGCAGCTGTTCCTTAGTAAGCTGCAAAGGAAAACGAAGCATTCTCCTTAAAATGGGATTGCAACCTCTGCCTGTGCACAATGGAAATGAGATAGGTGAGACACAGAAGGCAGGCAATGCACCAGTCTGTGGCAGGAGCAGGGCTCTCCAAGCAAGGACTGTGTCCCATCCTGTGGCCCTCATGCACCATGTCTTCTCTGCTCCTGTAAATCACAAAGCACCAGCAAGGGGAGGTAGCACCCAGAAACAGAGACATTGTCACCAGTAACAGCTCCTCCCTGGAATAGTTTCTCCATAGCATGCAGGGGAAGGCATAAACCTTCAAACACGCTTCATATTTAAAATGCAGAGTCGTGATACAGCATCTTTCCTCCAGGTCTAATCTGGGCAGGTTCTGTCTACCACAACATCCTTCTGTGGCAAAGACTTCCCAGACACCTCGGTCTAGAGGGACTTGTTTCCAACAAAACCCTTACCTCAGATCCTTACTCTTCCCTTACAAGAGCTTCTGCAAGTGGCCAGCCTGCCGTGATTTACCCTGCCTCCCAATGTAGCCTCTCAAATCACTTCCCTGAGAGATTTTGAACTTTATGAGAAAAAGCGTTTTTCTTTTATGGCACTTATGAATAAGGGGCCGGGAAATGGATCCACATTTTTTTGCATTGCACTGCTTTTCCTGGTTCTTTGTTCTGCACTCCAAGTCAGATGCTGTGTGGAATGATTCCACACTACCACTTTGTGCTTGAAACCTCAGTATGTCACCACTTCCCTCTAGCAAGCTCATAACCAGAGGAAGCTCTGGCCCCTGTGGAGCAAGCAGTTTTGGAAGGAGTCAGCAGCAACATCTCCTCTCCACCTCAGAGCTGAGACTTCAGCAGGAACCAGAAGTTTCTGCCTCTCCTGGGAGCAATATAACTCCAACTGTCTACAAAGGACAGAGCCACCTGAGGCACTTAGAACTGTATCCCCATTTTTTTTCATGGATTTGAAAAAAGATGAAGATTTTATAATCGTGGTATTTGCCAGTTTTTACCAATTGCTAACATCTTTTGAATCCACTGCACATTTCCTAGACATTGTAGAAGAGGGGTAGGAAGCTCACAAACCTCAAGAAAACTGGCAGCTGGATGGAGAAGAGTCCTCTGCTTACTCCCACCCCTCACACCGCAGCGGGAAAAACATTTGCTATTTACCCTTTGTGCATTTTCTTTGGCTGCAGAGAGCTGGTCAGTCAGCCCATGCATTAACATGAACTGGCCACAGCAAATGCTGTTTATCTCCAATAGGGCTCTCCTCGGGAAGTTGAGCACATTTTTGGGGTGATAGGCAGAAGAACAAAGACAACACTGTAGGAGACAAGGCTTCACTAGTTCTGCCACTCATGAAACAACTTGGTTTTTCCTTAATTCTGAGCATCACCAAGTGTTTAAAATGCTTCTGTTTTCTCTTCCCCTTTGCAGCTGAGCCTCATGGAAAAGAAAAGTGATTCCAAAATGGGAATGGAAACCTGGTGTGTGTCTGAACACTGCCAGGTAGGTGAGATAATCAAGAGCTGTGAGAATGTAATGTCTCGGGAAAACTGAAGGACTTTGATAGAGACATTATCATTCCAAATAAAATTAAAATTATTTTCCCTTGAGTTTCTGTGATTTTCTTCTTCCATCTCCGCTCTTTTCAGTCATTTGCTCTAAACGACTGGCTCCTTTTCAGTCACTGGAAATGGCTCAAAGAGAGGGGGAGATACTAGGGACTTGGGGATAAGACTCTTACAAGTAACTTTCAGGGAAAATATTACAGCTTTAACAGCTACAAAGCGCAGACTTCTACTGTATCTAGGAGAGTGCCCTGGGATGTTGCCAGGAGCAAGTTGCTGATAATGGCTGCAAATATATCTGTTAATGAAATGTTAAGCTCCTTGACAGAGTTTCAGAGTTTTCAAAGTGACAGTTTTCCATTAAAATTTACATCATAAGAATTTGAGGTGGGGCAAAATTGGAACCGTTTGTTGACTGAATCTGGCAATTGATTGAAAAAAAGCACGGGACTGAAGAGTCCATGCTTACAAATTACAGCATTAAAATCCAACTAACTATCATCTAATCCAGCTTCAACAGAACAAAATGCCTGGCCATGAGGATCTCCTTACAGACTCAGGATCAAAGTTTGCAAAAACCAGTGCTGCAGCCCCTCATCCCTGTATCTCTCAGGAACAAAATTACAGAATTGAATATTTTGAAATAACTAAAATTCCTGGCAAAATCCAGTTTACACCAAAAGAGACAGAAATTAGACCAAAGAAAATCTTTCCTTTGCTTCCCAAATTGTGGGAATTTCCCCTCTATCCCACCACCTCTTTTAACCATTGTGGCTACTGCCTTGCCTGCCAAATCATCTGCACAGGGAAGAGAAAAAGGGAGATGAACGTAGACTAAGGAGAATTACTAAAAAAAAAGAAAAGAAAAAAAAAAAAGTTTGGCAAAGCTCCTGTTGTTTTCAGTGGGTGTGGACTCTGTTTCAGGTACTCTCTGAAGAGCACAGCAGGTCTGTGTGCAGACCGGAGGGCCTTGGGAGGTGTTAAGGAGGGTATGTGAGCTAATTGTGAGAATAGCAGCTCCAGGAGTTTTCCTGGCCACAGCTTTACTCCTTCCCACCAAACAGCTTTGGTCCCAAATATGTGAAAGGCTACACCCAAGGTTAACTTTAGGTGTGTGTACAAATCTCTTTATCCATGAAGTCACTAGGCATGGAGATGTTGGTGTATTTGGGACCTTGGACAGTTTTGGTGTCATGAATGGTGCTTGTTGCAACTATCTGTCTCGCAGAATAGTCTTTTAGGTTCACACTTTAGGGCAAAGATTTCAAATCACGTGTGAAGAAGATGGCAAAATTCGTACTTCAGAGAAGTAGGTGGGTGAGAGCCTAATCTCCTAAACTTGGCTTTGCTTAGGTTTAAATACTATAGCTTATTAAATACTCACACATGAAACATGACTTCATCTTTAACAGCCTCTAAGTATTACGGTCTTTAGTGACAGCAACTTCTATTTCTAACATCAGAAAGCAGCATGCTACCAGCTATCCTAAATGAAACCTGTGTGTTATTGCTGAAGGGTTATGCATTAAAGCTCAAATTCATGAAAATGAAAACCCCCAGGCTTATCTGAAGGTTAGTATAGCAAAACATGTGTTTAAAATAAAGCAAATATTTATGTGCTTTCCTGAATCAGGGTCTGAATGAGTTGCTTCTGCTGAATAAGCATAGAAGGACCATAGATCTCCAAACAAATTAATTGTAACTATTGCCAGTAAATATTTTCATCTTACCTTGTGTATCTCCATCAACTGTGATAGGCTGAAGCCAGATTCTTGCAGGGAAGAAAAATGAATGCTTTGGAATACTATTGGAAATTGATCTTTGCTGTGTTGCCTTTCTGCTTGTAGAAACTAAAACAACAAAACAATTATTTTGTCATTTTCATGAAAAAAACCATGAATAGTATGTTAAAATATTATGTTTTACATTTTTATACAAATTAGCAATTGAAAAGTTACACCTCAGCAGTCGTTTATGTCACATGACTGGACTATCAATCATAATAATAATAAACCAGGAGATTTTTAAGCTAGCACTCTTCTGAGTATTCAACAAAAATGGAGAAAAATGGGGAAAACACATAATATATCTTAGGAGTAGTAATGTCCTGTTATTGTTAAAAAACTGCTGGGACCTCATTAGTGACTAAGAAAACATCATCTGTGAGTACCATGAGGCAATAAATCTACAGTGTCCAAGGAAGAGGGGGGTAAGAGAGCAAACACAACGTGTGTATTTGCCATTTTTTCTTACCCAGCTGTGAGTTAGTAATTTCCATCTCTGCTTGCCAAACAGCTTCCAGAAACTATTACTGATTATGTGAATTCAATAGGCTGCTAATGAATGATAAGATAATGGGTCTATGCCCAAGACTGCAGCAGACAAATAGTTGTTTGCATGTCAAAAATTCCTTTTCCACTGGGGTAATTTCACCCACACACACACCCACACACACACTCAAACAAACACACACACACACACGTGCTTTTGAGGACCCATTTTATAGCAGTCTACCTCCAAGCCAGGGCTGATAATGCTTCAGGTGTGGCCCTTTCATCTCCAAATGAAATACTAGTTTTTGTAGTTTACCACTGATGATCAATTTTTCACAGCTTTTCATGAAGCAAGCAGTGCTTTAAAAATAATGAATTATCAGTTTTTGGAGGGAAGAATGGACAGAATGAAGGATGAAAGGCAAATAACTTACGGATGATTTCTGAAATACATTTGTGTAAGTGCCTGGTATTTTGAAAGACTTAGCATGAGACCCTTGAGCAGATTTGTGATAGAACCTACCTGCCATAGCTACATCAGCAAAACTTTATAATGCATTTCACCCCAGACAATTTTATCTTCTGTCAGCCTCCTACAGCCACTGTGTGACCAGGCACAAATCCACTGCTGTCATAAATACATGCTCTTGCATTGCTGTGGAATTTGGCTCTGTATTTGCAGGGCTCACGTCACCCGTCATTGAAATGTGGCGACTTCTACTGAGGAAAAGCAGCACTGCCAGCAAGATTGTTTTTAGCAGGGGAAGCAAAGGGTAATATAGCCAACTAAAATCACTTGAGAGCTTACATAGGAAGAACACAAAGTAATGACCTTGGAGTCATTAACTGGAATTCCTTTAGGGCACTGGGTCTATCCACTCATATATGTCTGAGAAATGATAACTGGTCCCTGATGGCCAGAAGTACAGCAGAGACTGAACAAGTGGAAACTATTTGCTGTGTTGAAAATTACACATTGATTTTTGCACAGAACCCCAAATTTTATTACGGTGAACTTTAACTTTAGATCAATTTTTTGCATTTGGTTCCAGTGCAGTGGACCCTTGGTACATGATAGTCTGCAACTGGATAACTCATTCGTATGTTGTTGCTTCAAAGGGCCTGAGAAAGCAAACAAGAAGGGACTTACATTCCAGGATACTGGATATCTTGTCTCTGGATGTGAAAATAAAGTATTGAGATGTAAATGTCGCAAAAAAAATCTAGTATTCCCAATACTAGCCTCAGGAGTTGGCAAAGGCCACAGCAGTCTAACGCAGTGCCCTGCCAAGGCAGTAAAGCATCTGTCTGCAGTGCTTTGTTCATGCTAGGACTTTGGACAGTGAGGCTTATGTGGGATAGGCTGGGTTTATGTGGTGCTGGGTAACTCCAATCTCCCCTCTGGTGGCAGGAAGAAAGGGTAGCACATTCCCACACAGCTGTCTCCCAGGACTCCCCCTCTCAGCCCTACTTTTCTCATTTTCTAGTGGAAGGAGCAGCCAGGCCCCACACGAGTCCTGAGGTCTTGAACAGCTGAGTTTTGCTTAGTTTCAGAAAAGCCTTGAGCCAGGTCTCTGCAATCCCAGGATGCACACTCAGAGATGGCTTGAAAGACACAAATAGTTAGTTGTTGGATTCAGAAAGCCCTTGCTTATTTGACGTACCATATGAAATACCCTGGAATTCACTCATGAAACACAGTCTACCAGAGCCGGAGAGCTTCTTAGACAAACTGTAAGTAACTTTCTGAAATGGATTTAATTAGGTCATGATTAGCCAAATTAAAACAAAACAAACCTAACAAATAACAAATAACAAAAAAAACCCCACAAAAAACCCACAAAACAAAACTAAACAAAACAACAACAAAAACAAAAAACGAAAACCAAACCAAACAAACAAAAAAAAACAAAACCAGAAAAAAACCCCCACACCAACAAACCCCCAAAACCAGAACAAAGTCAGTGTTCCACTCAGTGTAGCTGTGATGAGTCACTCTTTCAGGGTGAACATGGACCTTACACTCACAAGCACTCATTCTGTTTAATCCATACATTAGTAAAAAGGCCTCCTATGTTTTTATCATTATCACAATCCATATCAGAGTTCAGAGTTCATACACACTCAATCTCTTTTCCATGCCGTCTGTGCTTGTGACATTCATGAATACAAAACAATCATTAGAGGCCTTATCACACAGCGAATGTGAAGATGTGTCCACTCAGAGTTACAGTACTTTTTGGACTCTAAGGATTACCTAAGACCTGTGCCTCTGACTACTGACTCTGTGGTTTTAAGAAATTATTTTGGACTTACAAACATACTATAGCAAACTAAATATATATAGCAAACTCTACTATAGCAAACAAAATATGCCCCTAGTGAAGAAAACTGAAATTCTGTAGTTATTTCCAGAGATCTTGAGCACTAAGCGATGTTGGTAGAATGTGTGGGACTTCTGGAAGCTGGAAATCAGACAGAGTTGAAAATCAAGTATTTGTATTGTTGCGTTGACTCTTGTTTATTGGTTTTATTGCCGTTTCTCTGAAAGCTACTTGTTGCACTTTCATCATTTCAGATCATACCCTTTTGCATGGTCTCACCTCTTGACAGTGGGAACAGCAGCTTTTGAGGACCATGGCAGCATAAAAGAAGAGAGCATTTTTTTCCACAGAAGCCAGCAGCAGTGTTGGTTGTTGCCGCAGAGTCAACAGCACCAGAAGTCAATCTAAACATCTGACCCTGTCCAGCCAAAGGTCATCTCCTGTATCACATCCCATTAGTCAAAAGTCAAAATGGGCCAGTCATGATTTACAGTAATCTGAAATTAAACATTGGTGCTTGTCTTGGAGGGAATTCCAGGCTTTGTAATGGATCTAGAAGAACTGTGTGTTAATGTGGTCTGTATTAATTTATGTTTTGTAATTATAGAAAAGCTAATGAGAAAGCAATCAGTCCCTGCTGAGCTTTATCTCTGGGAAGACAAATCTTAAAGGCAGTAGGGAAAAGAGCATATTGACATTCATTTGCAAGAGTTGGTAGCTACTTCCTTCTCCTGGGCAGTGTATGCACAACCATAAATTGTCAATTCAGGTATATACCTGCATATAAATTCAGTGATTCGTAACCTATGTAAATATGCATAGTACACAAGCTAAGGACTTCCACAGTTCTTAATCTGGACAGAAGCTGGGATCACTAGGTGACACAGTCATTCATGTGGGCAGTCTTAACAGCACAACAGGAAGGAAACTTTATGCCAGAACTTTCTGTGCCCCACACAGTGTGCGACTGTGTGGAGAAAGCTTGCAACATGACTTATCAAAGCTTTTGTCAGAGAAATATCTTGTATTTTCACTCTGACCAGGAACTTGATGTACATTAAAATTAGATTAAAAGTGATGTTTTCACTGACATCTTTGACTGCCGAATACAAAAGAAATGGGAAATGGTAAACGGGAAGAAAATATATGCCAGTTCTGTGTCTATATATATATATATATATATATATCTCAACATTTAACTTCTGATTGCTTAAATATATACTAAGTTTGGACTAGTTGGTATAGTATTTGAGGTGGAAGAAGAATTTCCATGAAATTCAGAAGGACACCCCTTCCCCCCACCCCAAACTAGTGTGTCTGCTACTCCTCCTTCTTACCAACTGTATCTATGCAGCTTTACATTACCACATGAACTGCTTGGCCTGTCTGGATAGCAGAGCACTTTGAGCACGATTTTCAGTTCCATTGGGGGAGATTCAAACATTCAACTCCAAATAAAAGTCACAGGAATGTGCATGCACATCACTTAAGAAGCTTTAAAAAAAAAAAAAAAAATCAGTTTTCTTACAAGATGTTCTGCAACAGAAGCATTAGATGAATGTTTGCCAGTACTGGACCTGGATTCAAATTTTCCCCTCTCCTGGCCTCACTAACTTAGTTTACTACATTGAAATTTCCTAATTGTACGTTCTGATTTCTCTTAATACTTTTTCTTTTCCTTTCACTCTCTTGAGGGTTTGTTCTCTTCCCAATACCATGCTACTTTCTGTGCTTTAGCTGCTGCCTTCTTTGGTTCCATCTCCTCCTTGCTGAGGAAAGAAGAGTGACCTGAGTGCTTCATACATTCATCTAAAGTTATGAACTGCACTCTCAGCTAAACAACTAATAGAAATTAAGTTAGTAACTGATAGAAACAATTATCTCTGTTTCAGGTGAAATGTATCTTAAATGTTGAAAATTTTTGCCAGAAGTCTGTTCAGAAAATCCAGAGCCTTCAGAGAGGACCTAGAAAAATTTGTCCAATAATGGGGCATATTAATTGGACCCTAATGCCAGTTAACTCATCCATCATTTATGGCTCTTGGAGCCTGGGAGCACTCCTGACTGCTGCCAGGGTTTTCAGTCCAATCCCTGCTTACACATGGGTGCGTGCATTCTGCCAGACCTCCGACTCTGCCATTTTGGCCCCAGGTTCAAAGGCCTTCGGATGTGTCTGGCAGGTTATTCTTGGTTTATACCTTTGACAATGCTAATGGTAAGAACAGATTTTGGCCTCACATTTTGCAAGTCACATTGAGTTTTGCTGAAGTTTATGCTACAGGAGCAGAGGAAAGATCAGGGTACAACTTGATGGCCACTGAGGGAAGCCCAGACAAGTTCCATGAGTTCCACTCATTGCCAGAGGTGACAAGATTGATTCACAAAACGTGTGAATCTTCTGTGAAGATTACCATGACGGAAACCAAAGAGGTGACTCTTGAGAAATACCTTATTTCTATACAGGAAGGTGATTGTTTTCAAATCCCGTGGAAGAGCAGTGCGAGCTACATTTGTGGTGGTGTGTCCTGAGCTGAAAGGTTGGTGACTGTCATAACCTTGTTCCATACAACTGTGGTGTCTCTGGAGGTGAGGCAGTGTTTATCAGTGACTGAGATTTCATCTTATATTCTGCTCTGCCCAGGCAGATCCAGAGCTTGGGTGGAGTGCCATGCAGGCTTCTCCTCTCCTCCATCCAGGCACAAGAAGGAAGAAAGAGATTGGCCACTGGCTACAAAACAAAAAACATGTGTAATCCTTCAGGTTTTGACCATGCTTTATTCAATTCAAGACACTAATGTAGCCATGGAGGAATGCAGAGCTCAGCCATTTTTACCCATTATTAACCCCAAAGTCTTTCCTATTGGAGAGTTTATCCATGCAGAACTGTGGAACATCAAACAGCATTGCCAGAGAGAAGGCAAAGGCTCTAAATAACAGGTTTAGGCATTCACATCAGTAAAACTCAGGAAAATAAGATAAATAGTACTCTTTTTCTGTTTGATTTCCAGTTAATGTTTCTAAACATATTTGTCACTAGAAAATTCATAGGAGGAAGAAACTCACACGAGTTTTCTGAGCCGTAGTATACATACTTTAAATGCTTTTGGAAGGCCATTTTGCAAGCTCTGGGTTTATTAGTTTTAGGAGTTAAGCACTTAACTCAGGGCCTGAGCATTTCCATGAAAATGAAGAAACAGACAAAGCTGTACAAACAGGTGTTTCCAAGCAGCTTTCATCACAAGAAAGCAAGAACATGTTTTAAAATGTAGCTGCAACATATGAAATGATATCTCAAAAATGTTATGAGCTCTAATTTTATCTATTATTTCCAGATCTTCTCCAAATTTTACTGATGCCCATGTTGTCAATAGCATCAGTCTATAAACCTCATCAAATTAAGATACTTACATGATTTCATTCTTTCTTTTCATCTCCCTCATTACACAACAGAAGAAAGTACCTTATTGCCGCTTAGTATTTATTAATGTACTAAAGCATGATGTGAACACTTGATACAAATTTTACAGAACTTTTCCACTTTCAGTTGCAATTCACTTTAGTCACCAAGAATGATTCACTGGTAGCAGAAGGATGTGTCATTGGTCTAAATGAACTGTATCAGTATCACATAATGTACATGTCATATTCTATTTTCTTCCCGTTTTCATTAAAAGTACACCAACCAAAAAAAAAAAAAGCGAAACCAACCCAGTGATTTTCTCCCACTCATTTCCTGCACTCTATATTTCTGACTCAAAAAAACAGTGAAGCACCAATATGTAAAAGCACTAATATTAAGTTCATCTAAACATTTCCATTCTGAAGGCCCAGTTTCAATTATTTATTATTTTCATAAACTTTAGCCTTCTTGGCTGAACTTTTTGCAGAGTTGTTCTCTCTCCAAGAGTGACTATTTTAGGAAAGTTTGAGCATGAATCAAGCAAAACCAAAACTTAACAAAAAATATACTTTTCCCACCATTTCTCCCAAATCTTGCAGTTTATTTGGAATAGGTATAATGACTGGATCTTTTCAGACAAAAGGCTGATATGTGGCAGACGATAGTCTGTGAAACAGACAGGTACCTTCCAAAGTCCTTTTGAAAACAGATTCAGGTTTACCCAAATCATATGTACCCAAATGTTAACTTCCAATTACATGCAACTATCATATGAACCTAGATATATTGTTTGGGGTTTTTTAATAAGTACTTAAAGATATCATCTCTACCCCTTTCCCAAATCAAGACACTGAGATATGAAACTAGTGACTGGATCTACTTTCACATATCTTCCCTTGGTATTCCTTCCATTCATTTCTTCTTTAATAAGTAGCATTCTCCATGTTCTAAATGACAGTGACATGAGTTCCTTGTGCAGACAAATATGCAAAAAAAAGAGAACAAGACAAACACAGACATACTGTTAATGAATAGCCTGTTTACAACCACGTGAATACTCAAAGCCTTTGCACACAGAGTTTTTTTCTTCTCTTTCTGTAAGTCATGGCAGATAAACGTCATGGCGACTCATTCACTCGATAACATCAGATTTGAACACTGAATTATAGTTTGCTTGACATGGAATTGAAAATTCTCTCTTGGGCCTCAATCCAGAATTGCAGGGCTTTTTACAGAGAGTTTCGGAATGAGTTGGGGAAGTCAGTTGTCCAACTCCAACTGGCCGGAGTTTTCAACCCTTCTTCATTGGGCTCCTTTGTCAGTTCCTCTCGTGTAATGTAAGCACCATTAATTGTGAACACATGAGTAACTCCACTGACGCTTGAAGTTAAGTACATGCTTGGGTGCTGTGCTGGGTGCATTCTGTTTACACTCCATAAGACAAAAAAAAAAGTCCAGAAATAATGGGGGGAAAAAAATACAACTTCCAGCTCTGCTAAAATGCCTGACAAAAATATACGCATTTTCTAAAATGTTTGGGAGACTAAGCCAAAGATGAGAAACAGGATTTTTTGACATGAATCACCAATCCCTTTTAATGAAGAAGCTCAGAGTTCAGGTGCTCTTGCCACTGAAGAAGATAGGGTTTTTGTGTAATCAGCTGTCTTTGATGCACTGTTTCAGAAAACACGTCTTCCTGGTCCATGTCCTTTTTTCTGAAGAGACTTCATGATACAACACATTAAATCAGTTCAGAACAGTCTTTGTCAGGCACCAGACATGTAGATCAACTAAGAGGTTGCCTTACAAGAGGCAGTCACATGGAGAATTTTTTCCTCACTGGGTTCCTCTTCCATTCATTGCACAGGCTGACGCCTACCCACAAATAAATACTCACTGTGCAGAAATGGACAATTTCTGAATAAGATAGGGTGTTTATACCAAAGAATCATAGAATCATTAAGATTAGAAAATACTTCCAAAATCATTGACTTCAATACAGTAAAAGACCCTATCATAGTCCATTCATGTGACTAGGGTGTGAGTGTAGTCTGCACAGACATTTCCTTGCTTCTGAGTACTTCACTTCAAAAGTCAGTAAAGACCTTTTTGATGATGGGATGTTTTTGTATAAATTTCCCCATGTATAATGGTAAGCTGTGGTATTGGTGAAGAGAATCACTATGACAGGGATGTGAGTTAGTGTGAGATATGGCAAGGATGGTGCAGCAGATCTGTACCCAACGAGAATCAAACAGATTTTTCATGTGAGTTTCAGAGATAAGTGCTGACAAGCAGAGGAATGATCAGGAATCCTGGATTTCAGCCAAGATTATTTAAAGAGAGGATGCTTTGGAGGGCACAGCCCATTTCAGCATCTCATTCTTGTCTTTGTTTCCCCTAACCTCCTTTTCTTAAACCCAACTGCCTCTGGCCTGACCTTCCAGGATGTTCCTCTTCCTGGACTTGGTTAAACAAAGGCAGGGCTCTATTCAAGCCCATTTAAATTTCAAGGCTTCCAAAGAGCAGACTTGCTGTCTGACTGCTTTGTCCCTTGATGAATCCTCTGCACTGAGCTAAGCCATGTTCTCCTTGGTGAAGTTGTTCCACAAAATCCTCCTAAGACTTCAAAGCTCTCAGTAACAGCTCCACTGTGGTGGGTCAAACCATGAGTCACTGGATACTGGTAGACTCCAGAAGCTTCAGCCCCTGGGCAGTTTTGCTCTGGTTTGTGGCTAAAATATGGTTTGTCCTTTTCCACTTCATGCTTCTAGTGCTCCTTGACTCCTCTTGGCCACCACAGTCTCCTTAACAGGATTAATCAGAATACTTCAGTCTTTTTCTACAAAGAAGAGGGAGGGGTCTTCTGTTGAACAGATACCGTGTTTTGCTTTTTGGCATTGAACACTAATGACACCATTAGTGTTTTGTTGTTCTTTGCTAGTAAAAGAAAACAAAAGGTCCATGCATGATGCAAACAGAGCTCCTGGTCTAACTCACCCCAAACACACCACAGGGATCAGATCAGCAGCCCAATGATCATAGATTCATAAAATCATAAGAATGCTTTGGGTTTGAAGGAAGCCTAAAGGTCATCTGGTTCTAACCCTGCAGCCATGGAGAGGGACACCTTCCACGGGACCAGGCTGCTCAGAGCGCCATCCAGCCTGATCTTAATCACTTCCAAGGATGGGGCATCCACAAGTTCTATGGATAGCCTGTTCCAGTGCCTCACCCTTACAATAGAGATTTTTTTTCCCCCAATATCTAACTTAAACATACTCTCTTTCAGTCTGAAGTCGTTCCTCCATGTCCTGTCACTACATGCTCTTGTAAATAGTCTCTTTTGCTCTTGTAAATAGTTTCTCTAATGACCTACTTACTACCATCAATGTTGCCTTGTAAAAATTCCAGGGGAAGCTAGATGTGATGAAAGGGATGGGGCAAGAATTAGCTTGGTGTTTGTTACTTATATACTCTGTCAGACCACCTATCTAAGCCTGATCTGGAGACACAGCTCCTGTGTCCATTCTTCCTATTCTTGAAACTTTTCCTAGTTCAGGGTCTCTCCAGGTTTGGTTGTGTAGTCTTGTCCAAAAAATATATTCCCTCAGTGCAGGGCTTAGAAAGGAGAGAATTGGCACTTTCCATGCCACACCTGTTCAGCAGAGAGAGCACTTTGATCTCGGTGGCTAGCCATCTAACAGCCCCATACAGCAATAAATCCATACACTCTTTTTCTTTTTCTTTTTTTTCTTTTTAATATGTCTGCCAAAAGAAAGCAAAAAAAAAAAAAAAAAGTGAAAGGAAAAAAGTAGCCATTCCAGGAAGGAGCTGAAGTCTATAAAGCGATCTTTCACTCTCTATTGCAAAGCTCTTGCTAGTCAGCACCACCACAGATCTATCAGAATATTTTTGGCAACAAGCTTTTGAAAAGCTGAATTTAAAATAAGAACTGGGAAGTGGAGAGGGAGGCAGGGGGAGTGTCTTCAAACCAAATGCTACGACTGCTCACAAGGCACTCTATAATTCAAAACTGGGTACCCTCAGGCATGCTATGCATACATTTATATTTTCAAGAGAACAGTCCTACAATGCAAACACTGTGAGTGGTTTTGCCTCAAGGATTCTGTAGGATTTATGCACACGAGGGCTCTTGTCACTTGTAAGTAGAGGTCAGGAACCTGCCTGGGTGGAGAAGGCAGAGTCAGTGCTTTCCTGAAAACCCTCCTTGTGCCAGGAAATAATCACCACACCCACAGCTACTACATTTGAGCCAAGGTGTTTCAGGGACACAGTCTGTCATATAAGGCACGCCCGTGGAAAGAGGTTTTATAAACCATATCCCGTTTCTTTAATCTTCCATTCCTTGTTGCTGAAAGAAATTTTAAAAATAAAAAAACAAGGTAGTTGCTTCTGAGAGAAAAGAAAAGGAGTTTCTGCTCAATATCCTAAAGTAAAAAATCAAAAAACAAACTGATTTTTCACATATTCCAGATTGCTTAAAACAGGTTTTATTTCCTCTGGGTTAAATAGCAGGTAATGAAATTTTGACCATGGTGGCATAAATCAAATCTTTTGAGGGAGTGAAGGGGTAAGGAGGAGAACAAAGAACAGGCAGAGAGGTTACAATATCAAGCGTTTTTGTAAAAATATAGAACTAGTATTTGTTTCTGCTAGGCATCTTAATCTATGATTTATTGTCAATTCAAGAGCTCCACAATTTTTTATTAGAGCTGAATGGATTTGAAACTACCATTGCCAAATAAAAAGGCTAATTGTGTTTTACTGCTCCATTTCAAGTACAATTCTATCTTGGTGCCAAAGATCAGGCTGAGAAAAAAATGACACACTTTATTTAATTGCAATGAAAAAGTTGTGTGGTTTTCTTTTGGCTGTGGTTATATAACTGATCATTTTATTATGAATGAATATTCTAAATAATTGTGTCTTGTAAATAGGACCTGTCTTGTATCTTTTTGGCTTAGAAAATGTCCAGATTTGGTTTATTTTACAGCTTTAAAATTCTCCTGAATTCTTGGACATCTTATTTTCATTTTAAAAACTCTGTCTGACAGATTTGTCATTCATACTTAAACATCACATGTCTCATTTTGAGTGGAGGCAAGCGCTGTCTCAGAATGAGTAGGCAAAACAGACACATAGAGCTAGTGTGAAGCAGTGGGTGAAGATTACACCAGCACTTCTCCAACTGCAAATGGCAAGCAAATCAATATGCTGCAACCAAAATTAGTCTCTAAAAAAATGCCCACAGCCATTTGACGAGCCAGTGTATAGAACTGTGATTAGACCTTAGCTTTAAACATATAGATTTGCCACTTTATGGCACGGCCACATGTGCCTGGGATGAAAAGAACAGGACATCTCTCATCCTCTCTACTACACAGCCATCAAGGGACAGCAGCATTAATCACGGGAGCCAGTGGGCAGCACCTGGTCATGTCTAAGAAAGACTTCATCCAATAGGTTTTAGATTCAGAGGACTAGAAGTCCTAGAGAAGCTCTGAAAAAACCCCAGTTTTCTGTAGTGCATGATCTCAGCACAGATTGGCTTCCTGATGGTGGATTCATGCTCCTGGAAACGTAAGCAAACACGAGCACGTGTGCGTGTGTGTGTGTGTGTGTGTGTGTGTGTGTGTGTGTGTCTGGTGTTGGTTTGGGGGGCACCAGAGAGTTGAGGAAGGAGGAGCACCTGGTTTGCCAAAGGCAGAGCTCAGGAGACTCCTCAGTGCTGTGGGTGCATAAAACAGACCCTGCAGCCACTCAAGCATCAGGGCAGGGCTGCTCAACTTCCATTCCTATGGACCCACATGTTACAGACTGAGCTTATCCCAACCCCTTCCTCAGGTTCCAAGCAATGCAGCTTGAAATTTTATCCTGACTTTGCCACATTGCCCCGCAGTTGTTTGTGATGTTGCTCTCCAGTGCCTCACCCACAGGATATACAACCTGACAGTTACACTGCGTTTCCTAAGCTTGAACAATGAAGGCTTTTGTTCCAGACTTGTCAGTCTCATGGACTTTTCTGATAATTTTAAGGTGTTGTGCACAAATAGCTCTTTCTAGCTATAGTAGATGTGACCTGTAGTAAGAGATTCAGTGAAAAGAGATAGGCAATACCATGGAAGAAAAAGAAAATAAGGCAGTACCATTAAAGACTCCATTCCTGGCTCTGCTTGTCAAACATGGCAAGTTGCTCAACAGAGTAAGTGCCTCACTTTCACTCTGTGGAGTGGAAGTAATAAGGGAAGATAATTCAGCATCATTCTTATTTGTAAAATAATTCAAGATTGCTGGACGACAAGATATTCCACCAATCACAGCATTTTATTTTCAAATGTGCTAATTGAGATAGCAGGTTTTGTAGGTAACTTATATTTTGCTCTGTTAAAATATAATTATGCTAAATAACAGAAGTTTTCTTTTTAAACAGTGCTGTAGCCAGAATTCACATATTTCTGCTGCCATTCTTCTTGTAAAAGTATGTAAGTATAACTAAACGATGTCTTTCTTTTAAACAGATGGAAGCAATTGTCTTCTGAATAGATGTTACCTTGACTATATAGTTGTTTGTGAAATTAGGTAGCACCATTTCTAACTTTTGAGAGAAATGCACAATGTCAGAGTGTTTGAAACATGTATCTGCAATGTTTGGTGTGAAGCACAGAGACAGCTCCAAAATCCATTGAACTTTATCTGAGTCCTTTAATTTACTTTGCTGTCCATTTAATAAGACTTATAAAATTTGGTTTATTGTATACACTACAATTTTAACATTTTCTGAGTTAACATTGATGGCAGTAATGGCAAACAGCTGAGGTAGCTTCTCTTCTGGGGGCACTGCTTTCGAGATATTCCTCTATTTCTTGAAAATATCTATCACCATTTTTCACTGGACTTTATACGTGTATGAACAAAAGTGTTAGGGACACTTTATAGTGCCAAAATCTAGTGAACTAATTTTTTCAGGCACTGATACAGAAACATCATATGGTTTTATTTTAGTCAGTAATAAAATTATGTGGGTGAGTAAGTGTTTATGTCTTTGGCTTGCAAGATGTTGTCCATTTGACATGTCATATGCAGGAAACTAATTTGATGCTCTTCCTTTCTAAGATGATCAGTTAGATGGGGTGGGGGTTACTTTTTTTTTGTTTTTTTTAAACAAAAACCAAACCCTGTTAATTATCTACCAACTGATTGGTAAAAATCCATGCTCCTAAAATAAGGATTTGAAAATAGAGCAGTACATGGCACACTGAAAATACAATTTCTAGAAAAGAACTGCACCGGTTCAGACATTTCCCTACACTGTCACATTTTCCACAAGATTTATAATGAGCACTTTGTAAGACTCTGGCACCTGAGCTGAATACTGAGCATTTACAAAGTTGGCCCTGAGGATATTTTTGGTCAGCCTTAAGGCCCAGGAGTACATGAGGTCCAAACTGCAGTTCCCATGCCACAATGAGCTCTGTGCACGGTGGCTGAAAATAAGCAGAACTTCAGTCATTGAAAAATGAGGGTACAAAAAGAAAGCACAAGATAAAGTGAAGCTTTGAATTTGAAGTGCTGGCTAAAGGCTAGTTTCTTATTCTTCTCTGAATTACACCTGTTCAGCTGTGTTGCCTTAGTAGAGTTACGCGGGTACAGCCCAAATGAGAATTTGGCCTTGTCTGACTCACAGCATGTCTAGAGCTAAACTTTCACATCAGTTCCGTGGGGTGGGTCCCAATGAAGTGGCAGAAATGAGGGATTATCTTGGCCATAGCGCAAAAATGCTGGATGTTTCCGTATTTCAAATAGTGTTTTGCATCAGCTGCACAGAACGTCTGTGCTGTGGCAAACCAGTCTCTGGGAGAGTAGTGTCCCTGGCTCTGACAGAGGTGTTTCCAGCCAATTCCCCACTGCAATGCTGGGGATTCTACTAAAAATGCCTGAAATTAAAGCCAGATGAGTTGTACAATTTATTCCACCCCTTAGGTGAGAAAAAAATGAGTGCTTAAACCTTTCAAGTTTCAGAGGCACTTGGGAGAAGGCTTAAGGTTTAGCATTATACAACCTATCAGCACATGCTCCAGTTCAGCCAGTGTCAAGTTCTGAATGAAAACAACTGTGCTTGTGCTCACGGCGTGGATTTAGGATGATCCCTGACAAATTAAAAATATTTAGCAGTCATTGCTTTCTTCTGGCATGTTTCCTAAAATTTAAAGGAATTATGCCTGGCATTGTTTTGAAGCCATCAGCCTTTGAAGTGATCAAAAGCTTAGAGGAATAAACCAGAAAGACAGATAGATGAATAAAACCCAGAAATACAGACAGATGAATAGTGGCCAGGCTTTGTTGCCCTGCTCTCAGACATCATTTGGGTGAGGATACACCGGAGCGATGTGTTTGCTTCTATAGGAGGCAGGTGTCACTGCAGTGCTCTGTGCCACAGGTACTGCGTGGCAGCTCAGCACTGGCTTCCCACAGCCAGGAAACACATCTGTGACATGCAGCTTGGCTGGAGACATGTAGACAGTTTCAAACACTGCAGAATCTGATGTTTCCCTTTACCACAAAACTAACTTCCTGAGTCCAAATCATTCTTCCAGGATCCAGGCAAAGTAGCTGGATTGCATTTTTTGGAGGGGTTGCCTGAAAGCAGAATCAACCCTTTCTTGCCATAAATCGGAATGAACACACTTCAGTTAAAAGCACAATTAAAAATACACCTAATTTGTCTCTAACCACAGAGTCACTCAAACTTCTGTCATTAATTTCAGAGGGTGGTGGGTATATGCATAAAAAGTTGCAGTATCCTGATTTTGGCCTCTGTTTCCTCTGGCAGAGAGAAGAAAAAAGGAGAGAAAACTCATTCCATGGACTCAAGCACACTTCTCTATAGAGTGAGTCAGAGCAGAAGCCTCTCTGAAATTTATGTGGCTGTCAGTATCAGATGCAAGATATTTTTTTGCATATGGTGGGTGTAAATAAAAAGTGGGTGTCTATATAATAGGACACAGTAAATTTACTGTATTTTCTGTGCTGGTTCTCTTTCCACATTTAGAGAAGGAAAAGAAATCCCACATTCAGGAGACAAAAAGCCATAGAATTATGAAAACTTTGGTTTCCTGGAGGTTTAAGAGCTGAACCACTATTTTCAGTTTTAAAAATTCCCTGAAAAAAGCACTGCCCTGTAGTATCTGGTTTTAGTAGAGACGGTTTGGTATCTTCTTAGATAAGATAACACTTTGACTGACTAGGGGGCAATTGTGTGAAATAACATGGCCATGATGACATGGGATGCTATAATGCAGTTATTGATAAGAGTCTGGAAATCATATTACTCATAATTACTCATAATGATTTTCCCAAAGACATCATATGTGATAAGAAACAATGATTTAAGCAAATGTGCAAGTTAGTTGGGGATATTCTTCTGGGGCAAGACATCTCATTTTATGCACAACCTTACCTTGAACCTTGTGTTTCATTTGTGCATATGAACTGCTTCAGTTGTGATGTCTCGGGGAGGCAGGATGTCTCCTACCGTTCCCTTGAGTATAGTCCTTGGAAAAACTCAAACAGGTCAGCTGGACAGCATACCTGGAAGGAAGCAACACTGTATTCCTCCTTCCTCTCTGTTGTGCAGCTCCAGGAATGTAGCCCATGCATTCTTAGGAGCATCAAAAATGTGGTTCTGTCCCACCCTATCAGCTGCTAAAGGTTGAGTGCTTATGCCTCACTCCTGCTGGCCGAGGGCTTCACTGTTTGACAAGGCTCAGTGTTCCACCTCAGACATTTCTACTCAAACATTTCTTCTTAAACTAGCACACTCCTGTTAGAGCTTTGGCATTTTGTGTGCTAAGCTATGCTATTTCTCTTCAGACAGACAACAGTTCAGACCTTCACCATTGCTCTAATTAGGATTAGGTCTAGATGTAAACAGCAAAGATTAAATTTAAGTATTTATATTACTATCAATAATTATATCTCATAATAGGGGCACTTGTTAAGTACTCAGGAACTTTCATGCTTGGTGCTGTCCAATACCTTTGTACCAACTTCTGAGTAGCAGCCAGTCAAGCAGAAGAAATAACTCTTTCAATCAGTTTTTCACTTTTAGTCAAAGTAGAAGCTAAACCATGAGAATAGGGTTTGAGTAACTCTATCAGAGGTTTAAGTATCTGTAAATATTAGGTATTCTTTAAGTATGATCTTTTTCTCAAACAGAGCTGTGGAAGAATGGTGCTTTCTTATCCAGTAGTTTGCTCAAAACACATCTTTGGTCCTCCCTGGCAAATTTAGTACTGCTAAGAAAAACCACCTTTTTTTTATGTGAATTATGAGAGAGGATTAATTTCCTTTCATTGGTATGATGGCTTGATGAGATATTTTACATTATTTTGGTACTGTTAATGTGATTTAAATATTTAAGCTTGATAGATCACTTTTAGTCTTGCATTAACATGTCCTCTTTCTCTAAATATGAATATGTATATCAGAACAAAACGTCTTTAAAAGGTTATTGTTGTAATTTTTACTACCTGCAGCACTGTTCTGTGTCTCTGGAGTCCCCTATTCTGCAAGGCACAGAATAGAGACTTATCTGGAACAAAGATATTCCAAGCTCTGCACGGATCAAAAAAGTTGGAAACAAAATAAAACTGGGAGTGATAATCATTGGTTCATGAAATGTGTGAAGATTAATTACCTCAGGAAGGAGTCATTCACTCTTTGATAGAGGCTGAAAAGCAACAGCTACTTAAAATTGAAATTGCATTGAGTCAGAATTCCAAAAAATACCTGGAACTCATTTCATAAGTAAGGGTAAAAGTAGGAGGGGGCCCTGTAGGAAGGAACTAAATAAAAATCCACCTTAAAAATCAAATGGGTTATAACAGAGAGCCTAAAAAGAATGAGAAGAAGTCTAATCAGCAGAGAATGCAGCATCTTAAGAGGTCAAAGTGCAGAAATAAAGTACAAATTGCCAAAAGTCAAGCTGTGTTAGACCTTACAGAGGAAATAAAAGAAAAATAGCAAAAAAATTTCATCCATACAACTAGGACTTGGGCACAAAAGGAGCAATGGAACAGCCATGCATTTAGGCCAGGGTGGAGATTAACAATGACTGTTCCTAAAACTGACACACCGTGCCTTTTGTTTCCCTTTGTGCACAATGCTACTGACAATGGAGAGAGACACAGCATGCCCACAGGGAATTATTACAGTCTTATGGCGCTAGAAACACAACTCAAAGTGCCACATCGAACTTGCTTTGGAGAGGGCAGGTTACTCTCCACTCCAGAAATTTTGGAGAAGCAGAGCAAGAAATCATCAACTCATTAGAAATTCCCCCTCTGGGACACTTGAGACAGAGGAGATGACTAAAGAACACCATACTCAACTGTCAAAATGAAGTTAGAAGAGGAGAAGCTGGTTTGGTGATCTTGGGGTCATTTAGTTTGCAACCATATGCAAATCTGTAGAACAGATTTTGTAGAAAAGAAGAAAGATAAGCCGGAAAATGGAAAACACCATTTAGTCTGGTTTGGTCATAGTCTGGTCATGCCAGACTAACATAATAGCTTTCTTTAGGATGACTGTTTTTCCTAGACAAAGGAAATACAGTGTTCTGAATTCAGTAAAACAGTTGGTTTGGTGCCATGTGAGAAAGCGTCTGCGTAGGTAAGGAAAAGTGGGATTAGGAGAGAAACTGTAAGATGGCTCAAAAGCTGGTTAAAGAAATGACAGCACTCTGTGTCAAGAGACAAAATATTGGGCTGGAGATAGGCTATTAACAGAGTTCCTCAAGGAGGGGTTTTGGCTCAAAAGGTAGGAGTGGGACTATGAAATATGTTGATGACACAAAGTTGGAAGGCACTGTCTATTCAGAGGAGGACTACAATACCATGCAGAGAGAGCTGGATGAGCATGAGGACAGAAGTAATAGAAATGGAATGAAAGTGAATAGCACTGCAAAATCCAGCCCTTCAGGATGAATAACAATAATTTCTGTTAACAACGAAGGAGAAGATGGACATGTGCCTGGATATACCCCTGAAATGTAGAATGATGATGAACCCCAAGCTGGATGTAATCGTGATCTTAGGACGTCGCAGGTGAAATATTTCTATTGCACCTGTAAGGCAATTTCAAGGCTTCATCCGAAATGCAATATATGATTCTGATTACTTGTGTTCAAAAAAAAAAGGTATTTAATCAGAAACAGGGTTGTGAAAATGGACGTAAATGTAGAGTACCTATTTCAAAAGGGTGATTGTGGACACAAACAAAAAATTCCTGCAAAGTAGGTCACTAGAGCGACCTAGTTTGAGAACTGAAAGCTTTGCAGTCACATCAACAGCATGCTCGGGCTGCTGGAATAAATTGTCAGAGCCAAATGCAACTTTGTTTCTTCCAGGGCTTCAGCTAGTGGTGTCACGGCTCTGCTGCTTACAGGACACACAACATAAATGACATTGATTTATTCAATCCAGTAACTCAAGAACTAGGATCAATTATATTACTTCTTTATTTGCACCTGTGAGTAGAAAACTAGTGAGGGTAAAGGGACTAGACACAACAGACTGTGGAGATAATATGGATATAATATCCATCAATTTAGTTGGTAAAAAAGATTTCTAATAATCAGGACAGTCAGACACTGAACTAACAGAAGTGGAAAAACATGCCACCTACCTATACATTTAGACTGCTTGGTAAATTGGTGAGACTGTGAAGAGTGGGGTCTGGAGTCAGTCAGTTACCTGTGAGGATTTTCTCCATCCTGACCCAACCCAAAACAGTTCAGGCCACAACATCATTCAGCAAAATTCTTTTGAAGTCAGTGGGTCCACTATGCTCTACAGTACCTGAGAATTTTCTTGTTTGTCTTCATAGTTTAGTAGGATTTGTTATCTGGTCCTTCTACATGGATAAAGACTGGCAGTAGCAGATGAGTAAATTCAAGTGTGGAATAGAGCCTCCAAACAGAAGATGGGAAAAGGTATGGGGAGAGGTGTTCTGCGCTTACTCAGAAAAGTATACTAGGCCAAGTAACAAGTGACAAACCCAACTGATGTAGCGTAATTGATCAGAAGCATTCCTTCTGGGAGGCTGCTCTAAGACAGCCAAGGAACACTTCTGAGAAATCAGTTTGTCCACTCTCATGACCAGCATCTTTTCCAAGGCCTTTGGGGGGTTCTTTCACCACAAAACCAAAATGTGATCCAAAGACCCACAGTGCAAATAGGCGGGACTTGAGGAGAAGTGTCCACAAACTCCTGCTACTGATACATCTCTTTAGGGTGCTGCTTCTGGATGTTGCTACTATTTGTCTTGGCCACCTACCTGTTGAGAGGACTTTTAACCACTTGGCTTTATCCTCCCAACCCCTTAATACTGAGGGCATGAATGGAGAATGGTGAAAATAACTTTTGGCACGTGTTCTGCCAGATTCTGATTTAGCTCCCATCGTCATGAGAGCTGGTGAAGAGAGGGATATCCAGCAGCACCTTCAACAGCACAGAATTCATGTTGATGTGCTCCCTGTTGACTTTTGGGAAATCAGCACAGCAGGGACACTGGTCACTTCTCATTAGGGCCATCCTTTATGCAAGACTTATAAAAAGGTCAGAATCACACTCAATAAATAGGTTAAATATGAAACAGCTCCTTCTGATCTGTGTTTTCCATTCATGGCTTGAACTCTGAGAGGCAGAAGGAAGGAACTGAAAGTGTTATTTTCATTTGTTCTGGTGCTCATGTCAGTTTTATAGGAGTGTTATCTAGTAATCCTGATGGATAGAGAGGTAGGATAGTTCTAAAGCAGAGAGTACCCTGAGATTCTGGAAATGGCATCAGAGGACCTCAAAGTCTTCAAGATTCTTACCCACATGCCAGTGAGAAACAGAAAATACCCTTTAACAAATAAAAAGCAGATATTTTACCGATAAATGTCAAGAACAATTAAAACTCTGGGTCTCGTCCATTTATATAGAGTCTGAAAGAACAGGGAGTCAAACTCATCCATGTGCTGACTGGTCCCACAGATTTATCCTTCACCCGCCAAGGAAAGTTTTTTCAATTGTTCTGTGAAAGTATTTTGTTATTCTCTGTGGCAAGATACTTTCTTCACTCTACATCTGCACTGAAATCCCTGAATACAGCCTTTTTCATGCCCAGTTATGTTCTCATGCTGTGACTTTAGTTTAGTTTCCAAAGTGCAACACATGCTAGAAGAATTGGCACAAATCTCCTGCCTTCAGACAATAGGTGGATGTTGGAGTTTACAGTTAATTATACAGACTCTGTTCCCAATCTATCAATTAATGAAATGGCTACTTACAATTAAATCCTGGTTGACATCAAATTACTGACCAATGATTAATTACAAGTATCTGAAATAACTAAACCAATGCATGGGGAAAAGAATCCAGTACAGTCCTCTTGAGACACAATCCTTGCTAGACATTTCAATATCTATCCAGACTCATAATTAATTGTTCTCTGGAGTTCTTCTAGCAAAAGCTAACCATAAGTGAGACAGTGAATGTTGTCCTGTCATTCTATATAAATAAAAATTACAGTTGTGGAAGCTCAGTTCTACAAAGAAACTGACAATCACCAGATCAGTAATGATCTGTGCCTGAGTTTCATGCCCTTCCTCGGATCTTGTGCCTGTGTCTGATATAGATCTAGATCTCACTGCATCTGTTTGGAAAATATTTTAGTCAGCCTAATAGTAGCACAACTGTGGTGCTACATGTCAAGAAAAAGGAAAAAAAAAAGATTAAGAACTAAGCAGAACCTGCAAGCCTCTAGCTGACACCTTGTTCCCATTATACAGTATTTATGTGTAGCATTTATGATGGGAGACAGCATTTGGCTTGGCAAAAAAGCTAGAATTTGTGCCACAAAATAAATGCTTAGAGCTGATTTCCAGCTTCCCTTTTAACATGGTGCAGATTTTACATATTATGCACCTCTGGAGTTATACAGTGAGTAATGGTGCTACAGTATCATTTCAATTGTAAATCAACATGAGGTACATCCAAATGGCAAATGAAGTCCATTCAAAGCATTCAGACCTTGACCAGCCAGAAATTATCAATCCAAGAAAATACCATACCATACCACATCCTCAATTTTACTTTTGTTTGGGCTGTGAATGCATGTTCTGCTTCTCATAACACTGCACTGACAGGTCTTTTTTCACCTGTATGGTTTTTCACAGAGCCTTGAGACACAGCAGGGAAAGCCATGTGCTCAACCTCTTTTCTGCCCAGGGTAAATTTCTTCAGACAGATGTCCCTTTCCTTTCAGGAGAACCTGGAGTCTAACAACAAGAGAAGGAGAAAATAAATGGGCAGGAAAAACTTAGTATTTAGTTTAGTAATTCACCGTGGATTGGTTGCATATGTAGTAAACTGAGCACTCAGTTTTAGCTTTAAAATATTTGCATATGGATGAAGTCTCAGTGTGAAGGGGTTTGAATAACCTTGCTGGGGTGCTCCACTCCCCTGCCTCCTTGGCAGGGGCAGGAGTCCCTAACAGTGGGGCTGTGTGGTCAGCTGGCCATTGTAGGGTCTTAGATCGCCTCAAGTACATTGACAAGAACTTTGTCAGATCCATAGGGCAGCACTGCTGTGCAGGGAACAAACTCTCACTGAAAGAAAGAGATATGAGCTGTATCTTCTTATCTTGTACAAAATATCTATGTAGTATATATAAAATTAACTTGGCAAGGAGGGAGGTTGTTGCAAATCACTTTTACTCCAACTATAGAATATGCCCTAGGCTCACTGTGTATCCTAATATTGTTTAGAAGAGATTTAAAGCAGCCTTGGAGCTATTCTAAGCTCCCCATCTGCACTCTGTTTATAGATTGAGGAGATGAAAGAAGTCTACAAGAAGTATCACCTTCCTCCCTGCTCCTGCATAAGCAGAACAGATGCCCAGAATTTTCTCACTTTCAAATATCCAGTTCTTACAGTTCAAGGAACTATGGTGCCTGCTCTGTCACATCTACTAGGTCAGAGAATTTCCCAGATCCCAAAAATTCCCAATTCTGCTGCTTGAATGGCTACTGGAGGGGCAAAGATGGACTAAAGGAAAGGGATGTTTTGAGTGTGACAGCCAGTGAATATAACTGATGTGAGTATAAACATATTAACAAATTTTATTGTGGATCTAGATTCTAAGCTTCCCAAAGCTTGAAGAATTTTAGGCATGGATATTGCTTCTGATCATTCAAGCTGTTGTGAAAGATTCATTTCCAGGAGATCTGAATACAAACAATGAAAACAACCAGTTTGGGAGTGTAGAAAATAAACTGAGGTGACTCTAATAATTGTTTAATTTGATGGCAACCACTAAATTCAGGACACCTGGGTCAGGGGGAACTTGGACTGAGGTTGAGATCAAACCATGGACTCATCAGTGCTCCCTAGTATACAATTCACTGCAGGTGAGGTTAGTTTGGATCTAAAGTCTCAGTTTTGACTGCTAAGGTGGTTCACAAATAAGTAACATGGTAACAAATAAATAATATGGTTCACAAAATCTAAGCTCAATTATTCATCACACAACTAGCTCCAAGGTTCATTTCCCATTTTCGCCTTTGCTGTTTCACATCACAATAGAAACTCCTTCTTTAACTGCTAATAAGACTTTTAAAATTTTCATGTTTTTTTTGTAACCTATCGTGGCTGGGTTTAATGAGTATATATTGTGGTACTGCAATTGTTGTGGTTTGACCCTGACCAAATGCCAGGCACCCACAAGATCCACTCACTCGCTCTCTGCTGCCACAGTTGGGCAGAGGAGAGAAAAATAATTAACACACACAGGGCTCACGAGTCGAGATAAGGAACCAGGAGAAGATGCACTCAGGGCAAAACAGGCTGAACTTAAAGTTGCAAAGTGATTTATTGATAACAGAGTCAATGGAGTAAATGAGAAGTAAAATAAAACCTTCAAAGACACCGTTTCCGCTCAACCCCCTCCCTTCTTCCCATCAGCAGCACAGGTGGACAAGGCATGCAGGGGCCGGGGTAGGTCAGTTCATCGCTGAGATCTTCTTCTGCTGCTCAGGGAGAGGAGTCTTTTCCTCTGTGTAGCTGTGGGTCCCAATCTCACAAGCAGCGGCCCACCCAAACCTGCCACAATGTGAGCTCTCACCACGGGCAGACAGTCCTCCCAAAACTGCTGCAGCGTGCGGTTCCTCATCCACGGGGTACAGACCTCCAAGGCCAGGCCATTCCATCTTGGGAGCAAGGCCTCTCTCTCTGCTGGGACTCCTTCTGGACCACAGTCTCCTCCAGGCATCCAGCCCCTACAGTGTGGGGCAGTCAGTTCAATCTCAGGTACAAGGCCCGTTTCTCCACTGAGACTCCTGCTGGACCATGGCCTCCTCCAGGCACCCACCCGCTCCAGCGTGGGGCACCTCCCCACGGGCTGCAAGTGGATCTCAGCATCCCCCGTGGATCCTATGGGATGCAGGGGGACAACCTGCTTCACTATGGTTATCACCACGGCCTGCAGAGAAATCGCAGCTCCATTGCCTGGAGCTTCCCCTCCCCCTCCTTCTCCACTGACCTTGGTCTCTCCATGTTGTTTTCCCTCACATACTCTCACCTACTCCTCCTCCTCTGGCTAAGGAAAAGTGCGTGCACCCATTGTTTTGATTTCTTCTTAAATATGTTATCACAGAGGCATAGCCAACATCTCTAATTGGCCCAGCCTTGGCCAGCAGCATGTCCATCATCTCCAGAGCCATCAGGGGTTGGCTCTGCTGGACATGGTGAAACCTTTGAGAAGCTTCACACAGGAGCCATCTTTGTTCCCCCCCCCCCCACCAACTAGCAAAAACTGGGCCAAGCAAAACCAACACAGAAATATATTGCATTGTGACATCCCTGATGTTAAAATGGCCAAGGAATTTGTCCCTGAAGACCATTAGCTGGTAATATATTATGAATAAATAAACATATAAACAGGTAGCTCTGCAGTTTCTCACCCTCAAAGTTGACTATTTTACCCTTCTTTTTCTTAAATGACTCCTCTTAGCTGTTACATGGGTGGGTAGACAGATGTTTGCAATTATGTCCATATATGTGGTCCACAGGTATGCCAGAGCTGAGGAATCTGGTGCTTTGTTAAATATTTTCAAGTAACCAGCTGCCACATTTCTCCACGCAGCCAAACCACACCAAATGGAAATATACTAAAAGAGATGGGTAAATTGAAGTACTTCTTTTAAAAACAGAAAAATGACTCATGCTCATAAAATATAATTACTGTAGTAATTCTTTAAATATACTGACCAATGACTGGGGGAAATTTCAATTGACCGTTCATTAGAGTAATTCCATACCCACCCCCCACCCTCTGCAAATTTCTATACCAGTAATTGCTTCAGCATACCAGCAACTAAAAAGACATATGAAAAGGACCTATACATCCATGAATGAGGGAAACATAGCCTTCAGGTACACTCTGCACGTTGACACATCCTGCACCAAGTTTGCCATCTCCTCTGTGCAGCAGTAGGCTGGGCTCAAACTCACTTTCACTAAATACACCTCAGCAAGTTGTGGTGTTTGGCCTAGAGTCATGGGATGCTCATAAAGACAAATATGTCGTGAAATAAGGAAAGTGGAAATTCCCAGATTTTATGTCTATTAAGTACATGCTCATGACATACTTTCAGTTTTGCTGGCATCACAGGAAGCTACACAATTTTTTTCCAGTATCATGTAAAGGTTCATACTTCCATGAACTATTTTTGGGAAACTACTTCAGAAGACATGGGATATAAGTCCTCAATACTGAAATGTAACAATTATTTTTCACTACTCCAGGCATCATTTGCCACTGAATTGTGCACTTTGCCTACTCCATTTGCTTGAGCACAGAACATTGGAACAGGTTGCCTAGAGAGGTTGTGGAGACTCCTTCTCCAGAGATATTCAAAACCTGCCTGGATATAATCCTGTGCAACCTGATCTCCATGAGCCTGCTTTAACAGGCTTGTTGGACTGGATGATCTCCAGAGTCCCTTCCAACCCCAACCATTCTGTGATGCTGTGATAGAGCACGTACAAAGCAAGTCGAGAAAAAACAATTAGGCAGAAATGCAAAGGTATATAATAATACAAGTGCAGTCAATCAGCAGAAGTTGAGATACTTTCATGTCTTGCATATGTGCACACATATATGAGCATGCACAGGTTGCCTGTGTTATGGCAGGCTTTTGAAAGATCCCAGAGTCCAATACTTGTTATTGAGACTCCAGAGAGCAGTACATATGTGCTTGTGGTTGAAAAGAACTGTGGACAGTGTAGAGTGTATATTTGTTATATTTCTTGCTATGAAAAAAATGTATTTTTAGAGCACTGTCTACTCAACAAATAGTTCCAGAACCAAACTTGGCAGGCACTGCGTGGCAGATCTGTTTTCTTAGTTTTCAAAATAAGTGCAGAGAAAGACATTAGGAAACTGTCTTGTTCTTGTGCTTTTAAAGTAATGTAAAGAATTTAATATCAAAAGAAGACAACTGAGAAAACAGTAGTGCACAAGGCTGATATATCCCGAAGAGGAAGGCTAGCATTCTGTACTTGGCTCCCTGTGCCTATACACTTAGAGACCAAACACACAGGCATCCAGAAGACACAGCCCGCAGGTTTGTACAGTCTGCACACCTAGCTGAAGCAAGATCCATTGATTTTTTTTATTTCTTAAAGTTTGTTTCATGACTGATGTCAGTGAATGCCTAAGTTCCCAGGCCCAAGAGAAAGCTCCCTTGTTAAGCTCAATTTAGTCAACTTTCATTCCTAAGCCATGACATTTTGTGTAGGAGGTTTTGAACTATTTCTATAAATGGTGTCATTATAGCACGAGTGAGCTCTTTCAGGTGGCTCTGAAGAGGGTCTGATCATCTAAAGTCCCCTTATAGGAGTTTTCAAAAGTAACTTCAACAGCGAGGGAATCTATCCCACTATGACAATAGGATTTTATCTCATTGTGAGGTATAAGTTTTTGTAATTAGAGAGATCATACAATGATGTTCATATTTAAATCTGGTAAGAGTCTGAAGAAATCATCCAGATGTCTAAATATCTCTTATTTAAACTCTGCACCACAAACGAGCCATAGAGGGAAATTACTAGTGAATTTGTGTGTCCTCCAACCAAGTCAATCTTCAGAGTATGGAGATAGAAGGCTCTCTTAAAACTGAGCCTTGTCACATTGTTTGGCAGTTACCTGAAAACTGCTACTCTTTAAAAGCTGAGCCAAACATACCACAGCTAAAAACAAAAACCAACAGAATGACTTAATTTCTGAAGGCATTATAAATCTTTGTAAAACAACCTGCATTGCCTTTAAGTAATTCTTGTAATTACATAAGAAATCTGAAAGTGTTTGGGTTAGAACAATGTAAAAATAATAGAATTGCTTACTTTCAATTAAATCTTGGTAAAATTAAAACCTCCCTCTGGATAGTCCAGAATGTGCAGAAACCATATATTGCAAATAGGACTTGAGGAAAAAGGCTTTGCAATAAAACAATGACAGAGTGTCAAACAACCCACCCGTGCCATAGAAGTATAATGAAATGATTTCACAATGTATGCTGATGAAGATGACATTTTTTGGTAGAGAAGGAAAGCTTCATTCCATCCTTTCTGTTACCCCTGTTTTTCTTTTCTGAGTTGGGAAGAAGATCCCTTTGGTTTTAATTTTTTTCATAAGCACAGAAGAACCAAGTGAAAACTACAGCTTTTCAAAAATTGCCTCAGGAGACTGGCATTGAAGTGTTATAAATACCCAGTAGACAGAACACATTGCAGGATTTGCCATGTCTTCCAAATAGTTACAAAGCTGAACACATTTCACAGCCTCTGGTAATGACAGCCTTGCAGCCTAACAAAAAACTCTCAGTGGTTTTGTCCCATTTGGAGATCCCTAATAAGCCTAAGCATTGATAACATTTCAATTGAAACATGAGATATAAAACCAAACAACAAATAAATGCATTTTATTTTCCCAATTTCATCCCCATTGATAATTTTTATAAGCTCTTAAACACACTCTGCTTAAAACAAGCAATCCAAACCTGAGTAACGGAAGCCTCAGCAAAGAGTTATCCTCCAAAAGATTTCCATCTGGCAGTTCTTCTGAAAGCGGAATTGTTCTTATTTGTGGTAGTTTGTGCCTGGTTTTTCCACACATGCCATAGATGGTGCCGAAGGTTGCCTCACTACACTCACCAGAGGGAAAGGTCTGATCCATGTGCAGCTTCACTGACTGAATTTTCTTTAGCAGGTGAAATCTCTCTTTTTACTCTGTCAAAGGCATGGGTAAATTTTGTAGGGACAATGTAATGACATCCCCTCCCCAGAGGCTCACTTGGGTGGAAGATCCTGCTTCAGTTTTATGCATTTTTGTTATCTCACAAAGGATCTTTTTTCTCCAGGTGTGGGGTTTCAAATGGCATTGCCTGCATATCAGGTTTTCACTTGCTTATTTTCTTAAATGGTTGAGAACTGTCTCAGAGCTGCCATCTTAGAAAAAGATATTTTGAATTGCCATTGTACATTGCAACTGTACCATGGTACAGTGCAAATTCAGCTGCTGCAGTAATAAAGAAATAAAGGAGGAAGAGAATTTCAAAAAGATGGGGACAAATAAGAAGCCCAGAAGACAGAGGTGAGCAAAAGCCCAACTATTCCAAATTGAACCAGTGAGTTCTGCACTCTAGTCACTGCCTTTGGGAGCTGCTTACCCTCTTTGGCAAATGTCTCCCTGGCCTAGGTCAACTAGGTGAGGAAAAACACATGCTAAGATGGCTGGGACCCCTCGCACAAAAAAAAAAAGGGAGGAGGAAAACCCAAAAAAACAACCAACCAACCAACCTTCTTCTTGGACAGCTTTTTGGAAAGCCATAAAATCAAATGCAGTTCATAACACATGCTGTGTGATCAAGCAGAGCTTTTCCTTGCTTGCCAGAACTCTGCCCAGGGACCAAGAGCTCTTTTTAAAACTGCCTGTGGTATTCCAATGTTTGCTTTCCTATGCATTGGAATAGATTATTCTGAGGAAATGTACCCGAAACCTGTATGTGTTTTAATGTATCATATTCCTGATTGCTGGTATTTACACTAGATTGCTGAGAATTTTCTCCCCCCTCTTTTATTTATCAGACAATTTATCCAAAATCCTGTATTTTTTCAATGACCCATTTCCTCAGCAAAACCTTGAAAGTCTCAGATGATTACAGCATCACAGCCTTCTCAAACAAAGCTGCCTGCCAACACAGCAATTAATTAACCTTGCTGACCAGCCATGCCCTTTTTAATGTTTCTTCCATTCAAAAACTGTCTTATATATAACATAAATAGCTGACAGCATATGGTGGAAATGGAAATTTGCATTATTGCCCGCTTTAGTCAGCAACTTGTAAGCCTTACTGCTTTACTCGTTTGGCACAGCCGTAAAACAAATGTAAGCTCATATCTAAATAAATAAATCAATCTTGTGCCCGCGAGGGAAGTAGTAGGAATGAGGGTCAGTTGGACAGCTAATTGACGCCTTTTCCACAAGGAGCACTTCCTTTGGTAGAACATCCTGTCCAGACAGCAAATACAATGGGAAAACAGGACCACTGTCAAAGATGCAGAGGCTCAGGAAAACCAAAGCCTAATATGTCCATGAACAAACACAGCTGACCTGTACTCCCCTGACAAGAAAGTGCTGTGATATATATAGGCCTCTCTGCTCTGGAGTCCACCAGCAATTATAATTCAGTCTGATCTATGATTGTTTACAATGCAAGTGAACCTGCTTGCTTGGGTGGCTGACCTTGGAAGGCATCTCGCCACGACAGCCAGGGAAGGAGATTTAGGAGGTCATTAAAACCTTTTACACCTTCGTCAATTTGATGAATGAGCCCTCGCAGACGCCCTCACGCATAAAACTTGACATATCCTGTCTAGAAATAATATCCACCATGTTTGTTTACCGAAAACTGATGTACATCCTTGTCAGATTCAAGACTAAACAGTTTCATATATGTCATTTCCAGCAATTAACTTCACTGTCTCTAGTATTTCTTATTTAATTTAACATTTTTAAAAGAATATGGGCAGTCAAAGTTTCTGGGTTTAGAACTGACAGATTTAAAATAAAGAATAGCATTTTCAAATGTGGGGGGTTTTTCCCTCTAGGTTGCTTTAGCATTTCAATGGCAACTGACTTCCCACCTCCAGATAGCCCCAGTAGTTATACCTATAATCCAAAAGGAAAAATGTAGTGATTTAGATTTACTGAAACCTAGAGAGATATGAAAATAAAAAATGCAGTCTTTAAGAATTGCTGTATTTCACCTAGAACCACAACCGCATCAATTATTCCAAAAAGTCAATGAATACCTAAGTCAAAATTGTTTGTGACCCGTAACTGTGCATGCTCGTACTGCAAAGTCTGGATTTCCTTGAACCGGGAAAATTTTTCCTGGGTTTTGGCAGTTAAACATAAAATGCCTTATGGTTTCACTAAGAAAGGTTGGCGGTGGAATGTGCACATCTCAATATACATTTCTTTTTCAAAGTATTGAGCTAAAAGCTTGTGCAGCAGAAGAGTAGGGAGGCAAGTTTTACAGGAACGGTCCATGCTTAGGGCTTTTAATGTGCTTCTCTGAATAAGAGAACATTGCTTCTTTCTTTTGAAAAGGGCCAGGGATTCCCTTTCAATTGGGCCAGAAATGCTGCAGTGCTGCATGGCATCAAAAAACTAGTTGAGGAAGCTGAGCCTCAAATATGTGTCAGGGCTAAGTTTGAAGGACATTTCTGTTAAAGAAATGTATATTTCTAGGGGCCTGTCTGGTTCAGAAGAAAAAGTGCTGGGAAATGAAATTGGATTGACAGCATGACTGATTTCTCTTCATTTTCTTGCTCAATAAATCTAAGTTTGGAATCAATCTTACCGTGGTAAATCTTGTGTATATAAACATTGCTAACCAATATTTTATTAATACAGCTGGAAGACTATCCAATAAAACAAAATATTTTGCCTTTGAGTTACCTTTCATCCTGGAGCAACCCACATGCTATTCCTACAACCTCCCTGCTCTTGGGCTGGCTCAGCAGATGGAACCCATGGCAGGGATGCAGAGTTACACACAAAGTCGCAGACTTAGGCACCAACAGAGGTGAGGAAAGTCCCTGCATGCTGAGAAGGTTGAACACTCTTATTTTACTGCTATTTTTATAATGTTAATGCGGGTTAGAGATCTTTGATGGGACCATAGTACCACTTGTATTGGACCACTAAGACTGGTGCCCAAACAGTTACTAAGGGCAGCAATGTGAAAGAACAACTCCCATCACTGTTGCATCAGAACAAAAGTAATACTTCAGCAAGAAGAAGCCATGCTATCACAGCATAGATGTTGGTGAGCTGATATCTCCTTTCAAAAAAAGTGGAAATGAGAGACTAAGTTCATGTGAGGCTGTGACATTGTACCTGCATGAGAATTGTCACCAAAGGCACTTGCATTTTGACAAGAAGTGTGGGAGCCCATGCATCCCTGAGCACTCCTTGCAGGATGTACATGTCTTCAGTTCCTACAGCTGGCAGTGGGAAGCTAGGATGGATGGATGTCACATCCTGCTCGTAGTATTTATTCAGGACATTGAAAACAAACCCAGGACTTTGGAGGAGACATGAGGAAAACAGCTCGCCTGTTCCATCCAATGAGTCAGTGCTGTTCCATGGGAAAAAGGAGGTTAGAAAATGGTCATGATAAATTCCAAAGCACATCAGAAAAGCCCACACATAGTGAATTGTAGACAGCAGATCCTGCTCAAAATATGGATCTTCAAAATTCTAGTAGTGTTGAAGACAGCAATTAGTACAACCCCAAGGTAAAGGAGAAGGGAATGTGTGCAGAAGCCCCGCCATCCCTTGGCACAGGGTGTGAACCATATTTATGATATGGAGGCCTCCTTTTTGCTGTTTTCCCAGTAAGAACCCCAGGCAGGTGATGAAAAGCACCAGGCTGCCTAAACCTGTTGGATGAATATCCTAGGGGGGTGAAACAGGGAGGTACTTCTGAAAACCCCGGTCAATGGCCTTTTGTGCATTTAGATGCTTAAACAGCTTTGGAAATCTGGCTCTTAGGTGATTAATCCACCTTCTACAAGCACTTGAGTATTCTAAATGAAATAGTTTATTAGGCACCAGCACTCTGCTCTGAGTTCATGTTCATTAAGCAAAGCGTGGCTGGTTTCACGCAACTGGCTAGTAAGGCCTCTGGAAATGTGCTTCTTGGCTGGAAGGGGAGCAGCACAGTCCAAAGGATCGGCCATAAGTCTGGGACTGAGCTGTGGGTTCGGTTGCTGGTTTGGCTCTGCTTTCCGCACAAATCTGGGCAAGTCATTTCAACCCCATGTGCTTCCTGGTTGGAGCCCATGGGCACTAATGTCACACAATCACAGAGAGACATTTATAGTAGTTACTTTTAAATTATAAACAAGAGATTAGGAGGTCTTTTTAAAATTATGACTCTGTTTTTCCTCTCACATTTCTAGTAATAATTTGTAATCTTGTAAGAGTTACAAAAATGAGGGAATAAAAGAGTGAAAATAATTGAAATGCTTCGAGGGAAAATACTGTGTTTCCCTCATATATCTGGTTATTTTTACTGGCTTTCAGACCAAAAGTGAAGAAAGTCAAAATACAGAAGAATTACTGCATTGAAAAAAAATAAGAACAGTACATAGGAAGGTGTGTGGGAGATATCCTACATATGTCAGGATTACTTGGCAAAATGCATTTCTGCTGAGCTGAGGTTCTTAGTAAGAATTACTCATTGTCTTGCAGCTGTGACAACTGCACTAGCAAAACAGATGATTCTGAGGAAACTGGAGCAAAGAATTTCTGTGGGACCTTCAGTCTTCATAGCCTGTATTTACATTTTCAAGTGTCTACTTGAATAAAAGAAAACAAAGTCACTGGTGGCCATTAAGTGGTCATTTAAGTAAATAAGATTTCTTGGAGTCAGCATTCTGGCACCCTTTCTCAGGCAGAGGGTGCTGGTCAGAGCTGTAAACTGTCCTTAGGAAAAAGTCAGAGCCACTGTGGAATCGTGAACATGGGAATCCTGACTGTCACCACATAATAATAATAATAATAATAATAACAATAATAATAATAATAATAATAATAATAATAATAATAATAATAATAATAATAATAATAATATTAATAATAATAATCCCCAAATTATTCTGTTAACCTTACTTACAGTGAGTGACAAGCAAGAGTTTCAGTATAATGGAGCGATTTTGAAAAAAATGAGACAAAAGGTGATTTGCCAGTTTTGAAGACATTGTCACTTCTGGCTTATTACTTGCTCTATGAGAATGCAGTGATGGGATGTAAGCTGCTCTACTCCCAACAGCAAGACCCCCTCAAGTTATTTCACAGGTGTCAGTAAAGAACAAATGCATTGTGCTGAGGATGTATATTTTCCAACACTATGCTTTTGCTGGCTCAGTTATTTCTACCTGTGTGAATCCATAGATTCTTTGACGGAAAATAGGTATTTCAATCTGAAAAGGGAAAGGAAAAAAAAGGTACAGAAAAAAAAGGAGAAAAACAGAAATAGAGAAAGGAAAAGAAACAAAAAGAAAAAGAGATAAAAGAAAAAAGAGAAAGTTTTTAAAAGGTGAAAAAAGCAGAGAGGAAAGAGAAAAAAAAGAGAAAAAGAAAAAAAAGGACAAAATTTTCTCATATGAGACCAGCAGGTGGGAGTGTTGACTTTATCCCAGAGAACTCAGAAACCTTAACATGAACTTTTCTGTAAAAGGGTAATTCCCAAGAAATGAGCAAATTAATCTTATCTGTGTTTTGCTACTTTAAAAGATATAGTCCTTTGTGTCACATACCAAAGTAAGCCTTCTTTCAGAAATACTGTATTGTCCATATATTGATTTTGGCATCATGTCTTGTTTGGGAGATAGAGGGAAATTCTGATTTGTCAGGGTTTCGTTAAGCCAGCTTTGATACTCACCATTCCCAGAGATGAAGAGGAAACTACTGTTCACCCTGGCAAATGCCCTTTCTTTACAAGAAATCAGAATGGTGGCAGAAAAAGGAAGCTCATTAAAACACTTGTACTTAGACAGAAGAAGATGGGAAGGAAAAATGGAAGCTTTAGAAGTAAATATGGACATTAGAAGTAGATATGTTCATATTGGTTTTGAGACTTAGGAATATTTTTGGAATCTTGTGTCAGTTTCAAACAGGGTAACAGAATAAAAGTGGGGAAGAAACATGAGAAGGAGAGCTATTTCTGTGACAGAATGGGAAAGTGGGTCTCAGTAACCTGTAATGTCAGTGTCTCTAGTTAACCTTTCCTTTGGTCATCTAGCAAATGCAAATCTAGCACCAAGATTTGCTGCTGTAGCCATTAGTTTGTTATGCCTCTATACTTAGGATGCCCATATCTAGGTAGCTGTGAGCTCCAGTGGGTATGTGAAAGTTGAATCCTGCCCACTGTGACTCTGCAAGCTTGAATTTAGCCATTATCTTGCTTTTGCAAAACATGTCACCACTGTGCATTTCCTAGCCCTATACCCCTGCCAGGGTACCAGCAAGCCTTAACTGCTCTGACCAGCTCCCACCTAGGACTTTTATACACACTTCTGTCTGTTGTATAGGAGACCCATTTCTGCTCAGGCCTATGCACCCAGACCCTGCCTGAGCAGCCTCATGGGTGAGTCAGGCTCCAGTCCTGCCTCTGGATGTCTCTGGCTGCACCTTGGAGCTTTGCTGTAGGCAGCTTGTCCTCCGGATGGGCCTCTCAGACCCATATTGCATCTTGTCTCCAGCTCCCTCCCTGGCTCTGTCTCCTGTTGTTTTTGACAGGACTTCGAGGACTGACCCAGGATCTGAACCATTGCTGCTACTGAGATAATGTACACATCCACAGCTGCCATCGCACCTTTGAATGCAGTACCTGCTGCCCCAGGGGTGAGACCCAATGGCTGCCCGGTGGCAAACTGAGTCTACGATCCCTCCTTTAACTGCTGAACTCCTGCTTGACATAAATGTTAGTACTGGCCAAGCCACTGTCCGCAGCAGAGAGGTCTGCACAAATCTGTCACATGCTGCGGCACCCCTTGAAGCTGAACAACAAAAGGATGCTTCCCTCCAGAGAAAGAGAACTTCTTTTAATACCTGCAAACAATATCTGCTACAAACTCTGCATTTTTAGACAAAGAGGTACAGATGTCACATCAAAGTATGAGGAGAGAGACCTTTCCTCCTGCCATGAAAGCACTTCAGATGTTATCTTTACAATGGGTCTACTTCCAAAAGCAAAGGATTTATAGGTTGGCAGTAAGGCAGTAATGAAACTAAACCTCTTATATCTCCTGTTTGCTGAGTGGGACAAGTCATTCCTTGGCAATTGCACTTTGCAGTCTTGCCTTTCCCTGGGGAGGTTGATGAATGCAGTACCTGCAGGGGAGCAGAGAGAGATCAGAACTCCTGAAGCGCAAAAAGAGGCATATTCTGGCTATTTTGCAATTTCAGTCTCATCTCTAATGTTACTCTACCGGAAATTTTGAAATAACAAGCTTTAGAGCATAACATTTCCATTTGCACTAAAGGCATAAAAGAAATAAATCCCAAGACTTGCAAGGCAGGAAGAGGAAGAGAACAGAAACCTGAAGTGAGAAGTTCTGTGAGCAATGAACCATGGTGGTAGTTTCATACAGTAAACAACAGGAGCCTTCAAAGGATTACCTTTTTCCTCTGGAAGCCTCCCACTAGTAAGGACAAACCAGCTTCTATTTGAAATCTAACCAATCTACCCCTTCAAAGAAGGGGATTTCAGCATTTTCACCAGCATTCAGTGGTGTCAGGCTTCCTGAAGAACCTGTGTATTTCATGCCCACCACCCACCACAATTCCAAGGCAGTAGTGAGCTGGTAATACCTCTGCACACCATTAAAGAGCTACAGTTTATTCCTTAAAGCCTTGGGAAGAGAGTTGCAGGCATATAAATTAACTCAAATTCCCTGTCTAAAACAGTTGAAACCTTTGTTATAAATTACTTAAAGAAAACATTACTTATTCCACAGTCAGCCTGTTGCTTTTATGAAAAGAAAATGAAGCTGGTAATTCTTGCCTATCTTTATATAAGAATTTCTTTAGGCCTAAATCTATTTATGTTTTAAATAAGTGTGCAGTACTTTTTAAAAAAGTATCTAAATGATTACCATTTCCAAAAGTCATTTAGCACTCTAAGACCACTAACTTTACAGCTGCTGGCCTCACAAGGAGCTGTTTGACTGAAACATATTGAACATGTGCTCCTAATTAATTTACACCATTTTGAAGATGCTTATACAAAATCCCTCTGTCTGGGGTAAGGCTTTATGCTGCACGGGCTACCAGAGCATCTCAGTACTTTCCAGCTTCACAGAAGTGGTGTCTTCAGATGAAAATCACCTATTCAACCCGGCTGGATCATCTGTGTTATTTTCCAATCTTCTTTCCAGTGCAGTTTGCTTTGACTCCTAAAAAAAATTACTAATCCCATTTTTCATGCTTGCACCTTCAGTATTATTTCACTTTGCTACACCATTCACTTTAACATTTTTAAAACTGTAGATAAAGACTGTAAGAGCTCATACTTCTGGAAAACATTTCTTAATAGGCAATGCATATTGTGAGGGGGAAAAATCAACTTCTGAAGGTTTTAGGTTTGACACATTGTTCTGTAATGAAATTCTGATTCAAACAGGATATATTGTCTCAGTAATATTCACAAAAGTGAATGGAAAGGGCTATGCACAACAACATGTGGTTTTTAAATTAAGGATAAAATATGTTTCTCCACAAATATCAAGAGTTATTTTGTAACATATATAGACACTGCTACATATGTCTTCCCAACGTTATGAGTGAAAGTCTATTAATGTTTAACCACTCTGAGTTTGATTTTGAACAGAATATAGATATTTTATTTTGGTGGTTTGTTTTCAATCTCAGTAGTAATCTTGAAAATCAATTACCTAGCTTATTCTCTGAGCACTCTTAAAAATGAAATCATTAGTCACATGTTATTCATCCATATTGCAAATTACAGATATGTCATTTCTTGGAGGCCAGTAACCCACAAACCTCAATGATCCTCTGAGGCTTCTCAAGAGCTTTGCCAAATAACTACTGAAGTTAAACTGCTATTCATTTAAATGTTTTAAATACTATCAGTTGGTTTTGAAGACTGGGTGTTGTTGGCAGTTTCTTGAAAATAAATACAAGTTTTACTTCTGGAGCAAAACTGCAATTACAGTTCTCTCAAATATCTGTCAAAATGACTTGTAAAGGTAAGCAGCATAGCACAGAAGGTTTACTAATAGAAAACTACACTTGGAGAGTAGTTTTCAGTGACTGACTGTCAAAATTAGAAAAACGTACTGAGTGGGTTTTGACAGGGATCTGTCCCAGAACCAGAGCTATTCAAGATGTCCCTAAGCAACTTGCAAGATTAAAAAGTATGTGCTCAGGCGAAAGCAGGCTGGTGGCTGGGGCAGAAGATGAATGCTGTTGGGGACGCTAAACAATTCCAACAAATCCTAGCAATGGTCTGGAAAAAATGGGATGATATACAGTGGGTCAAGTGAAAGATTAGATATTTTCCAGGATCCATCAGACACATACATATAGGATAAAGAGCAACTGATGCATGCCATTTCTTTAGAAAAGTGATGAAGAGCATCTGTGGATGATAAATCAAGCAAAAAAATCAACATTTCATGATGTTGCAAAGCAAGAGAACATGGTGCTGGGTTGCAGAAATACAGGCACAATTTGTAATACACAAAGAGCAATCTTTTACTACCTCCAAAGTAAAGAAAGCCTGGAGTGAGTTTCTTTTTGAATGTTAGTACATGAGTACTGAGGTTGCCTCAATGAAGAAGGAAATAAGTTCTTCCCTCCATCTGTGGCAAATACAAAGGAAAACACTGTGCTTAAACAGCAGCAAGGGCATTCAGGTTGGACATTAGAAAACCCTTCTCTTCTGACAGAGACAGTAACACTCAAGAGCACAGCACAGAACAAGATGCAAATCCTTTATCAATTCACAGGCAAGGTAAGCATAGCAGGAATATTGTAACTGCCCTCGGCGAGAAAGATGGATTTAAAGAACAATAAAAGCAGCACAGTTAAGACAGATTTTCTCACAAAGAACAGGGGTTGGTAGTCATTTCAAAGAGGAACTGCAAATGTAGCTATCCAGCCTGGTAGGGACATGGGAAGGAGAGCTGAGGAAGAGGGACATGCCAGTTGCTTCCCTAGAAGGAGATGCCAGTGCAAGAAGGAAGGAAAGATAGCCTGGAGATGAAGATCAGCGAATGGAAGGATATTTCATACTTGCTGCTACTCAGTGTTAGCAATAAAGAAGATACTGAACTGTCTGCACTCAGCTTTACAACCAGCTAATTCACCAATTGCAGTCAGGGTGTGAGCACATATCCAGTCTACTAATTTTTGCAAAGAGTAGAAATGTCTAAACTTCCCAAACCTTACCTTTCCTATGCTACACCTTCCAGTTCTTTTCCTCTATGACTTCACAGAGGACTTCATATGACTCAGAACACTGAAAGTTTTAGCAAGTGCTTAATACTAAAAATTACATCTGCCTTATCTCTCTGGCAGATCTTGGATGTTTTCCAATTACTCTTTATTTCCACCTGAAAAAACGCAAGGAGCAAATGCAAGATACTCTGAATCACAGGGCTCAGTCCTGAAGGGAGCCCTGGTAATTCTAGGGGAAATTTTTAAAACATGACCTGGCCTTCATTTTAGAATGAAGTCCACACTGAAGGAAGCATTAGGTGTTGCTTATGTCATCCTCAATATGCTCTGGTAGGAGTTTTAACACAGAAGTTTTCAAAGTAGAGTATTCTGTAGAGACCTTGTACTGGCACAAGTGGTGGATAACAAGTCTTCAAATATTTTCTTCACTTACTTGTTGCTAAGTAGGTGGAACTGCCACGAATGAACAGCTCCATAAATAAAGTATCCCATTAACTTCTGAGAAGGCTTTTTATCAGGCAGATTCTGCCTTATGACCAAGTTAGATGCCTAATGATTATCACACAGGAAGTCCTTCTCAGTCTTTGAGCAAAGACTCAAAGAAATAAGATTTCGCAAGCTGACTAGAGCCAGGTAAGAAGCTGAATTCTGATGGCTACTTAAAAATCCAAGTTCATTATTGCCAGGGTTTCTGCTCTGTCAGTTTGACCTGGAAGATACATTTGGAACTATGACAGCGTGTATTTCAATATCTGCTTTGATCTATTTTCATGTTCTTCTCTGCAGGGATCTTCCCAGTAATACCTCTCAGGTCTCACTCCTGAGTCAGCACGAGCGATTAAGCAATTGCACATCTGTCTGGCAAAAGATACTTGGAAATAATTATTAACTTTCTTGACTGGAGGTATTGAGTCAGATTATTATACCAAAGAATTTCTGGATACATCTTGCATGCTTCTTATATACTGTGCTCTTTGGTTATTGAATGGCCTTGCAACCCTGCCCACAAAGCCAGGAATTCTGAAAGCAGAATCCTGGGTTATATTTATTTAAGCAAAAGGAAGTATTGGAAGTGGAAATTAATTCTGAGCCAATTTGTATTTGGACTGGATATCCAGCCACCTCAAAAACGAAGCCAAACACAATGCAGAAGGGCAGTTTTTTACCCAACGAAAATACAGCCATCCATCCACACCTATGTGTGGCTGAAGCTTGATAGGCCACTCTAGTCTCACCAATGCTCTAATTAAAAAAAAAAAAAAAAAAAGGTAGTGCTTAAATTCCATTTAGATTTGTGGAATTGGAGACCAAAAGGGACTAGATCTCATGGTGTAACCTCTAAGTCACAGGCCATTAAATTTTACTTAGTTACCCTGTTGAGCTCAATACCTGTATGTGGCTAAAGTACAGTTTGTGTTTTGGCCTCCAGTAAGGCAAGCAATCTTTATCTGAAAGATAAAGAGGCAGAAAGTGGTTATTTTTATTTATACAATTGAGTGCATATGTTGGTACATATATGTACTTTTTTTAGCACCTGAGAGCTAGGTTTTAGCTTGGAGGATATGCTCAGGTAGGTGAGCATGTACCCACCAGTCAGCTGTCACCCCTAAGGCTCACAAGATGACCCATATCTTGCCAAGGAGAAGGCTAGGAGAAAGGGAGGGAGAGGGATTCACACAGACACACACCAGTCCTGGTTCAGCTCTACTTCATGCATGCACACTCCTTTCAAGGACTCCGTTTAAAAACAAAGAAAACAGCTCTTTGTTATTAATCCCTTAATTTGCACAAATACCTCAGATGTGTAATGTTTTCCAAACCACAGTTTTAAAGGCTCACATAATTAACACAGTAATATAAACCACTTCTATTCGAGCTAAAAAAAGAGATGTGGCCAGTGTTAAAACAAGATTCAAACTCAACAGACTGAAAGAGTGAATCACTCACACTTAGACATTGTGCAAGTTGATTTGAATCTTTGGTGTTTTATTAACACAATAAATTACGTTACACAAGAATTTAACTAGAAATATGCTATGTGCTGATATCCAGATTTAACATCATTTTGGCAGGCTAATTGACTGTTCTTTTAAAAAGATTAAAAATAAAGATTTTCCTTTTAACAGAAATAGGATGCCTTATGCTTCCTACTTTATACTTAGAATCTTTTTAGAACTCCAGCTTTAATTTTGCTGTTTTAACGATATCTCATCTAGGATTTCTTTCTTTTTTTTTTTTTTTTTTTTTTTTTTTTTTTAAAAATTTTTAACACACTCTAANTGGTTAAAATATGGATTTTTTTTTTTTTTTTTTAATAGAAAATGCTAAGCACCCTGCAGAACTTCCATGCAGAGTTATGAATCAGTACAACTGAACAGCCACTGGAGAGCACTCTTCAAGCTACAGTTAAGCACACTGATCATACCTCAGCTATATACCACTGAGATTTTACCTTGTTGTATTTCAATTGCCCATATTTATGTATTTTCTCCAGTCTGGCCAACTATTGTTTTCTAGTTTCCTTCCCCACAGCATGGATAGACTAAAATAGCCTGCAGAACTTCTGGAGGAAATATTTTATAGCTCTATCCAGTAAAAGCTTGATACAAAGCCATTTAGCTCAGTGAATGTCTTTCCATTGACTGGATCAGTTTGCTTCCAAACTTATGGTTCATAGGCTCAGTGTTTAAATGACTACACTGAAGTTAGGGTTGATGAAATGAGGTTACTTACTACTTTTTATTTAGCCTGCCAAACAGTGTTTTGGTTACTGCAGTTTTTGTTGATTACTTCTCTGATGAACTTGAGAAAGAATCTGATTCAAAGCTCATGTTGCTCAGGAAGTGATAAATCTGGACCACGGCATTTGCTACTGCAGGTGTGATATAGAGCCCAGGTCTGCAATTCTTCCCCTAAGCATGTACAGCCACCAGCACTCAAAGAGCAGGCCTGACTGTTCCAGCTGTGCTGAGGACTGAGACACTCAGAGAATGAACCTAAAGGAAGATACCTTGCTGTCTTATAATGAAAATGGTGATACATCTAACTTCATTATTTATAGCCAATAATTTGATTCAAATTTTTTCAAATGAGGTCTCCATTTCTCTGGGTGAAGTTTGCACCTGCCAGTAATTTGCCAAAAGAAAAACATGGTAAAAAATGCGGGTGTGAAATCCTGTTTGGAGAAATGGAGACCACTAAAAAAATCTAAATTGTCTTTTCTGTATAGATCCTGTACTTTACACTGTTACACTGTGCATTGCTGGCCATCTCATCCTAGTCAATAGGATGTTTGGTTGGATATCATGACAAGGACTTTACGAAACAAGGAATGCAGGCTAACAGGAAAAGTCCAACCGCTTAGAAATACAGGAAGAATTTGGTTAAAAGTTCCAGGAGTGTCTTACAGGCTTTGTCAGACCTCTGTGGTTTCTGTTTGAAATTACAGCAGATTTTTTCCAGTGGAGTATAGGAGCCGAATGCGTGCTCCATGTGCAGAGTGGGAGGTTTCTCACATTCCCACCTTGCAGTCAAAAAGTTTTCTGGCAGCAAGAAGTGCTAATTTAACAAATTTCTTTCCAGTGCCATTTTGCCAGCAGGCAACCAGAAACATCCCTAGGTGTTCAAAGCAGAGGTGACGTTGGGAATGGAAAAAAGCAAGCTTTATCCCAAGTAGCTTGAGGCTGCTAAAGAAGCTCTATCCTTGTAGTTCCTGTCCAATACTGCAGAAAAAGCCAATATCTGACCTGACATACTCGCATTTAAATAAATGTTAGTTAGTTCAGTTGCCATCATGGAGAAAAAAGCCTGTTTATAATTTTGGATGAGGTCCCTGCACGTGTGACACAGAAGCCCCATCTTGTTTAATCAGTTTTCTCCTGTATTTCTCTTCCTTTTCCTTCTTTCAGTCCCTCAGTTCTTGTTTTCCCAATGTCAAACCAGTGCTCACCCTGAAGTTGTTACAGGAACTTTCTTGAAGTCTGCTGAAATACCTTTCCCTGTTTGACACAGTGAGTTTAATAGCTTGGTTTGAAAGGTAAAGCGAGCCTGCAAAAGCACACCCTTCTACCCGAGCCAAAGGGATTTCTGTACAACTGCTCTTTGCCTGGCCAGAAAAGACAGCTCTTCAGAAACACCCTTGAAGGAAAAGAGAAAGGGCTGGAGGATGAGCAGGGTGGTAGTCAAAGATTAACCACCAGAATTAAGCAGATGCTTCTATAGACCGTCTGGCTCAGCCACACCAATGGCTAATTTGATCCAGAAGGCAGAGACACTACCTCATAGTACATAACCCATGAGTCAGTGAAAGCATCTGACAAAGATGATCAAGTAATTATGGTCTCTAGAACTGTCAGATTTGTTGGTAGAGTCAGAGGTGGGATTTAGCTGATGCTGTCACTTCACACACATGGGCCAATTGTGTCACCAGTGCTACAGTCAAACACTTCACCATGGCTTGAGTCCTGCCAAACAAATCTTTCCTCAGTTAACCAAGAAAATTTTTTTGTTTCAATAATCATGTAGTGACTGTAAAACACAAATAAAATACTGAACATTTTGGGCCAGATTCTTTGGTGGTCCTTTACTGCTGGTGAGTCTGGTGGTCCTTTGCTTCTGGGCAAGGGGCTGCAGCAATAAAACGTGGTAACAACTTCAGTTACACTCAGGGAGGTTGTGGGTGTAGCACTGGATTCTACAACAGAGAAAATGTTTTGGAAGGAGAGTTGTCATAAGCAGATCTGGTCTCTTGAGCCTAGAGAAGCCAGAAATGAGGGTATCAGAAATGTCACTGTTAATCTGCCCTTTAAAACAAAACAAAACAAAACAAAACAAAACAAAACAAAACAAAACAAAACAAAACAAAACAAAACAAAACAAAACAAACAAACCACCAAACCAAACAACATACCCTAATTTCTTATGGCAACAATCTTGAGGCTATGAGTTGGTTAAAACCAGTCACTGCGGTTGAAAATATATATTTCGGGTTTTTTCCCCTCAAGCTGTGGCTTATCAGCGGCCTTTCTTACATCGGCGCCTGGCTACGCTTTAAAATGCAATAAGGATCTGTCATTCTGGGGAATGCTGGGGAATTTGCTTTATTTTGGTGCTGTGGCAAATGTTTTTGTCTGGACTGTAAAGGCACTGCCCTACCCAGACTTTTGACAGCTGATCCTTGAGGCCAGCTCAGATCTGATGCTCTTGCAGAACCTTGGAACCCTGCAGGGAAAAGAAACGGGTGAGAAAGAGCTGAGGAAGTAGGGGTCTGGTCCCCCTTGGCTTAGGAGGTCTGTTCAAACCAAGGTACTCACCCATGGCCCATATGTGCCTGGCCATGTGCCTCACTGATCTGGACACTGGCTCTGCCTTGCACACTCAATATCCTGGCTTGTCCTTGGCTTTGCCTCATTGCTACGGACTTGCCTGGTGAATTAGATTTGACTAACCCTGGTTACTGTCACAAGGCCTGCTCTGCTCTTTGTTTCTGGGTGCTGTGATACTGCACCCCTCATCAATGGGATTGCTGCCTGGCTATAGCCTTCACCTCCCTGCCTCACCCCTGCTGCTCCCTCAAACTGGGCTTGTCACAAGTGTTTGTTCGGCTGTCAAATTTATAGCTGAAAAAACAGTGTGGTGTCAAGCAACAGGGAAGTGATGAACTGGGTGAGACAAGAGTAATCTATGGGACTCAGTCTCCCACTCTCTTACAGCAGTTCTGCTCCCTATATGTAACCCTAAAGAGTCCACTAAGAGCAGGAGAGCACAATAAACCTTTGGCTGCTGTAGGATTAGCTAGTGCCATTAACAAAAGTCTGCCTGGCACTTGAGGACTTATGGGAACTCAGTGGGATTCTTTGATATTCACCCCGTGGAGGTCAAGATCCCACTCCTATCAAAATACTGTAAGGCTGGAGTCATTCTGGAAGCATCAAGTAGAATGTCACTCATCCAGGGCAGGGGCAACTGTTGCAGGTCATTCCTGATGGATATTCATCTAGACTGTTATCAGAGAACTAAATTGTGGAGCTGCCATAAGCTGTCTATGCAAATCTATTCCAGCACTGTAGATTCTTAACCTTCAAATTCTACTGTATCTTGCCCTATACATAAGGAGCACAGAAAATAGATTACTCCCTAACTTTTTGTAGCAGCTTTTATGCATTTGAAGACTGCCCTGGTCCTTCCTTCCTGGACAATACCATTCCCTCTTATGCTAAAAGATCCCACTTTTTTCCCTATTTTTGCTTCCAGGTTTTTTAGAATTTTGATGATTTTCATGGCTTTCCTCCAGCTTCTCAACATCCTGCAACAAACACAGTGCCCTATTTGAGACTCTGACACTAAACCACGCAAGAGTATTACTTCACCTACTTACTGATGATACACCTGTGTCTGTACTGCGTTTCAACAACATGCTTTTGTTGGTTCCATTATAAGCTTTATACTTCTTTCTACAGAACAGTTCCTTATCCTGTGTTTTTTAAACTGGTGAGTTCCACAACTGCCTCACCCAAATGCAGTGTTTTGAATAGTCCTTATTTAATTAATGATTTTTTTCCCACAAACCATTTATTTTATTGGAGATAAATTTTATTTCTAATCTAACTTACTTACATTCCCACTCAGCCTCACAGAAATCGCTCTATTCCATCTTCTAAACTGTTAAAGAAAACACTACCTTGCATAGATCCATTCCTTTGCTACGGATCTTCAACTGTCATTCACATTTCAGCAAAAAGACATTTAATAAATTGTCTTTTAATGTAATTTGTTAATAATTACTCTTCCATTGAGTAGTTAATTAACTCTTTTTCCCCTATTACTAATGCACTGACAGAAGGACTTCACAAGCAATAGTTGCTAGGACTACCATCTCACTGGCCTATCTGGTGTTGCTCTTGTGTGCTGTTGAAAATAAGTCTTTAGTACTCTGATACAGTTTCTACTTCCTTATAATTTCTTCCTCTGTTAGGGATCAAAGGGATACAAGGAAGTTGGTCACTTGCTCTGCTTCCTGACCATTGCCTACACCTGGAAAATTTGCAGTTGCACCTTTAATATAATTTCTTTCATGGTACATGATTTCTTTTTAAATTCCCTTTTTTCTTTCTCTTGGACCAGCCTTCCAGGAAATGTTACCTAACAACTCTCTGGATAACTGAAATCTGTCCTTCTGAAATCTTGTTGACTTTTACTGTAGTGCTGCCTCTTTCCAGTCCCAAGGAAATGTGAATTCTGTCATTGCCCTGTCACTGGCACCCACCTTCCTCTTTGACCAGCTCCAGCACGCTCCGTTTGTTGGTTTGGAGCTGGCACTCTTTGTGACAAGCCAAAAGAAAGGCTGCCAAGGTCTGACTCTGTCAGCACCTAGCAAACAGTTAATGCATTGTAATGGGGGTAATAAAGAAGTAATTTTGTGTATAATTCTTCTGGGTTTGCTTACAGCTAATCACAGAACAATTCATCCCAGACACACAAGGCTGTGGGACAGCCTTTACCCACTTGAAATATGCACACTAAAACAACAGCATTAATTCTTACCTTACACTTAGCCACAAATAAAATGCAAAGGGATATATAAAGAGTGTGAATAGCATGCATCCAGCCAAATACAAGTGCTGTTATAAAAAAACACAGTTCCAGAAAAGCAAAGAGTCCTCTCTGGTCCATATCTTGTGTCTCTTATTTCTTCTACTCATTTGTTCTATGAGTGGGGAGACAATTTGGAAAAGCAACCACAAGTATTTTGACCCACCTTCTAAGAAAATAATCCAGACTAGCAGACAGTGATTTCTTTTCATTTTCCTGCTAAAAACTTTTATAACTCACTTCTTTCTTTGCTCTCTGCTATAGCCCCGAGTTAAGTGACAAGGAACAGATGCTGACTTACCACCCCATTTCATTTAATTCTTTGAATAGCTAACACTTGCTTAATGGGAACTTTCTTAAAAGACACCATACCACTCTGTGAGTGCATTGTTTTTTTCCCAAGGTGGTCTTTTTTATAGTGTGAGAAATACAAGGTTGTTGTTTTCTTTTCTGATTAGAAGACTTTTGGACAAGATTTATGTAAGGATTTGGGTGTATATTAGACTATATTTATGTAAGGCCAAGAAAAGAAAGAGCTTGTGTGAGAAAGAACTCCTGTACTATATTCTGATGTCTTTCCAGAGCAGCAGTCCTTGATGTCCTCATTCACATGAGTGAGTGGCCTAAACAATTTCAACACAGGTACAAACTCTGCTTTGTTGAAACTTACTCCCAATAAAGAAAATGTCTGCAATAAAAGATGAATCTTGGCACACATCAGGGCCATGGATGGAGATACATGGGTTTGTCAGTGTATATGTAATATGAGTTGTGGCATTTTGGAAAAACCTGGCCTTCCAGTAGATGCTCTTTCCCCTTTCTTTAGGTAGGCTTTCAAGGCTTATCACACAACTTTTAGTTCCTACTCTAATACCATCTTCAGGAAAAAAAGAAACCAAGTCCAACAAATAAGATTTAATCAGTCACATTTTTATATTGAGGTTTCTCATTCTCACCAGGCCCAGTGATATCTGGTTGTTTTTCAAACACTGTTCATTGTGTATGGTGTGTTTTCGTATCACTGCTTTCCTGCTGGAAGCACTGCATGTGAAGACCCTTACAGGACATTGGATATTTGGGATTCAGCTTTCCTCTTCATGAGCTTCTCTAAAATATGCAAAGTTCCTAGTCAGTCTACAAAATGATGCTTTTATAATTTTCTGAATTTTAGTCACTAGACTTCTCAAAGAGCTGCCAACAGCTCCCTTAAAGGCCTCATGACTCCTAATACATACTGAAACAATCATGTTGGGCAAAAGTGTTTCTAATCAGTCATGCACAGAGAATTCTCCTGTTTCTTCTCTCAGGTGTTTTAACTCCAGTGGCTCCAGTCCAGTTAGCATCAATTCACAAAGCTGTAAGGGACAATTGCATATGCTAACACATCGCTGGGCCTGATGCTTTTTGTATTCATGGCTCTTTACTCTCTTCTGGGAATGCAAAGGGACATTTATTTGGTGTTTCTAACAGAAACAATGTCCATAATTAGGTACCTCCAGTGCTGGCTGAGATACAAAGGAACATTTGTTAATTATTTCCGTGTGCTTGAGGAACACATTGCACCAAGGGCTGGTTTGCTGGAGGACCACAAGCAGAGAGGTACTAGACTGTCACTGCCCTGTTCCTTTCTAACAAAACAATATTCCTTTTAAAGTCAGGGCTTGGCTTGGATCCCTGGCTGCTCTATCCAAACTCCAAAAATATCCACAGTCCTGACTGTCCCTGCCTGCTAACAGGTTCCTCCACTCCTGCTCATGGCCCAGAAACTCATATCATCAGCCTCTGCCCAGACATGCTGCAGAAAGGCCAGGCTCCAGCTCACCACAGTCCTGCCCATGTGCCTGAGGCTACCAAACTTAGCCCACCACTGCTGCATAAAGCTCTGCCCATTTTTCATGCCCGAGCTCTTCCTGTACCAAGCATCAGAGGGACTGAAATTTGCATGCCTGGTCACAGTGCTGTTCCAGTCTCGAGTCTCCTAGGCGCAAACTTGTAGGATGGATATAAACTGTGGCACCAAGATGGATCCTGCTCTTCCATCACTTTTACTGCAGGGTAGCACAATTTCTTGGTAGTGTTGGACACTGATGTGAGAGGGCAACACGGCACTGGCAGTGCCTCTGCCTTTGAAACACCAGGCTGTGCAGAGTGCTGTAAAAATTACATCATGACAGCACCAACAGGAACTGGGTCTCTGCCTTTCAAAGGATGAATCTTTGCCAAGAGTTTAGCAAGTCTGACCAGTCTTACCCATCCCTTCAAAAGTAAGCAGGCTTTTGTGAAGCGGAAAAGGAAGCTGTTAGTACTTTGTGGGCTGGGCACAGGCCACAAATGCTGAACACAAAGAGCTCCAGCTGGGAGTCAGTACTGCCAGGAATTTTTCTCCCCTCTGTAATGCAGAATCGAAGCACTGATGACTCAACTTCATCTTCCACTGAGAAGGTCCTATTGGAAAGAAATTCAGCAGCCTGTGGGGAGAAGTGCAAGATTTGTCAGGCACACAAGAACCACCTGATAAGCAAGTAGCTCCCAAGTGCTGCTTATCTCCAGGCCCAGGCCTCGAGGCTCACTTTCCAGAACCATCCCTGAATCCTCCTGTTTCTGGTGCACCTGCTAAGTCACCATGTCAGGGCACCGAAGCTGCGGATCGCTGCACATGCCCTCAAATCTTCAAGATAACAGTTAGAAAAACAATTATGAGACTTTCACTCCATTCATCCTCTTGTCTCGGCCCACTTTTCACTTCTCCTTGTTTCCTCATGAGATCTGGTGCTCTTTCCTCTCACTCCAACACCTGCACTTTCTTTCACATCGTGATGGATTTTCCCTGGACTCATCCTTCCCTCTTTTTCCACATGCTTTCCACGGCTCCCTAGCTTTGTGAAGTCAATGAATACAATTATTTTCTGCCATTACTTTAAAACAGCAAAGTAGAAAAAGAAGGTATTTCTTTAGTGCCTTTTTCTGGGCCTACTAATCCCCTTGCTTGCCTGCCTGTATAAACTAAAAGCTCCTCAGAAAGGATAGTGCACTTGGATGAGCTACCCATCCTCCACGGTCTCCCTTTCTGCAGACCCCAAACCAGGCCTTGTGGGGTTTTGAACAACCCCTAGATGCCACCACAGACTTCACAGCTGTGGACAGGATCCAAAGTATTTGGTAGCTGCAGATAAGCAAAGTAAAATATATTCTAGTCAGTGTTCTTCTGTGATCCCTGGACACTGCTCTAATGGAGATTGCAGCACCATGAAGCAGAAGTTGCCTAAACTATTGGATGTGGATCATTCTGAAGAACCCCAGAAAAACAAAAATACTCAGTTTCCCCCTTTGTTGCACTGGCTGATCCAGAGAAAGAGGGCTCCACTCAGTCCAATGACAACTTCTACTTCTAACAGTACAGAATAGGATGCAGTGGTATTGTGTCAACTTTTACTGCAGTTCTAGTATGAGTGATCCTATTATTGTAATAAAATTAGGGATACTTTTGTCCCACAGTGTAAATCAGCTATTTCTGCTTGTGAAGTGAGGCTACTATTTCTTGCAAGCACTTACAATTGATTCACAAGACATTCTCAAACTGTACATAGTTACCTTTCCAAATTTCAAAGGCAACACAGTCACATCCCTATATAACCATTGAGATCATCAGGATTGCAATATATGTCATATTCCAGTGTAATACAATTTCAGTGTATGGATGTTCTCCCTGCTTTTCACTTTTCCTTAACATTTAAGGTGCTATTTTTTGTAATCTAATACACTTCAGTCTTTTCCTTCTGCTACCTCTTCTTTACTCTTAATGACATTTATTTCCTCTCTGGTTTTCCCTCTCTGCTTCTTCTTTGCTCATTTTACATTAATTCCTGGTTTAACCAGCTTGACTTCAATTAGCTATGCTCTCTACCCTTCTTTCCCTGTGATACCTATTTTTATCTGCCAGTGCCAAGTAAATTTTTTCACATCTGTCCTATCTGTTTCCCCCCAGTTCATGGGGTAGCAGCTTTAAAGGTAATGCTACACATGCTGTTCTTTGTGTCTCCTCAGACTTTGTCAGGCTATTTACTTGCTGGGCATAAAACTTTACTGGACACTCATGCTCACAAAATGCATCTCCTCTTCCAGGGATCCAAGGGGGCTGGAGCTGCAGATGTGCATCAGTCTGCTGTCTCCTCTTCATGTGGGGCATTGCCAGGTTTAGAAACCAGAGCTGGGTCCACATGGACGTAAAAGAAAGTGATTATGGTGTGGGCAGACATAGCTCTAAGTAAGGTAGCACATGCCATGGTACAGGTGCTAGAGGCAGCAAGGAGACATCAGTGCAGCCTAGCACTCAGAGTGAATATTAATCCTGGAGACCCTGGGGGCTGCTGGTCCAGTTTACAGCTGCAGTCTGACATAAATTGCTGTCAACACCAGAGCGACTCAGGTAAAATCTAGTACCTGGGCCACAACTGAGCCTTCAGTCTCTTCTGTAAATGTATTTTGGAAGACTTTGGTGACAGAACAGTCTTTGTGCATTAAACCTGGAATGTGCCTGTGCATGCCAGGGGCAGACCTAGCTGGATTATGGTAGCTGGCTAACTGTGTCTGCAGCTACTACTGCCAGACTTATAAATGGGACAGAAATTTCAACAAGGGGGCTTTTTTTTTTTTTTCTTTTTAGCTTCTGTCAGCTGGAACCTGAACTGGGCTACATCCTGTCTGGCTTCATTTGCTGTTTCTAGTATTACTATTGACCAAAAATACAAGCATAAACCCTGGTAAAGTGTTCTCAGCTAAGTCTGGCTGGGATGCTCCCCTTACAAAAGTGGCACAAATTGCAGAGTCTTCTGTTCTGAATCACTCAGGAGTGCACCGAGTAGGAAGGAGAGCTACTGCTCTGAACGGGGAAGAGCTGGAGGTGCCTGTCACCTGAGACTAAAACCAAAGCGAGAGGTGATCAGTCAACAGACGTACTTGATTAATCAGGCAATTTATTAAAGGTGTGAACCAGCTTCCCCCCCTCAGTGGAGTGTTTTTGGGAATAACAGTCAAGGAAAATGCTACATCAGAAAAACAGTTCTTGTATGACACTGGACAACTGGGGTAGGAGAAATTCTGTTTGGAGAAAGTAATGAAAAAAAAGGCTCTTAGCTGCACATATGCCTATATGTGGGATGGTGCCCAGGGATGGAGGCTCCTCTATACCAGCTTCAGGACTTATATTGTCAGCCCTACTCACCAGTTTTCTGAGCAGAACAAGAAAGAAGACAAGCCAATGAACAGCCAGCCAAGAAAATCTGGACATGATAAGCTTATTTGGCCATGTAAAGGGACAAGTTTTAAGGCTGTAGCTCACACACTGTTTTATGCAGTTCAGACCTAGTAGGAGAGGGGATGATGTATGTCAATAAGAGAAGAAAGAAAACTTGCTCCTAACTCCATCTAATCTCAAATCCTAGGCTTTCAAATAAAGGTTTGTGCCTTATTTCTGGTATACAGAACTCTCAAACTCTCAGAATTTGATATGCTTTTATGCCTCCAGTGTCATTTTAAAACTGAGAGGGTGACACTCATTTGCGGTGCCCCTCCTCTCTGAATCTGAGATTGTACATCCATAAAGCAAGCACTAGTGGGATGAAATCATTTTGCACAAGTAGTAGCTGATGTTGTCAACTTGATAAAATTGCAGGTGCTCCTCGGGAAAAGGCTTCAGAAACATGAGGCAGAAACGGTACAAATGTGATTGCACCTTGCAACTAAGTAACCGTGACAAAACACAAATTCTCCATGACATCGAAAACAGTGAGGCTGCAGTAAAGGAACTAAAACACCGAGAGAGTGGGAAGCAGTGTGCAAGAAAGCATTCACAATTTGAGAGTACAGTTCCATCTGAAAGGCAGCATGGTCTCAAACTCCGCTTTAAAATTAAAAAAAAACCCCAAAATACACTATAGATTTTCAATGACATTGAAAAATTTTTGACCGTGCACCATAATAATAGAAAAATTAACAGTACGACGATCGTCTGCATACGTAGAGGCCCCATCATCTATGCATGCAATAAGGAAACTGATGCGACAGGCTCCGTGGAATGATAGCAAATCACAGGCAGGCATCAATCTTCACAGCGCCCTGCTGCCTCAGTAAAAGCCGTGCTGACCCAGTGTCTCATCAGAAGAAGAAATATTTGTTGCAAATCTCTTTTCCCAGAAGCCTTTGGTCCGTTTATACCCAAGTGTTTCCAGAGTGGGAACGCTCGGGAGCTCCAGCTCGGCCCCCGCGGCAGTACCTCGATGACTCCTCCGCGCCGCGGGGGGCGCTATGCGCCCGGCCCCTCTCACCTCACGGGGCGCCGCCGCCGCCGCATCCCCCGGCCCGACACGCGGTCAGGAAGCTTTACAGTCCCGCTCTTCCTCCTCTTCTTCTTCTTCCTCCTCCTCCTCCTCGTCGTCGTCGTCTTCCTCCTTCTCCTCCTGCTCCGCAGGCCCCGCCCTGCGCTGCCCGCTCTCAGCCAATCACCGCGCCAGCTTTCGGTCCCGGGGCGTTTCCTGTCCCTTTAAGGAAGCTCCGGGGCTCCTGATTGGCTGTGGGGTCGAGCGGCGCCGCGGGAGCGGGGCCGAGGCCGGGCGTGGGGCGCGCTCCCGGGCTGCGCGGCTGGAGCGCNCGGCGGCGGCCGGGGCAGCGCAGGTAACCTCGGGTGCCGGCAGGCATCCTCCCCTCCGTGCCCGCCCCCAGCGCCGGGAGCCTCGCCCCGGCGGCCGCGCCTCCGCCCCGGGGTACCTCCGCACCTGGGACGCGCCCGCAGCCGGGGAGGATGGCACAGCCCGCGGCGGAGGAGGCGTGTGGCTGCGCCGCCGGATCACCGGGAGGCGGCG
>VZRN01004554.1:366843-420951 GCA_013397935.1 Dasyornis broadbenti | reverse complement strand
GGGGGCTCCTCTCGTTTACGTGCCCTCCCGGCGGCGGAGGGAGAGGGGGTGGGAAGGACCCGCCCCGGGGCGCCCGCAGGCAGCCGAGACTGGGGCCGGGCGTGGGAGAGGGGCGGCGGAGGGCTCGGCGCGGGTTTGTCTGCCCGGCGCCTTCTCTCCTTTCCTCGCTCCCGGGCCCCGGGGCACATCCCCGCGGGTGCGTTCCCAGCCTGGTGCCCGCTTTCCTTCACAGTCCGTGCCGCCAGTTCTGCGCCCGGCTGGAGCTCCCTCTGACAGTTCCCGGCTGGGTGAGAGGCGGACAGACCACCTCGTGGGTAGGACTTGTCTGCCCCGGCGGTCTGAAGTGTTCTGCAGCTGGTGTGAATGAGATGGGGTGCAGTGCTTTTATGTCTTGGGTTTGGACTGTCTTATAGTAACCTGTACCAGGAATTCCTGAGAAATCAGCTAAGCGTGTACTGAGATGAGCTGTGAAGTGAGCATCACTAAGAAAGAAGCCGCAAGGAAAGGAGCCCTAGGAAAGACAGTACAAGGAGCCAGTGTTGGGACTCTTCATCCTGATGGTCTGCAGTGGGAAAGGTACCAATGCAAGTGTGAGGCAGCTAGCATTGGTTGTGACTTGAACAGGCTTGTCACTCATAAGAACTGTTTGTCACTTGTCACTGTGACACACTGGGCAGCTATGCATTTACTGTCAGTACCTGCTTAATACTTAAACCTTAATGGATGACAAAAGCATTTCCCTAGGCCACTTGTTTTGTATTTGTGTATGTTCGTTGCAGTCTCCAATTTTTTTGACTATATTGCTCGTAGGGATAACGATGCTCTCAGGGGCCTAGTGCTTTGAGCAGAAAGTGCAGGAGAAAGATGGCATGGAAAGAAAAAAAAAAATCACAGTTTCCCTTGGAGCAACTTCTTCATGGTGAAAAAAGATATGATGGCAGTGAGTTTTAACCTGGTGAGGTGTGCAGGAGGTTGATATGTATAGTTTGTGGCTTGTGCTGCTACACTTCCAATAGGCAGCTTGGGTTGTTGGTTGGACTCTTTGTGCACACAGAGATCTGCATTGCTCTGTCTTTGCTGGCAGGTGTGTGCTAAATGAAAAGTTGTCCTGGACATGCTTACTTGTACTTGAGGAATATCTCATTTGCAATGTAGATACCTGTAAAAATTTGCTCCCGTTGTATGTTGCTTATCTTTAGGAACATGCTGGTACCAAATGACTTCTGCTTGGAGGGTGTATCCCCTGTGATTGGTATAACCTGTTAAGTAAGTAATGTATAGTAACCATTAATGCTAATTTTGGAATCCCAGTGGAACAGCATTTTTCCTTTGTGGCTTGCATTTAGTCAGGGATGGCTTCATGCATGGAAGAACTACTTCCCCTTCAACTGTGACTCGTCCTGGTATGCTTCAACTGTGAGGTGCTGGTGTGGATTGTTGAGAAGTCCATGAGCACTGTGAAAAAGTACATGGCAAAACAAACATGTTGCTCTTTGACTCTCAGACATTGTTATTCCGTGCTGTCTCTCTTTTTATTTTATAGTAGAAGAACCACTGGGTCTTTGTGAAGGAGTAAATCCAGAGGCTACCTTTTCATCTGTTATCTGAGAGAACCTGCACTGTGCTTTGAACATTCTCCTGCTGTTTGTGTTTCACCTCATTATGCCTGTTCTCATGTGTTCTTGCCACACTTTTTGGTGCACACTCTTCCCATGGGTTAGCAGCTGTCTGCCAATAGCAGGCTGGGGAAAGCCCTCCAAGTGGGTATCTGGCAAGGAGATGTAACTATGTATGAGAAGAGGAAAAGCAAATGATCTCTCTATACTAACACTTTTGCTTGATGTCTGTTTCTAGCAAGAGCACAGTCAGAGCTTTCCCAAGGACTACTTTGGTGCTGTGTGAAAAGTCTTCCAGGTTGTTGGCAGAAGTACATTTCTCTTCGTCAAAGGTAGTAAGTTAGAGGCCTGTAGCTACACCATGATTCTTTCAGTACTGTGTACTCTGTATTACTGTCTCTGTTTTCAAAGCAGCTCTTCCTTCTTAGCTTAATCTTGGACAGGCCTTTGATATTATTTATCATTGGAATATGGGGAGAACCAGAGCTAGGAAAGGCCTCCTTTGGGGGTCCTGTAGTCCTCCATGATTTTGAGATCTGCTGCCAGGATTCCTGGTCCATCTTTTTTTTTTTTTTTAGATTAATTTTAAAAGAAGTCACCATACTACTTGTTCCTTACTCCTCTTTGAAGAGGCCTCACCCAAAAATGAGAGACTTGGATTTTGTTTCTGTCATGGTTTACACACTGGCCAAATGCCAGGCACCCATGATAGCTGCTCACTCACTCTCCCCTGCCACAGCTGGGCAGAAGAGAGGGGGAAAAAAAAAAGAATGGGTCATGAGTTGAAATAAGGACCAGGAAGAAACACTCCGAGGATAAAATAGGCTCAACTTAAAGTTACAAAGTGAATTTATTATTAACAGAGTCAGAAGAGGATAATGAGAAGTAAAAATAAGCCCTTAAAACACCGTTCTTCCCCCTAACCCCTTCCTCCTTCCCACCGACAGCACAGGGAACGGGGCATGAGGGGTTTGGTCAGTTCATCACCGAGGTCTTCTTCCACTGCTCCAGGAGAGAAGTCCTTCTCCTGCTGTGCCTTGGGGTCCCTCCCATGGGAGACAGCTCTCTGTGAACTTCTCCAGCGTGGTCCAATCTCACGAGCAGCAGTCGGCTCAAAATTGCCACGGTGTGGGTCCACTCGTCCACGGGGTGCAGTCCTCCAAGGACAGGCTGCTCCAGCCTGGCAGCAGGGGCCCCTTCTCCCTACTGGGTCTTCCACTGGAACACAGCCTTCTCCNCTTCTCCCTACTGGGTCTTCCACTGGAACACAGCCTCCTCCAGGCATCCACCTGCTCTGGCTTGGGCACCTCCCCATGGGCTGTGAGCGGATCTCTGCATCCCCCGTGGACCCCATGGGCTGCAGGGGCAGAGCTGCTCCACCATGGTCATCACCATGGCCTGCAGAGGAATCTTGGCTCCAGTGTCTGGAACACCTCCTTCCCCTGCTCTTCCACTGATCTTGGTGTCTCCATGTTGTTTCCCTTACATGTTCTCACCTCCTCCTCTTCTCTGGCTTAGGAAAAAAACTGTATTCCTGCTTTGTTTCGATTTGTTCTTAAGTATGTTATCACAGAGGTGTAACCAACATCTCTAATTGGCCCAGCCTTGGCCAGCAGCATGTCCATCTTCAGAGCCATCGGGGATTGGCTCTGCTGGACATGGTGGAACCTTCTAGCAGCTTTACACAGAAGCCATCTTTGTGGCTCCCTTCTGCTACCAAAAGACCAGACCAAGTAAAACCAACACAGTTTCTTATCTGAGAACAGGCAGACCTGCATGTCCCCCTTCCTGAAGAAAATCCTAGTGCCGTATGTTTTTAAACTTAGTTACCATGTGGAAAACGTACAAATATGAAGTGGAAACTAGAGCTCAGGCTTTGTCTTTTCCAGGCAATTACTTTAAATACCGTGCTAAAGAGTGTTGGTCTGTTTAATATGCTTCCTTTAGCTGGTGCTCTTTCAAGGTGGGAGATAAAGGCTTGGGTCTCTTCAAACTGAAGGTGGTGTAGAACAGAATGGATGGTAAACTCCCCTTACTTAAACTGTGCCCTTTCTGCTACAGCAAAAAGCAAGCTGGCACAGTTATATTGTACAAGGAACCTGCTTTTGTTTGTGCGTGGCCACTGTACTCAGAGTATTTACTGTACTCAGAGTGTTTGCTGAACTAATACCCTGTAGGGCCTGGTACCTGAAATAAGGATAGGTGAAAGATAAGTATTGAGCTGGACATGGACCATGACAATTTTGGGCAATTGTGGAGTAGTGCTTTTGTTAGAGTACTTTTGGGCCAAGTGAAGTGCTGCTTGAACTGTAGCAGCCCTTCCTGAGTTGAGATGATACCACAGCAAGTGTGCTTAATCACAGTGTTGAAATCAGACAACTCATAATTTTTCAGAACTTCTGCGTAGCCACGAACATATGGGTTGTTCGTCTTTTCCACTGACAAAAGGCGGGATTTTCTTTCTAGGATGGAGAAAGAGTAGAGATCAGGTAGGTTATATTTTGACAATGAAGGAATTGACTGATGAGGCAGCTTTTAACTGAAACGTAACATACAGATATGGCCCAACTGTAACTTCTGATGAATGGACTTTTAATGGGATTCATAAGAATTTACAGCATGCCAGAAAAAGATGGGCTGTCTGCACAAGTGCAGCTGTACAGTGAGAGACTGCAGGCATGTGCCAGCCTACTGCACCAGTTAACTAAACCAGTGCTGGTGAGCTGCTTTTCTTCAGGACAGATGACATTGAAAGGACAGGTGTCTGCAGGAGTGAATGTGTTACTGATAGGAAGGTGAGTTTGACCTTTGGGCAAATAACAGGAGTAGTTTGCAATATGCATGGTTAAGCCACAAAGGAAAGCAAATTTCATAATTGTATGATCAGGACTTCAAATGGCATTCTGGCTCCAAGGGCTGAAGCTTAGTTTCTATTAAATCAAAGCAGATATATGAACCTTTATAAATTATGCATTTGCCCATGGAGTTATGGTGAAATCAGTGTCTTTCTACTGCTTGCATTGCTGATAAGAGAGTCTAAGCATGTAGGCAGTGGTGTTATATGCTCCTTCTGCAGTATTGAGATTTCTCTTATCTTTCTCACACCACAGCAGTGGAAGAACTACATTTCACTGTTTCGCTAAAATGACTTCCAGAGCGAGGCAGTTGCTGTGGTTAGATGGATGAAACATTTCTGAAGTGTCACATGGGTATTGGTCTGCTGGCAGACTACTTGTGAGTGATGCACAGCCCTTTTTTCTTCATCTGAAGAAAAGTATTTTAAATGAAACAGGCCTGTTCCATGTATTAAAATTAAAATACTTTTTTTTTTAAAAACCCAAACAACTTGAATGGACTCTTATTGTAAGAGTGCTTTCACAATGCAAAATAAATGTGCTGGACTTTTCAAACCTTGCTAAGTTGAACAATTACTCTGTAAAAATGCAATTTTTGAATCAGACACTAGTATTACTGACAACATAATTCTAGATATGCAAATATGGCTTGTCTCTTATTTCTGGGAGCTACTAGAACAGTACTTTTGAAAGCATTTTCTAGACCTTGGGCCTAAATGTCTGTTAAAATTTCATTTAAATATCTCTTCAAAATGTCTGGTTGTATGGCAATCAATCTGATTGTCTTTCTTACACTGATACTTGTAGAAGTATTTAGATATTTGACTTCTTGGAAAAGTAGCAAGAAATAATCAGTCTGAACCTAACTATGAGGCTATATGTGATATTTCTACTTTTTCCACCCCTGTCTGTGTCTGGTGCTTTTTTAGGAGACACAGTAAGGTAGACTAAGATAATTCAACAGGCGCTTACACAGCTCAGTTTTGAATGAAGTGCATTAGAGCTCTGCTCAGGAGAGTGTCAGTGTATGCCCAGAGGCTATTGCAAACTGTAAATGAAGGAAGCAGTTGTGTCTCTGCCTTGTGAGAGTCCTCACAACAGCAATACTAGCCCCAGCCTCTGCTCCTTTGCTGGCAGTTCTGTCAAATACAACTTCAATTTGGCAAAATTTAAGGCAGCAACCTCAGAACTTTCAACCAAGCCTGAAGAGAGCGTCAAGCATGGGGTCTGCTCTGTCTTTTGTATTGGAAGTTCAGTTGCATGCAGCCTTTGATATTCCTCTACCACACCAAACACCTATGGGTGCTGCAAGTTTTGTGCCACAGTTACAGGTCATAGTTTGAGAAAGGTTAACTGTATCTAGAGAGGGGGAAAAAGATACTGAGAAAGCAAGACTTGCTGTTGTAAATTGAGGTTGTTTGTTTTAAAATTGGGTGTTGAGATGAAACTGAGCAAGACAGACTCAGTGGGGCAAAGTACAGTAATAAGAGAACATGAGTCATTGCTTCATGTTAAAAAAACCCCCGAAATGAATAGCTGGTATGGAGTCATATACTATAAAACTATTTGATACTTTGTGGCTAAAATAAAATAAATGTTTCTTGGAGAAGAGTTGCAGAGGACACAGTTAAACAATGTTTTTTGAAAGCTTCTTTCAGTACTGTGATCAAATGGTGAGGTGGGAATCCGTGTCACTGGGGAATGTGTATATACCTGAAAAACAGATGTAGAGAAACGTTATAGCCTGTTTTACCAGAGACAGGACATTGATCTGCCAGGAGAAGAATAAAATTGAAAGGATTGCTTTTTTACATTGAAATGGGAGGATAATCTTTGCTGAAACTGGCTAAAGGTAAATATTAGCATTGCTGCCTTCTCATTAAAACAAATAGTTTTGGTTTCTGAGTAAAGCTAAATATTAGTATTGCTGCCTTTTCATTTAAACAAATATTGTCTTGGTTGAAGCCAAGTACTCTATTTCAATTCTTGTCTCTGAGTAGCCAAGTGTTGTCTTGAGTGAGGATTTCAGGTGCATTGAACATCCTTATCATAGTTTGAGGATGCAGAGATGTAGGAACACTGAATTTGGACACAAACTTAAATGCAAGAAACTTCATTTAAACTTGTGAGGGTGTGTGTTTTTTGGGGTGGATTTTTTTTTGGATTGTTTTGTTTTGAATGATGAGGGGACCAAGCACCGGATGAAAATGCCCGGAGAAGTTGAGTGTCTGTGCCTTGTGGTACCCAAACCAAACTGGATATGGCCGAAGCAACCTGCATTAGTTGACCTGTCTTCAGCAGGGATCTTGAACTCTGTGATTCACAGAAGTCCCTTTCAACATAAAGTTGTATGATTTGTGTTTATAACCATTTGCAGCAAAGGAATAGTGGCTCTGGCATGAAACCTAAGCTTTCCTAAAATATAATTCCAGGCATATTCCTTTACAGGATATAAATAAGAAGTGCTGCTATTAATTTTCATCCAAAACTCTTGTGAAAGAGGTATTTTACTGAAAAGTGGTATAGCAAACACTGAAATGAGAGACTAGAATATGATGTGAAAACAGAGATCCTGTTTATAGACAGATGCCTGAATTTTGACTGCCTTGATTCCCTTTTGAGAGAGGAGGGCTACCAGATAGTCTAATTCAACTTGTGCATTAATAACAATCCATAAATACATAGTTCAATGCTTTACTCTTTCATACGTGTTTTATACTTTACAACAATATGGGCAGATTAACAGGGCTTTTGTCTTCTTTGAGAATGGGGAGCCATGACTTCGGTTGCTCTCTGTGCCTGCCTGCCTGCCTGGGGGAGCCCATCTGTATTCCATTGCTTTCAGAATAATGCAGCTAGTGATGGCATTTGAACATAAGTTACCTAGAAGGTATTCACAATAAAAAGTATCGGTGATACAGGTTTAGTTCATGTGTCTTGGTGTATTAACTTCCTTTCTTTTCTTTCCATCTTTGCACAGCTTTGCTCAGTGTTTGTGACTGCCAGTGAAGTCTGTTCTTTAGCTGTATACTGGAGAGGGAAGTTCTGATAGCCTGGCTCAGCTAGCAGGCTTTTAACTTGAGGACCAGGGCAGGCAGTCTGATTCCTTGTGTTTGAACATGATGTGTACATGAGGTAGAACAAAAAACATTGTGAACAACAAGTGAATTATAAGGTCCTGTAGACTGTGATGTGTACCTGCTGTGAAAGTAGATAAAATACTGCAAGTATTCCAGGGAAAAGCAAATGTTGAAGTTCATGTTGAGGTTGCTAAGGTATGAAACGTATCTACATATGATAACCAAATTGGGTTTGGGAAGGTGACTTCCTCCAGGCAACATTTCTCATGGCATTTTCTGATGCTGTGAATAGGGTGCTATTTGCCACTACTGCCTGGACTGACAGTCCAGGAGAACAGAATATCCCATTGCCAGCAGCATGCTGCTTGTTTAATCTTTCTTTGTTTTGGGATTTTTAAATTTAATTAATATTGGTGACTGCTGTCATAGACAGAACCTGTATTTCTCTATTTCCTGAAGTTTTAAAGAGCTGAAGCTTCCTCTTCTCTGTGTACCTACAGCCAATCCAATCCAAGTAGAGAACACTTATAAAAATCTTTTCCCTGTGACTTGATCTTTTACCACTAAATTTTGGTCTTTTTTTTCCTCTCTGATTATCTTTTTCAGATCCTTTTGACTGTTGAGCTTTCTGCACAAGGGAGTCGATTTCTTAGAAAATAGATAGCTATGCAGATGGGCAAGGAAAAATGAAGTACTTGAACCTGCTGATGGCCTATGTGAGAAACACATCGAAAGCTACCGCTCTGATGCCTATGAATAATAAATAAAAGGTTGAATAAAAGGCTTTTCAGTGCAGTTGTGATACTGATATTCATCCTTGTGGTGCTTCCTGTTGCTCATACCTTGTGTTTGAAGAGTACCAAGGCTGGATGTCTTTGCACTTACCTATGCTTTCATTCAGTCTGGGAGGCAGGAAGTACTTTCTTTCTCTTGGCAATTCCTAGCAACCTTATCCCAACTTCTTCAGACTTCTGGGTCTGGAGTAGAGTCCTGATTAAGTGACTGTTCTTACAAGCTTGTCAGCTCAGTTTCTTCTACACTGTTGCAGCACAGCTCAGGCTTATTTTGGAAAGCATGGCTTCCTTGAAGCACTAGGTGAATGATGGCACAAGAGCAAGTCGGCAGCGTTGTAGATGTCCAGTTTCCTCTTTCCCAGGTGTATGTTCTCTCTTGCTCTAAATCTCTTCTTGCTACTTTGGTTGCCTTTTAGCCAAGTGAGCAAAATAAAGTTTTCTTTAATATTTTTGTCACCTCCTGCCTCTCATATGAATCCACTGATTGTTTTTTCAGACCCTCAGCTAAGGAATTCCTTTGGGTCATATGTATGTGATCTGGGGGATGTAGTTATGTCCAAATCTTTCAGTTAAGCAAAACTATAGAAGGTGAGGTGAAAGAGTGGAATTCTCTCCAGTTTCCTGTTCCTATTACTGCAAAGTCCTTATGGCTTTTTCCTTTTTAGGGTGTTCACAGGCTTTACAACCTAAATCCACAATGCTTCTTTTGTAAAGGCTGCCAAACAAATTGATGTGAACTGGCTTATCTCTTGTCACCTGTGCTTTTCACATGTGGTGTTAAGCAACTGAACTTCCTCATATGCAATGTAAATGTTGTAACAATTCTTTTAATTTAGTCACAAATATGCACAGTGCAGTATGCCCAAGGCAGGCTTCTTTCTTCAAGAGTATTTATTTTAAAATCTTTTTTTTTTAAATGGGAAATATGAATATTGCTTTGTAACTCAACAGTGTCATCTGACAGTACACAAAGTAAGTCTAAGAAGACGTCCATGGACTGATCTGGTTAGTTCAGTGACAGGTGCCATTGAAGAGCATTAGATGCTGTGGACCCTGAGACAACTCCATTTTGATGAATAATGGTGCAGCTTGCATTGTGCAGTCAAAGTTAGTTGTGATATTGTCAACTACTTTGTTATGATGCTCAGCTAAGTGCAGTGCTCCAACAGGTATGTCAGCTGCAAAGATGTGCTTGCTTTGGGTGTGGAATGCCATAGATTTCGGCCTTTTGCAAAGAGTTTCCAAGCAGGTAAACCAGCATGTGCTGTGTTTTCCAAGCTTGTACACCTTTGAAATAACACAAATAAATATACTTGTTCTAGAGAAATCTGGCTAACCACTAAGTGTAGTAAGATATAGTCAAATTTTATGAAATGTTTCTGCAGGGCTTTGCTTTAGGTGCCATTTGACCAATTTATTACTGCTTGGAAATTCTTCTCAAAGGAGAATTCCTACAGCCTGTGTGGTGAATTCTAATGCAGAAGGGAAAAATTATACCATGTTAAGTGTCTAGTTGAGTGCTTTTGCTATAATGAGAAGATGCCTTGTTTCTGCTGCATATCTCACACCTGCACAGTTTTGAATAGGTGCCTCTTGGCTCTTGATTATGCCTCAGGTTTATGGTAACTGTTCTTGTGTATTCAGAGGCAGTCTGAGGTTGCATGTTACCATACTGCAAAGGAAGCCTTAAACCACTCAACCCCCAATTTAGAAAGCAGTAGACAATTCTTTCATTTGTATGCTATGATAACTGAACATGTGCCAGAAGTAGCTTGAAGATATTTGTCACTTTATGAATGAAAATAAGCCCTTTCCAAGGCATACAGATTGGTATATATGTCTAGCAAAAAATAAAACCCAAAGTCAAGCAGGAAATCCCTCTGACTGCTCCTATACATACTTTTTTATTCTGTTTTTTTGGTTTTTTTTTTTTTTTGCTTCTTGTTTGGTATGCTGCCGTCCCTTCTGATTGTTGCTCTAGGTCTTACCTGTAAACTTCTGCTGGTGCTATTCTGGAAATGGGTAGCAATAGCTGACTGTTTAGGTTGCTGTTTGTCAGATTACAGCCGTGTTGTCAGGAGTGTGGTTATTTTGTTTGTTTTTTTGGTTTTTTTTCCTAGCATTTGCTTGGTGCATGCAGAATATCTTTAGGTGCATTAGCAATGGGTGGCTTCATCGGAGATCCTGGTGATGACCCGCAGCTTTCTTTTAATTGAGATTTCTCTTTTGGAAAGACAAGGAACAGACACTATATCTTTGGCTGCTGAGTGTTGTCCTTGCCTTTTTTAGCACTGATATCACTCTCTAAGAGCATAAACACTACTGTGGAGCTGGTTTGGTTTTGAAATGTGAAATTTCTAGCTATACTGTCTGGATTTTGTACAACTAAATAGTTGTGGTTTTGATGTCAGTGTAATTCTTTCCATGACTACACAGTAATAGTCTGTCAATGTATTCCTGCCAAAATTTAGCATGCTGTTTGCCTCTGAAGTTAAATACTATTAAAATACTACAAGATAAACAGTATAAAAGGGATACAGAGCTCTTCAGGCCTGCATGCAAAACATCATACCCTTCCATCTTTTAGATGTCTCTTTGAGGTGCCTGTGCTCCATGGGAATGCTTAAGAAGGTACAGCTGAGAAGCTTCTTTGTGGTGCTGATTTGGCTGTTATTGGTCAAGCGTTGCTCTGCTGAAGCCCAAGCCTAGTCTGTGTCAGCAGACGTTCACAGCCTCTTTGCTAAACAGTTGTTTTCTTCTCCTCAGTGTTTGCAATGATACTGGAAGCTGTTTCAGAATCTGGCTGGTCTTTGAAAAGCAATGGGGACTCTGTGGTTGTAGGTCTACAGGCTCAGTAAAATATGTAATTTTATTTTTGAAGGCAAAGTAAAGTTGGAGAATTACTCTGATATGTGAAAGTAAGGATATTTTAAAGACTAAGAATTAAATTTTGCTTTATGCCCTCACCAGTCCATTTTAGGAAAACAGTCATACTTGCACCTGATCAGAGACTGAAAAGTTGTAACTGTGTGGTTTTGCTTCATGTATTTAATTTCTTAAGTCCACCTGATAAACATTAAATGTTTCTATGTTCTTTAAAGCACTTTAAAGTTGAATATGTAGTGTAACTGTTTAAATCCTTTTCCTGCATTTTAAAGTCAGAAGAGATTTTTTGCTAATTTGAGAGACACAGCAGGGCGCCAACATGGCTGCTTTTGCATCTTTCAGAGTTAGACAACCCAGGTATTGGGGTTGAGTAATTAACTAGGGCTAGGGTTAGGCTTACGCCTAGGGTTAGGGTTGAGAGATCTAAAGAGCCTTGAGCTCCAGGCACTCTGGTGCTGGAAAGGATCTGCCGAGACGAGCATGGCGGGGCCCCAACATTGCTGCTCTCACACCTTTCTGATCTGGACTCCCCATAGGGATGGGCACCTTGGCCCCAGGAACAAGCTGCCTTTTCGCTGGCCTTAGGTTTCAGAGGGCTGTTGAGGCTATAGCTGCAGGGACACTGGCACTGGACAAGACATTGCAAGGCCATTACTGCAGAGTGCTGTCAGAGAGTTTATGTTGCATGTCTTGAACCACCTTGGAATGGCAGTGCCGGTGTCTGCTGGGAGGGGCTGGCCGGACTCTGCTGAAGGTGAGGCAGCACCCTGCTCTGCCCCCAGAGCCACCCCAAGGCCTGGCTGAGCTGTCAGTCATAGACTCTTGGGTTGGCTCAGGTGCTTGCCTGGGCACTGACAGCCCAAGCAGCTGCCAGTCCCACCTAAGGAGTGAGCACACGAAGGCTGTGGGGTGTCAAGGGCAGAGCATGAGATCAGCACATGGGCACCACCTAGAAGAGTGCATGGAGTTCCTGGCCTTGCCCTGCTGCAGTCCTAGGAATTGGTAGCTCTGTGTGTGTTTTTCTAGATATCTTCTCTCCTTCTGTCTTCCTCTCTGCCTCTTTTTCTTTTCCTACTTCCCTTTGCCTGGAACTTTTGGTTAATATAGCGTTTCGTACGTTTCAAGGTTTTTCTTGGCTGGGCTGAGTTGGTGCTAGGTAAATGCTACATTGACACGGAGTACTGCTATGATAAGTGGTTGAATGTTGAATTACATGTTGTATTTCATCCTTTGCCAAAGATGGTTGGATTTTTAGCATTTGACAGTTTTGCCAGTAAGCTTTAGTGTGATGGCTGCGCATTTTGTTTGGGGTTTAACTTTATTTAAAAGAAGATGCTATTTTATTGCAGAACCTTGAGTAAGAGATCCCCTAACAAGTGTTTGATTGAAAGACTGCATTTTTCCCACTTCTTTGGGACAGATGTGGGTTCTGTGTCAGCATAAGTGGGGCTTTTAATTTTGTGCATGCACAGGGCTAATCATTGCTTATTATTTGGTTACAGATTTCTTGCTAGAAGAATCTCAAATGGTACCTTTTGAAACATAAATCTCTTAATGCTGTTCTGTGTCTAAGCAGAAAGTGGCCAAGTTACGAAGATCTATTACTATGAAATGTGCTTTAGCAGGCAGGTTCTTTGGAATACCTTTAATTCTTGAAGAATGTATGCCAAAACAGAATATCACACATTGTTATTTCTCTGTTTCTTGTGCTCTACCAAGTTTCTGTCTTGTAGTATTTATCAAACTCACTTTCAAGGTGTGGTCCTATTTGGCAATGAGTATTTCCCAAAGCATGTTGCAAATTCTGGATCTTACTATTTGAAGATTCCGTATTAAAATATAGTTGACTCTTGTGTTTCACCCAGTGAAAGCAGAAACTGTGCTCCTATGGATACTGGTGCAATAAGCTTGCTTCTACTGAAGGCCATTTTTACAGCTGGATGTTAAAAGTCATGAAAATCAAACTGCTGACACAGCCCTAATCACAGGGCCACAAGTAGCACTTCTTTGTTTTCGTGTGACAGTTTCATTGGTACTATTAATAGCTGGTTCCTTACAGGTGTTCGTGTGTAATAATTCTTATAAGACAACACTTAGTAAGTTTTCAAATGAATCACGTTAATTCCAGAATAAATTTTTGAAAAGAGACCTTTTGACTCTTTTTCCTTTTGAGGTTTTTGGTCATAAAAATTGATATGTCAAAAATGTTCATTACTTTTAATTTTTCAAGTGCAGCCTTGTGTTGGGGGGAAAAACAAATAGAAACTGGCTTGCCTGTGATGGTGGGCAGCCCTACTCTATCTGATGATGTCAGTCTTGGGAAAAACATGGATCTCTGTTCTACTGCTCTGCCATTGCTGCGGGGCTGGCAGGACAGTGTAGGAGGTTTAGCTGCAGCATTGCTCTCTTTGAGGGAATACCAGGCATATCAAAACTGTGAGGAAAAGCTGGTATGCTTCTGTTTAAGACACCAGCGAGGGAAACTGAGTACAGTAGTAAAGTCTTTCCTCTGTTCTTGCTGGGTATTTATAGGGATGTCTCATGCTTTTAGCAGAGCAGATGATGGAAGACAGTTCCCCTTGCAGGCCTTTCTGTTGCTCCCCTTTGGGTCTGGTGTACATGGTGGGGATGCGAGGACAAAGGAATGGCTGTGTACAGAATGTGAATCTGGAACAGCTTAGGTGGCTATAGGCATTCTTCAAACAGCTTGGAGAAACACCCTCCACAGAGAGAACTGTAAAAGCTGTTGTTCCCTCGTACGGTTATCACTGAGCCTCATTTTAAAGCAGCTGAGGGCTGGCACGCTGCCTCTACCAGGTAGTGCTGGTTAATGCAATAATACACCAGGACATAATTATCTTGACCTCTGGAGAAACTGAACTGAGAGTAATTTGTTTCAGAAGTGAACAATTTTCTGTGTGTGGCTCCTGGCATCTATAAAGCAAACAAGTCAGTGTTCAACTCCAGTTATAACCTCTCTGGGACTGCTGTTGAAACATGACTAGCAGACGTGGTGTGGTACTGATACAGTTCTTTCTCCTGGCCTGTACCTGAGCTTGTTGACATTTGGAAAATGCATATGAAGTTTTTGTACAATTGATAATGCTTTGATATGGATTTCAAAATTATATCAGATACTGTAGTGTGTATGCGTATATAGCTGCACCTTTAAACTGTTTAGGTAGTGAAAAGCTTGATCTGGGTTTTGCTGAAAGTTCTTACTTGGTTTTAAGAGATTTTGTAGGAGGAATGGCTTAATTAGCAAGGAGACCAGCCTTGCAGAACTAACACTCCTGACACTGCTATCTTGTTAATATATTTAGTCACAGTTTGTTAATGACGAGGCAAAAGGCTGACTAATCCAGTGGAAATGTTGGGGAGGTTGTGGCGGGGACTAGAGAGTAAGGAGGAGAAATTATAAAGATAAGGCTTCTGGTTCTGCTGCCTCTAGTTTTGGTTGTTTCAATGACCTGTCAGCATTGCTGCAGTCAGGCCCAAACAAATCAAACCCTCAGCTCATGAGAGGTGGTTTTGCATCATCAATGTCTAGGGCAGGAAATGGAAGATTAGCTGTGTTTAATGCTGAAGGTTGCTAGTAAACTAAGAGCTAGGAAAAGATAAGGACTCCTAAAATTTGCTACAGCTGAAAACATTCTTTCAGGGCTTTTTGGCTGGTCTTCAGCTGTAGGTGACCTTGGTTGGCCACACAGGTGCGTTGGGTGCTGGGAAACGGGCAGGAATATATAGCTAGCAGAGGGAAGGAAGAATAAAAGTAGGATGGCTCCTTTCAGTGGAAGCATGTAAGCGCGAAACTGTGTGCTCGTGAGCAAAAAAGGTATTTTTCAAGAAAGCTTGTTTACAGGTTTAAATAAATGAATTGCTTTGTCTAGGTGTTTGCAGGATGTTGTGGTAATGCTTAAAGTTGTACATGACAACCTGCCTTAAGGTAAATATTGCTGTTCTGCATCAGCAGTTCTGGATCAGTGTCGTTAAATTCTGACTTTATCCCTTGTTTGCTTTGTTACAATGATTTGGTCATCATTCTCAGTACCTCAGCTGTACCTGGCTTTTCTTAGGATGCCACTTTTAAATTATTTCCTGTGAATTCCTCATGACAAAGTATGAACACTGTAGTGAGCATTTTAGTAAGTAATGACACTTTATATAGACAGAAGGTGCTTTGCGTCACTTCCTTAAACACTTTCAAGAAAAGCTGCTATTCTGGACAGCTGTGAGAGGATCTTGTTGGGTGTTCAGACCTCTTGAAAGTGGAGTTTGAAGAAGAATAAGTTGGGTTCATGCTCTTTACTCCTTCTTTGGAAACTCTTAAACCCAGTGAAGCTTGAGATGGGCACGGAAACTTTCATCATGTTTCTTTGTGATGGGAAAAGGAACTTCATGTGTGTTTGAAGAACCAAGAGGAGAAATTGTTGCCATCAGTGAGGAAGGCCAAATCGTGTAGGGAGAAGAAGAAAATCCAAAATCTGAATGCAAAGCACTGTTTGGAACAGGATGGGCCACTGTTTCCCTTTTTCCCCTGCCAGGGACAGGAGGCTTGCTGCCTAAGAAGTCTTATAATGGCTTTCCACGTGGAAGATGGAGACAGTGGGCCTGGCTGGGCTGTCTTGAAAGGGAAGATGAGCCTTTCATGTGGAGGAGATAGATGGTGAAGATTTTTTAATAAGGGGGGCAAATGAAGTAACTGCTGACTGTCTTGATTAGTATTTTTTATCCAATTAAAACCCCTAACCTTTCCTAGTTTGTGTATATTGCATCTTCTCTTACAGACTTGTTCATAACAATCCTTAGGTTTTTCAGGCCTCCTTAAGTTTTTTTTTTTTTATGCCTTGAAAGAAATCACTTGCCTGGAGTTACTGTCTTTGCTTTGTTCATTCCTTGATTTGAAAGCAGGTTTTTAAAGTGTAGCTGCACACCTAAGTCTGGTTGAAGACAATACTTGAATGGGTGCACTTCCCAACGTGCTACAAAGGCATGGCTGCGCTTGCAGAAAAGAGCTGGTCACATGTAAACCTGAACTTTTTATCACAATTGAAAGCTTGTATTTTTAAGCAGCAAGAAATTGTGTCCCTCCAGTACATTAGCTTTCTCCCCCTTTTTCCCAGATCTTTTCTTCTGCTGTGTCTTTTCTGATTTGGATCTGTTTTTTATGAAAATTAGCCACCCACCGTCTGTGCTGTTAAGTTTTGGTTATTAGGAAATCTGTTGCCAGAAGCACTGTCATCAAGCAGCTGTAGCTGCCACCATTTGCCCCCTTCCCTTTCCAAGCTTTCAGAGACACTGATGGCTAACTTTACAGCTTATGTCAGCCCTTCAGCTTCCCAAATTGAGTGGGAAGGGAGAAAAACTCCTCAATGGGCAGTCTTCTATCCAGATATGAAATTATGAATATGTGTCTTTTTAGACAAAGTTTACTGTGTCATAGCTGGAGTGCTATGTAGTGATGTAGCACTGGGCAGCAAGCAAAGTAATTCATGATATTTCTATCTGTTGTACTCTGGGAGTTGTGAAGTTGCCAGTTTATTCGCAGACTTGACTTTTTTGCATGTTTAAAAAAGCCACAAAGTTAGCCAATAACAATTTGGTTATTTTCTATTAATGATTTAACTGTGTCCAGATGTGCAAAGATTTACATACTTCTTCCACCCATGAGGAGCTGTGGGACTATTGCATCTGAGTGTAGTTTTAGGAAGCAATAAGGTTTCTGTTCCAGCAGAAAATTGTACTTATCTTCTGAAAAGAACATTTCAAGTCATTGGCTGAATGTTACCTATTGAAAATTTTATATGTATCTTGTTCATCTGGATACAAAATAGGTTGTTGAAGAAGGTATGTATTGTTTTGGTGCAGTGGCAGCCTTTTTAAAAAATCTTGGACACTGATGAAGAAAAGAAATCTTTTTGGGTTTTTGGCAAAAGGTGTATTTGCTGTGGTTATTGTAGAGAATACATGTTAGAAAGATTCAAGCTATGTTGTGTTCACAAAGAGAGAAAATTTAATAGAATTCCTTTTTAAAAAAAAGAAAGAAATGAATGTGAGTAGGATGAAATCCTTCTGTTCTTACATATGCTTGGATGATTTTCAGTTTTCTTATGGGTTCAATTTCTTTACATTTTACAGCACTGGCATTTGGATTTTCAGATTCCTCATGTAAACTGAGCTGCTTTTCTGTTCCTCTTCAGTGTCTCAGTGAGGAGAGTTTGCTTATGGATAACTGGCATGGCAACTGAGAATGGAGAAAACAAAATAAACTAGTACTTTATAATTTGGAAGGTCTAGAAGGAACTGTTGGAATGTGTGTGATGTTTGCTGACAAGAATTACTGCTTAAAGTTAGTTATTGCTTTTGTGTATTCCATTTACTAAATACAGTTTTGCACTAAATCAGCTGGAATTGCTGACGCCTGAATTAATGCTTCAGGGAAGAAAGGCAGAAGTGATTAACATAGGTGATGTTTGGCAACACAATGTGGTGTAATGATGCAGAGCTTTGGGGATCTTCTGCAGGGGGCTGCTACCACCAGGATTGGTGAGTTTGGTAGCACCATTTCCTAGGAACTTCCTGTTATAAGACTGTCCCATTTTGCCTTCTGTGTTTCTTGCCAGCCTTTTACAGTGGATCCTAAAATTTCCTGCTTTGACTGTCTGTTTCATAACGTGCCAATCCAAATAAACCAACTATGAGAGAAAACAGTGTGAGGAAGAGAGAGGATGTTTTACAATGGTCAATAATCTTCGTACCACTTTAGGGTGAAGTGAATGATTTGGAGCATGGTCTCGAAGTCTTTTTTGGGACAAGGGATTTTGTCCCTGATTTGGCTATAGTCATAAACTCCTAAAAAATTCTGTTCATGCAGATGAATAAGGTCTTTGTGGTCTTGTTTGTCAGACTTCTGAGAAGGCTTTTTCTCCATGCTGACCATGTTCCAGTTCTTACAACCTTTTTCTTCTGGCAAACTCAGCATCTTTGTGGGCCTGTGACGTATTTTCTAGACTATCAGAGCTAAGGTTTTACAGAATTTCTCTTCCTCAGTAAGCTGTGATGAGACTGGGAAACAGAAGTGAAATCTAAGAGCATCTCTTCTGGTTTTTGGTGTTCTGGGTAGTTTGGGTCAGAAGGCAGAACTGTCCTGTAATCTAAATGAAGGCTGATAGAAGTAGATCGGTGCTATGTATAAGAGAAATGGGGAGTGGTAATTTGGAAATAAAACAGAGGCAGAAGTTATCTGCTGAAGCAGATGATTAAAACCCTACCAAGGATCTAGTAAAACAAGAGGCTGGGCAAAGAGGTTGGTGCTGGATGTTGGTTAAGTGGAGGTGGTAGTCAGGGAGAGAGGGCAGAGGATAGCTGTCGTGAGGACCAGTGCAGATGAGTGGGGTGAGCAGTGAAACTAGGAAGAATTCAGGACCCTTTTTGTGGTGCTAGTGAAATCTATAATGTGGAGAAGCAAAAGGCAAATTTTGGTCTTTTAGAAGAGATTAACTGCAGAATTCCAATTCTGATATCAAAAGTGTGGAGTTTTATATTTGAAGTTAGTGTTTTGTTGACATTTGAATTTGACAGTACGAGGTCACCCTTGTTAGTTATTAGTTTGAAAACCAAACGCCTCAAGTTGTATGTGGCTTGTCACTCTGGAGACAGGTATGTATGTCTCTATCAAATGAATGGCCTATGTGTTTAAATTAATTCTTTAAAAATCTTTGATATTCTTTGTCTGACTGAAGCATCTGACGCTCTGTTTTGATTGCAGCTTAAAATGGAGCAGCAGTCTTTCCATTCAAAAGCTGCCTGGGATAGGCTGTTCATATGACTTTTTGGTTTCTGAATAACAGCTTGTGGCAAGTTTTTGTATTGTTAAAAAACAATTACTTATTGCTATTTCTGAACTCTTTTAAAAATGAAACAGATGTTGTTTACTGCAATTCGAGTATAGAGGCTCCACAAGTCCCAGATGTGTTACTGTGATAACCTTCTTTCAGTTCTGTGTCGGAGTGTTATGCTAAATGCAGTCTTTGTGCTGTAGTACAATGACTGACATCTTGTGCGTTGGGGTTCTTAGTGCTAACCTTTTCAGTTTTGAACATAAATAGATTGGAAATCTTTGATTTCTTCCAGTTGGAATAAATGTGTACTCTTTCTGGGTATTTTCTCTTGTTATCTTTGAATTTTGAGAATGCAAAATCACTCATTCTTACATATCGTAAACATGGAGGATAGCAGAAGTCTCCAGTACTGATGGAGTTAATTTGGGAAGTGACTCTTAAAATGCTAGATGAGTAGAAACAGTGACTGCCCCTTTATTAACCATTTCAAACAACTTGTACGTAATTATCAAAAGACAAAAAAATATTCTGTGCAAAATAAGATATCTACAAAGTACCTTATGCTCTATAGGCTCCTGCTTATGTGGTGTGTTGGCCAAATTCAGTCCTTAATCACTGTCTATCCTTTTCATTAATGAGAGAAAGCTGTGGAAGAACCACGTTAGAAGCAGTGCCTGAAACATCAGGAGTGCTTTGGCAATAGAGGGTGCTGGGGCCACTGTGCTTCGTGTTAGTGGTGGATGAGGAGCTGAGCAGGAGCCCTTTGGAAACAAATGTGAGAAGAGTAGAAAGACACTGCAATTCCTTTTCTCTGTCTCCAGAATTTGAGGACCCTCTTTTTCGTCAGTCTCCAAGTAAGGTGGAGTTCTTCCTCCGTAAGGTGGATATTGAATTTAGCTGAGGCTTTCACCCTCATCTTGTCTGTCTCCATTCTCATCCTCTCAGAAATGAGGGAGGTATTAAATGCATCTTTATTCTTTCCTTCATTTTTTTGAGAAAAGAAGTCATAGCCTTTGTCCAGGTTCCTTGGAGAGCCTTGGTCAGCGAGACAGTCCTGGTTTGGGCACAGTGATCTATAGGGTCTTTCTCTCTTGGCGTGCCATCTTCTGATGTCTGGTTCCCATGAGGTTGTAGCCTGTGGAGTTATTTGGGTTGCAAATACAATATTGTGGTCCAGAGCACAATGATAAGACAAATGCCCACTGTCTGAAACTTTCCCTGCCAGATGTGGATGGAGCTGTGTTGCATTGTTTTGAGTACTGGGCCAAAGTCAAGTGGAGGGAGCCTGCAGGGATCAACCTCAGTGAAATGTGAGGTGTGGACTTGTCTTCACCCACAAGTATGCCCAACTTTCAGTTGAAGCATTGAACTGACATCTTAGTAACAAAACAAAAATGTACTTTTTTAGATTAAAATTGATGTATGTGGAGGCCATCACTTATTTCACTCTAACTGTGTGCAGATGGAGATGGGGATTTGAACCCCTCTCGACAACCACTGCAAGCTGACAAATGTGAAATAGAGAACTGAACTCATGCTAATCCAAAAGGTGTCAGTCAAAAATGATCTTGTTTTAAATGAGCACAGATTTTAGCCACACAAATATTTGAGGGCTCTGGGCTGCTACAGGCATTTCTAATCTAAATGAAATGAGGTGTGTGTACAGGTGTCTAATCAGTTTTGATACTGTTCAGAAACTTCTTGTAGATTTATTATGTTGAACCAAGTGACTGCAATATGTTGAGTGTGAGTTAGACTTTGTTTAACCACAGAAAATGCCTTTGCTCTAAATCTTGATTCTCAGTTTAAGATTGAGATTGAAAACTCTCCACTGAAGTAATAAACCTGAACAGCTTTTTCATAGGAAATGATCTCAGTGCTTTAATTGTAATTAAGATGACATCTTTAATACCAAAACTTACGCACGTGTTAAAGTTACTGATTATTTTTCACTTTTAGTAGGAGTCAGAATTCTAGCTATTTAGATTTATAGAAAGTTTTTTTTTTAGTGTATGTGTGAGGAAGGAGCTTCATATAAAGACTTACTCAATTCAGATCTTAAGTGATTATTACACACATGGTATACAAAGAGTGAGCTATGTATTACTGTTCCTTCAACAATATTCCATTTTCCCCGTGAATGTTGGAGGTTTCCTGTCAAGAGCCAATAAATGGAAGACTCTGCTTCATGAACCATGTGAAAACACAGTTGAGTTGAATCAAGGAATAAGAAGAATATTGAAGAGAAAATGTTACAAAATGGTTCCCTTTTTTAATAGTAGTAATGTCCTTAGGCTAATAGAAAAATAGCTGTTTTCAGTTTCTTTCCAGTTGAAAAGGCTAGTGCTTTCCAAAATCAGTTTTTTCCTGTTAGCATGGTAACTTGCACCAGACATACATGTGGTGCTCTAAGTACAAGAACTCTTAGCAGAAGAGCTGCATCTTCAGTAATGACCATCCCTGATCTTCCTTGACTTTCTTTGAACTTCTCACAACTTCTCTTTGTTCTTTCTTTGCCCCTATTTTACATCAGCACATCTTTTTTCTGCCTTTCTTTTCTTCCATTCTTCTTCTTTGATCATTTTTTGCCCTTCTTTGTTCTTCTCTGCTCTTTCTCCCTGCTCTAGTCTGCCTTTTTTTTTTTAAACACTATTGAGAGAGTCGGTAGCAGGGGTTGTTCAGGTTTTTGTGGCCTTTTTTTTTTCTTTAACAAAGAAATAATTCTGGCTTTATTAAAAACAAGCAAAATCTTTTAACCTTCTCTGGTAGACTTCACTTTCAGCTACTGCTGAAACTGGTGTGCCCCTGGCTCATTAGGCTGTGCAGCTGAGGCTGCCGCGCTCACTGGAAAGCAGAACATTTATGATTGAGTTTATTTTTTAAAATTTTATTTCTAGGGTTATTTTCTTGACAATTTTTGTCCAGGCTCTAAGAGCCTGGACACAAGTTTTGCAAGCAGTTCAGAGAATGACCAACCTTAACACAATGTCAGGTCTGAGTAATGTGGCACAAGAAAAGCATTTGCAAATCTTTTTGCCTCTGTGTTTTGAATGTGTCAGCTCTCATCCTTTTTTACAGTGAAGATGTATGTGTCAGATGAGTGGCTTCTTAGGTGTTGGGGCTTGATTTTGGTAATACTGATGCAGTTTTAAAGGGTGGTCTGCAGTATAATCAAAATGGAGTGTGAAAGCAAAGCACATTGCTGGAGGTTTGTGACATTAATTTACTTGCCACAGTTTATAAGAATAATTTTAAACACTCAAGGATGGGCAAAACCACATTTATATTAACTGTAAAGATGAAATCTGTGGCTTTTCAGAGTGTGTTGAAGGCTTCCTTCACTCAAATACTTTCCTATCATGCACAAAGCATTTAATTTGTCTTTGAGCACTACTTTGAAATCCCTTAGAGCTGGAATTGTTCCTGAGTGAAGTAAAATATGTTTCATTCAAAGCTTTTCCATGTGAGAAAAATTAATATTTGTGGTGAACTAGGAGTCTTGTTATGGGCAAAAGTGTCTTGGTTTATGGACGTGCTTTCTTCCAAATATAAATGCCAACAGGTCCTTCTGTGCTGTCTGTACCTTACTTTTCCCCTTATCCACCCAGGGGTTATTTGAGAGATAAATTGGAATATCTGTTCCTTAAAATCAGGGGTGCCAGGGGCCTTTGTTTTTAAAGTCAGATAATTATTCTTGTTGACTTTCATTGGTATTTCTATACACTCCATTCCTTTAGAGAAGGAGTTATTTTTCAAAGCCTACACATTATGAAACATGCTGATTATTAAATATAGGTTGTGTGTTGCCTTTGTTATTACTTTTATTAACCAGGAGAATGTTACTGTTTTTGAAATATATAGATATATATGGTTTAATTCTTCTTAGCATTATGATTAATAGTCCTTTGCTTGTTTACTGCATGATAGAATTTTTCTGTGGTTGGGGCCAACTTGTACTCAGTTAAACTGACTGAAGCACCAGCAGCTGGAAACCTTTTTACTTAGAGCAGTTTTAATTCTCTTGGGGAAGAGGAGTGAAGATGGGATTTTCAGCTTGGGAGCTGGGCTACAACCAAAAACAACAGAAAGCAAAGGTAGCACCCATCAGGCAATCATCAGTGGTTTTAAATGAGATAAGCAGAGGCTTCTTTCAAAGCTTGCTTCCTTTCTCTGCACCTTTTAAAGGTGTTCAGAGAAGAAATCTTCCTGCCATCGAGTGCAAGCTTATCTCTAGCTATGTCTTATAGATTAGAAAGCTAATTTTTCTTCCAGATGTTCTGTTTAAAGTTGCAATCAGCTTTGTAAGAACTTGTTATTCAATTTTACAAGTGAAATGAATTCAAGTGAAGCAAATATTTTCTGTGCACCTGCTGAAGAAGCTGGTGTTGTAGAAGGTTTTCAATAAAATCCTAGATTTCTAGCTAGCAGCTTCCTCCAGTGTTTTAGGATTTCTAGCCTTTCAAATATCTGTCCGCAATGTCCTGCTTTAATTTTGCAAACTAGAGTCTGGTAGTACAAGTAATTTCCAAGGGCTTTAATTACATGGAAACATTCTGGTATATACATTTAAATTGTATTCAAATTAAAACAAACTAAAAATCCCACTAAAAATCTGTCTGCCTCAGCTAAAATGTGAGAAGTAGCACCTGAGTTTTCTGTTATTCAGAAATGTTTTATTCTTCTTATTAGACATAAGGTATGCATGTTGGAGGGGGAGGAATTAAGGCAGTAAATGATTTGTTTTATCCTTTACTGTGCAGGTCAATTAATCTGCCTTAACCAGACACTGCACTCTAATTAGTTGCATCCTACAGGAGGTTGTCCTGCAGCCACCAAGAATTAAAGCATGCAAGAATTAAATCAAATTAGTTATTCAATCAGATTCCTCTTTGAAGCTGGATCTTCACACCAGAGCTGTTAAGAGTCTCTCTACAGGCACAAACCAGTATCTTTACCCCCTTCTCTTGGTTTTTTTCTTCCCTTGGAAATAGTAATTTCCCACTCCTCAATAGAGGCAAACAAAACTAAGAGATAAGCTAGCTGAGTTTGAAGAGCTCCTAGTGGCAGTTCTACACTAACTCAAAATTAGGTTTTTTTAAATGTTTTTTTTCTTTGGTACTCTTAATGATATTTTTTTCCACAGTTTGTTTTAACAGTTTCCAAATATACAGCAAAGGGAAGCAAAATTAGGAGTTTGGCCACCTGTTCAGTCTTATGGGGGCAGGTTCAAGTGGTTGGGTAATCCTTTCCTCAAATAAGAGCAGAGAGGTTAAGTCATTATAATTAAGTATTTATAATGACAGTAGATATTTTACTGTAAAGATTTTAATATAAATGTGCATATCTTAAAAAAAAGTATACATAGCTTCTTTTTACTTTTTTGGAAGAGTTTTGTTAAATAAAAATACTTTGATTTAAGGAACTGTCTTAGGTAAGACATTGACTAAAGTGTTGAAAGTTACATTGCCAAGACTGGGAATGTACAACACCCGAAGTTCACAGGTCTATGAGAAAGCTATGAAATCAGAAATATAATAACGGGGCTACTGAATTATTAATAACTTCACTCCCTCAGGGAAAAAAAGAAAACAGCTGAATTCCTGATTGTTATTTAAAAACCTGAAAATTGTAATAGTTTTCCTAATTTTGCAATATTGCTAAAAGCAGAGAAACTTGCTATGGAAAACTTGTGAAATGTCCTGGAAAATGTCATCAGTGCTAGAAAGCATTTTAGAAAAAGTTAATTAAAGTGATTTTAGGGTTGACTCTCACAGTCTCAATAAGAATTTGGAGCTTTAAGACTTGCAAAGGTATATTTTAATGCGTATAACTATTAGTTTAGAAACAGAAGTGTTCTGGAAACTGTTGTGTTGTCTGAAAGGAGCACCCATTATAAATGAGACCTTCCAATGTCACTTGAATGTATTGCTTTTCTCATAGCAAAGGATTGGTGTTACAGAACAAGGGAATATTGATAAGTACAGAGAAAAATATTGTTGTGTAAAAGTTGTGAAAGGAGACTAATAGTCAGTTTGTTTCCCTTAGTGATATTCCTTGCCTCCCATAAGGAACCTTTCCCAACATTTGGTTTGGGTCATGACTGTTCACCAGACCAACTCACAGCCTTTTATCTAGAGATTGGAAAGGGGGATTTGAGGACTTTATTTCCTTTTATTTGTTTTGATGGTAAGACTTTTGAATAATTTTAATAAGACGAAATATCAAATAAAATATAAAATGCTGTTAAAATAGAGAAGGCATGTAATTTGTTGGGTGTATTGTAAAGACTAGTAAATTATAGCTAGCTGGATCCAGAGATTTAATTTAGCCTTGTATTTTCTGAAAGTGCTGGCTGTGTGGACTGATTTTCTGTTGTGAGTTGTTAGCAGGTGTTCACAGAGGGACTTATAGTTAAGTTTTAGGTGGAGAATGTATCTTATAACAGCTCAAGAATGTAGCATGGTGGATTTTTACAGTATGATCAAGCATCACATGAAAAGTCTGTGTTTGTTGCCTTGCTTCTATTGGTTGTTATTTTTCCAGCCTTGCCTGGGAATGAAAGTCCTGCTGTGCTGTTTACTGTTGTCTGACTGGTTTCCATTATTTTTGCTTGCAATTGATATGATATGGTTAGATCAAGACAGCACAGGCTGCAGCTGATAAATTTATTTATTGTAGAAGTCTTGTGGAAATGTAAATGGCATGCTTTTAATTAGACAAAGCAGGGGACAGGATCCTAATAAATTAGTATAAATAACACTTAAAAAGTGACTCAAATCTTATAAGCTGAATTTTTTTTTTGTGATTTAAACTTCATACTGTAATTCAATAATTCGGCTGATATCTTGAGTACTGCTTTGACTAGTTATACATTAGAAGACATTGACCCTTATTACATTATCTGAGCTATGTAAGTTTTGGTTTTATTCAAATAATATTAGATTCTTGTGTTGAAATCATGTCCTGAAAGGAGCTATGGGGAGCATTTTGTGAAATACAGCACTGAAGGATAGAGTTTTGAAAAGCAGATGGTAGTTTCACAGTAAGGCTGACTTTCATGTGTTAAAAGGAAAACAAACTTGCAGAACTAAATAGGCTTCTACAGTCTTGTGTTTTCTTACTATTTTTTGTAAGCAAGATTTCTTTTGCGCTTGTCCCTTGATGTTTCTACAAGTTGTGTATTTTTCACTATAATGGGATGATAAATGGAGTGATGCCACATTATTTGGTTTCTCACATCTTTTTTTCATTTTGCTTTATCCCAGAGGTCTGTTTTCAACTTGGAAACACTTTATACTGAGTTGAGGACATATTGAGTGTACTATTTTCAGTTTCACAGATGTTGAAAGATTCCAGTTAGAGTGAAAAATGGTTGGGGGATAGAGGCTACCTTTGGAAATCCTAAAGCATCAGGTGTCTAGCCTTTTTCTTCTATGTTTTTGTCTCTTCTCTTGCCTGTGTGTGTATGTGGGGAGTTATGGAATGACAACTCTGTCCCTTGCTAGTGGATGTGAGTCCTCTGAGCATCAGAACTACTATGAATAGTGAACAGCATGAACTGCTCTCTGGATTTAACCACATTTCTTTACTTAGGCTATCGTAACACTGTGTGGCATCACCTTGGTTCATGCATCTTTGTGTAATAAATTGGACTCTGGAATTTTGTCACAATTTCAATTTTCTCTTTTATTCCCTCAGTCCAGGAAAAGTTAGGCATTCTGAGCATCTTCATGAGCTTCCTTAATTTGTTCCCTTCCTCTACAGAGGAATGCACTCCCTGCCACAAGCCCCCACAAAGATGGGAGATATCTTTTGTTCTAAACAGTTGCTGACTTGTTTAAAGCTATTTTCTCTTGCCAACTGAGTAGCAGTTTCTGAGGTAACAGGTAGTCTGAAGTTAAAGCAGCCAAAGTGGTGTTTTCTCTTTCAAGTGTCTGAAGAGATTTGCGGTCTTTAAGTGAAAACACTTAGAATAAACCTATCGTAGTCAATATTCTCTGTGCATATGTGGTGTGATGAAAAAAAAGCTTTTTTCTTATATTCAACAACTTTATTAATAGACTTTGATCTTCAGCACTGTTGTCACCTTCCATATGCTTACATTTACAGGCTTTTAAGTAAAGGCTTAGCGCAATGGTGGGTGTGAAAGTCTAAGACTGCTGGTTTTTCCGTGCCTGTTGTGTTTAAAATGTATGCTCAACACCTTTGCTTGATTTGGCGGGCACATCCGTGCTACTTCTACGTGCCTGGGACATTTCTGTGAGCTATGGGAATGAAGAGCCTGTGACAGCAGGGAATGTTGAGGCTTCAAGGAGGTTGTGTTGGCTGACTGTCATCAGGAAAGGATGTGGCTTTTGCAAGCCTACAAGGTCAATTTGCTTACAGATCTATACAAAAGAAATTTATAATGATTTATTACAGAAGGTCTATACAGAAGGAGTATAGAATTGTATATTAGAGAGGCAACACTGCAATAAATACTTTTTGTGGTGATAATTGAGATCTCGAGCTGGTAGTCTGAAAAGACAAGGTTCTAGACCTGATTATGTGCATTTGCTCCATTTAGCCTTTAGTTGCTGTCACAGTGTATTCGTCTGAGAAAGTTCACCTAAGAAATGCCCACCTTAAATCACAGAAATATCTCTTAGAGCATCTCATTAGTCTGTAATGACATGTACATAAGGGCTTGGGTTGAAACGGAGAGTAACCATGAATCAAACTTGATTAAACCACAAAGAATGATGTGGGTGGCAACATCCTCTCTATTTTGATGCTGAAATGTTTGTGTTGTGATATAGCTTGTATGCAAAGTGAAATTTGTCAGCTTCTGGCTGCTGATGTTGGGGCAACCCACTTTAAGATAGTAATGTAATCAAGTTGATAAGAATCAGTTCTCTTTTTTTTTTATTTTTCCTTTGCAAACATCTACAATTGTAATTTATATCTAACAATTTGCGTCTTGTCCGCTCAGTGAAATTTGCAGTTTGGTCCTCATCTCTCCGACCAAAGTATGTCTGAAGCAAATTTTCACTTATTCATCCAAATTATTTTTCTTGCACTAGTTGCTCAGATTAAACAAGTAAATATTGTGCTTGCTCGTTTCCTATAAAGATCATATGCAAATGCTTCCCTAAAGGTTTGGGAGGGGTGGACACCCAAAACAAAAACCCGCATGCTCAACAAACAACGATGTTTTTCTTAGTAAAAGTTCTTCCTAGTATGTTCCCATGAAAAGTTCGATTTACCTGGAGTTTTCCTTGTAAAAGGTTTGTTAGAGAAGTCCTAACTAGCTCAAGAGTTGAGCTGTTTCTATGCTGAGTAATAATCCCGGTAGTATTACAGAGACACCATGATAACTGGTACTCTCTCACTGAATCAGGAGATAATTTTTACCATTTTTACAATATCAGAGGTTTTTCTGCATCAATACAACAGCCACTGAAACGAAATGACTATCTCATGGTTAGAAGCTATGAACAGCTTGCATAGCAAAAGAGTTATCTTTGCCAGTAAATATAATTGCTTGGTATTCTTATCTGTTATAGCTCCTATTAAATATAGGAAGAGGTTGTACAGACCTTTTAAACTGAATTTTATAAATAGTTTTGTTTTCTTGGGGTGTTTTTGTTGGTTTTTTCCTTTTTTTTTTCCCCAGTAAAGCACTTCTGAAATTAGACTACGAAAACGCTGTATTATAAGCACTTTCAAATAATATTTGATACCTGCATGAGAACATAAACTCTGGCAAGTATGCCGATAAACCAGAACAATTCTAACTCCTATTCTGTATAGGTGATTGGTGTTGGTTGAAAGGTTGGGTTTTTTGTTGGTTGTGGGGGGTTTTTTTTGTGGTTTTTTTTTTTTTCTTTCTCTTGTTGTGACTGATTTATTTGCTTTATTTCTAGCAGCAAAGAACACTTTAGACTTTGGAAAATCTTCCAGTAAGATCAATATCTGTGGCCAGAATTACGTTAGTCTTTGAGTGGTGTTTTTTCATTCTTAGCACAAAAATCCTCTGAAATTTGCTGGTTTTAACAATCCTTAGCACATTGATTGTGCTGTGTCTTAAAGAAACTCATCTGGTAACCAGCAATGAAACAGATACTGCATAAAGCTTTCCCCAAGACTGGTCTTAATAATAAAATGGCTAGTTTACATGCCATGTATAGTTTTAGAAACAGTTAAGATGCTTTTAAAGTAATTACAGATTTGACAGGTCCCTTGTGGGGAGATTTCGCTCTGCTAAAATATATCCTACTATTCATATTTTATAAAACAGCCTGTCTCTAGTTTCAGCTTTGTTTTATCAGATTTATTGGCAAAACAATTTTATGAAGACAAAACTGTTGTAATAAATGTGGTGAATGACCTGCTCTTAAATTTACTGACTTGGGACCACACCACAGCTCCCTTGCTGAGTACTTAGATGTCAGTTGTAGTTGGATAATCTGCTAAAGGAAAAACAAGTTTCTGGATTCCTGTATTCCTTACTGTAGAATAAAATTACTTTTCAGTGTTAATATGCTCCAGTTGAAAGTAAACGTGTGCTAACATAGCTGTCTTCTTGAAAATTACACTTGGAGAGTAGAAATTAAAAATATTTCTTTTCCTTGAACTTTGCATAAATTCAGTTGGTACATTAAAATGGAAAATAAATGTGGTATTAAAAACTTAAAGGAGCTGCTAAAAGCGATAATAAAATTTACTGTGAAAGTTGATCTATAGTCATGTCATGATCTAGAACTGCTGGATTATCTTCCTGTTGATGGAGAAGTCAGTAAATTACTTTGGTTCTATTATTAACGTTACTTTTCTGAAGCATAAGCTTGAAGCAATGGTCACAGTGTGTCATATTCTTACTTCTGTGCTTTCATAAAAGCCCAAACCATTAAATGCACAAACATATGTGTAACTTCCCCCTGCTCCCCTGAGTTTAGTGATTTGATTGTTCATAATCTTAATCAGATTGCTAAATGTAGGGAATGCTATTATCAACTAGCTTTCATTGCTGTGGGAATGTACAGTTCAGGATAGTTTCAGACTATAGGTTTCTTGTTTTGATCATTTCTCTAAAAAAAGAAAAATAAAAGAAAATTAAAAAGGAAAATCTAAATTATTCTGACAATGTCAGTAGCTTTTTCTTTTAACTGTTGCCTGTACCTGTCTGCAGCTACAGAGAAGTCATGGTTAAAAGCACAGCTGTAAGAATTGCTGCTTTTCAGGTAGTTCCTTGGCAAGCAATGCCTATTTTTTTCCATATTTAACCCTTCAAAGCTGAGAGTTAATATTTCTCAACCCAAGTGCAAATGCATGCCGGTGTTAACATGTCAGCCTTGAGGTAACCCCAGCTGCTGCCAGCAGTGTTAAAGTCCAGACCTGCTGTAGCTTCGCTGAAAATTGTCCAAGTTGAAGCGCTCTTCATGAAACCGTGACTTTTCATTGAAAGGGTTCTTGGAAAAATCTCAGTTCTAGAACAAAAGAATTTTAAATAATGTATATTAAAAAAGTTAACAGAGCACAATAAATTAATTGGTATAAATATTCATGTAACCATGAACAGCTGAAGCCCTGCAATATAGGATTATGTGGCGTTTTTACATGAAACAGGTCATTAAACTTACTGTTGCTATTGAAGGGGAAATAAATAGCTGGTTTGTATTTAGAGGTTTAGTTTCATGGATAAACTACTGTATGAGTTTCAAAAATGTTAGATAAAAGAAGTTTCTGGCATGTGTGTTCTTTAATTGAAATCAAAAAAACAGTACTCTCTTTAAATTGGATGTCTAGACAGGGGAGATGCATTTCCTTTTATTGAAGAGAGCTGGACATTTTCTAAATCTAGATTAGAGATGTTGCAGGCAGATGAGATGTGGATCAGCTGTTTTAGAAAAGTTTCACAGGCATTTTTGTGTTGCATGCTTACTGGTGTGCAGAAGCTCTGTGTGTATGTATGGGCCCTTTTCTACGGGAGCAATAGTAGTTACAACTCTTAAAACATATTTCTCACTTTATGTGAAAGCAGCCTTCACAATGCCTGCCTGTGACTTGCTTTTTGGGAATTGAGGATGTATTTTTCATGAAACTTAAATCTAATCCTATTTTTTGGTGATGGTTATGTAGATGGATGAGTGTCTTTCATGGTGATTAAGTCCTGCTTTGGGATTCAAAATCTGGCTGCTGAAGAATTTCAGTTTGGGCACTCTAGCAAAATTTCAGTTTTTTTTTTTTAATTGTTATTGAATATTTCTTATTCCTTTTGTTACAGGCGTCATTCAATGCACTTCAGCACATTATTTCAATAGTTACCTGAAGAACAGAGCATTGTTTTGAAAATAGTAATATACTAATGGTATAATATTGTGTAGAAAATAGTAATAGTCTAATGTTCTAACATTTTAATACATTTTTTTCTAAACATGCCTTCTATCAACATTCATTAATTTTTATTGTTTTAGATGCAAGACCAGTGCAGAATCCCATGCTGATATACAGTGTTTACTTAAATTAACCTGCATTGCCATTTAAAAATTATTTTTGGGTTATTTAGATATAGTCTTAAATGTCAGCATAAAGCTCTCAAAGCTTTCTGCCCATGTGGGAAAAGTTAGCATATTCAGATTAAACTTAAACGTTAAAATCCAAAGTTGACTAATTGTCATAATGCAATTTGCACCTCTGCAAAATTTGGATCTTCACAAACATTTCAACTTGTTCACTGCTTAAAGAGTATCCATTCCTGTTTGTACAAATTCTGTATTATTAGCACCAAGGTTATTTAACTTCTGTTAAATGGGAAAATACTGTGCTGTTACTATCAGCTGTATTCTTTATCCTAAATCATTGCAAGCAGGTACAGATGTTGCATGGAATGCAGCATTGTCTTTCAAGCCACGTGATTGTGGTGATGTAAAATGTCCATGATTTCTGCACAAACTCCAAAACTCTTGAGGGAAGATAAAACAGGTAGTTAATCTTAAGAATATTTTTTTCAAAGTTTTAATTGTGTGGAAATCGACATGGATATTTGTTGCAAGGAAATGGTGCATCAGATAATGAATGTGTTAATGGTAACGCTTGGGGGATATACATTTAACACTTCATTGATGGTAATTGGAACAATCCAGACTGAAAATGTAGAAACACGTTTTCCAGCCTTAGGAAACAGCAGTTCTTTAACATTGTAGTTAAAACCTGATTCCACAAACATAATACAGATACTTTCCTCCAGTTGAAACACAGCATAAAGCAATTAAATATCTTGGTGAGTTTTGTCCTGAGTGTTTTTATCCCAGGTTTAGATATTTGTATTGTGGGATGATTTGAATTTTCTGAATTAGTAACCTTAAGTGAGATTATGATGCAAACAGAGACATTTTGAAGAACTCCACTAGTGTAAATCAAGTTTATCTAAAAGGCTTTTGGAAGCCATGGGGTGAGGGCTGGATATTTTGAGATTGAAAGGTATCTAGGACTGCCCTCAAGCCCACTCAAAGACCTGTCCCTAGTTTTTGTCTTTTAGTGTTGTTCACTTAACAACTTTCAAGCCATCACCTGAGAGAAAAGCTTTTTTAGATTAAGCTCTAGAAGCCGTTCTCTTCAGTTGTGAGCTTTAAGCCAATTTGTATTGCAGCTTCCAATTGTCTCGTCTTGCTAGTACCAACCTTCATTTCTTTTTGCTGCAGAAGTGGGGAAACCTGAGACTTTATAAGCTGTAGGAAGTTTTCTGGTAAGGGAGGGAAGGAAGCAGGCAAAATGAAGATGGTGGTAGGAAATGGGCAGGAGCCTGTGTTAGAACATCTCTGTATTTGTGCTGTGACATTCCATCTCTCTCAAGACTATTAGGGAACTAGAAACAAGATTAGTATTTGTGGTTTTGTGACTTCAGTAAATATCGGATAGAGTGGGAAACAATTAAGGCAGTAAGTAAATAAATCATAGTTTTCACGCTTCTGTCAACCATACTATGGGTGTTCCAGTGAAGTATCTGGTGTGCCGTATCCCAACAATACCACTTGCTAGCATTTTCCTAAGGTCTATGAAAAGACTAGAAAGCTGGTTAAGGCCTTGTAAATCCTCTCCATTACTTTGAAACTTTTGGGGCTGATGGAAAGACTATGTCTTCTTGGTACTGTTGTACTGTGTTAAGATTGCCTTTGTTATTTATTTGTCTCTAAGTGGTGTGTTGCGTCCTGCCAGGATCTTGTGTAATGAGTTTTCCCATGTTTTGAGGCTTGGAACTATTTTTTTTTTAAAGTTTGTTGTTTACATGTTGGTATTTCTTTATACCTTATATGTAGTATATGTACAGAAACCATTTAGGAACAGTATGGTTAGTGTATAGTGGCAAATAGGGATCTAAAATGTCTTTAAGTGTGTGAGGTGTTGGGTTTGTTGTGGTTTGTTTTGGGTTTTTAAACTCCTAAAAGCTACTCTCTTTCAGTGGTGCCAAAAGGGGCAACAATGTAAAACTATAATTATTCCAAGAAGGATCTCTTGAAGTAATGGTTTCAGTGGAGTGGTAAGAAGATTACATTACCATTGGTCACACAATGCTCATTTTGTATAAAAAAAACCAGCTATGTGTTTTGGTACTGTCTTAGGGTGTGGAAGTGGAAATAAATCACTGTGGAATGAAATGGGTTGTTCCATGAGGGCTGACCTGCAGTAACCAGTGCTGCCCTGGCAGTAACTTTGTTGGTTATACTATGTGTGCAAGGAATTTGGAGAGTTCATATGTATGGATTCATGCCTTGAGATCCTCTGCAATAAAAATGCTTTCCTTTTTATCTGTCACCGCAGAAGATCCACACTTATTTTCTGTCTTGGATTCTCTTAAGTTACATTGGCCCAACAATGTAACAATTTCAGAGCAAATCTTGGATTGCAGTACTTTGTTTTGAAAATGATGTGTGAAATGTATGAAAACTGTTGCATGTGAAAATACTTCGCAGCCAGTCTTCAAAAAACATAAAAATGCCTGTTCTTGACTGTATTTTGGGGAGGAGTTTCATATTGCTGAGTAGTTTTTCAGTTGATACCATGGGTTTCAACCACAATTGTTTCATCCATGAGGCATTACCATGCACAGCCTGAATGTGGTTTAATAAGAACTTGCATAGTAGGTTGCTTGGGAAAAGGTGATTGACAGTAGCACTTGGCTGGTCTTGTGTAACTTGCAGAATTCACCTTTTCCTTCCTGCGGGAGTGCTGCTTCACGAGGCTGCTGTAGCTGAACGCCTTAGGTGCTGTTTTCTTGCGTGGACTTGAACAGACTCAGCCGCTCGCCAGCCCTGGCCGTGCTGTAATGCAGCGAATGTGCCACGAGGTGGCTCAGCAATATAACACCTCGAGCCCCTCTGAAATAGCGCTCACTCCACAGGCAGGGCTCCGCTGCGGGTGTTTGGAACCCGTGTGAAAGCACTTGTGCAGCAACCTGCTACATCGAGTGTCGAGCAGTACGTGCTTACTTCAGAGCATCGCTGTATAGCACACGTGTGAGAACAGCAAGGTGGCCTCCACATATGCTCTTGTGATGCCACGGTGGATTTGTATTTCGGTCAAACTTCTTGGAGTTGATTCGTCTGGAGGTGATTGGTTACTTGCTTTTGGAGCTTTTATTGGAACTTCATGCTTAAGCCCTTCAAAGTAGAGACTGGATTGCTCTTTGTAGGGAGAGAAAATGGAAGTATTCAGTGTGGTTTTTATGACGCTGAACGGTGAACTCTTTCCAAAAAAAAAAAAAAAAAACAAAGTAAAAACAGCCATGCAGCTGCAGAAAGAAACATGATATGTGGGATCCTGATCTTTTTAATATGCCTGGGACCAAAAAGTAACCATAAAAGTGTCACCTTGTTTTGAAATAAAAATGGGAAGTTCTCAGAGAACAAGATGATCTTTCAGCCCACACAATTTCCATTTGACCTAGTAAAACTTTTTTTAAAATTCTATCTTAGATAGCAGTAGGAATGCTAAAACAGAAGTGGTAGTGGTTCCTGAGCTAGAATGGAATCATCCCCTGCTGATAACAGCTAATGCTTCCTAATGCTGCTGGTGTGGGATGGGGGAATGGAGGTTTGCCACTGAGGTGGGAAAGGAAAGGTTCTGAAAATTCAGAAAAAAATGAATACTTTCAGTATTTAGATATAGATCTTAATGGATCTTGTGAAAATACAGACCTATGGTGGGGTGTCCTGGGTTTCATTATCTCTCCTGCTTCATGTTGTGACCACATCTTGTCAGTATGGAAGTAGTAAGTACAGGATGATCTGACTTTCACCAGATGCTGATATTTCTGGCACTGGGAATGCAGACCAGAACAAGCTGAAAAAGATGTGTGTCATACAATTACCCCCTAAATCTTGAACTGTTCTGTCTGTAGCTGGTTGTTTAGACTTCACAGCCGGTAGAAAATTAAAGTTTTTCAAGTAGCTGTGGAGAACAGTGATGTGATTATGGCTTATATCAACTTATTAAGGACTAAAACTCATGTGGTTAAAATTGAGGTGAGAGAAGGAACAAGAAAGGCACCTTGGATACTGAAAAGCTGTGCTGTTATTCTAATACAAGATGATGATGGTCACATTTCAGAAATCACTGACATGGCATACTTAGAAGTGAAGTCAGAAACAAACGCTTACTAATCTTTTTTAAATTCCAGTACTGAGTGCGCATGTAGTGTATATTTGGAGTTCATCCAGCAGTAATGAGAAGTATTTTTACTTCTTCAGAAAGAAGAATTCTTCCTGCTGTAGTCAGGATTGCAGTATGATGTTCACCCGAATCTTCTAGTTTAATTTTGTGTCTGGAAATAAATAATAAAGTTTTAAAACTATGAAAATATTAAAAAATACACAGCAGGCAGCAGAATCCATGCGGCCATGTAGCAGCTTGCTGGCAGGTCGCTGTGGTACGTGCAGCCTGGCAGCTCGGGGTGGTTCAGCACAGCAGTCCCTTGCAAAGCGTGTTACAGCAGTCTTTTCCTCCCATCAGTAAAGTTTTGTCCAGGACAGTGCCTGCATTTAAAGAATGGCTCTGGTGCCTCAACTGAATGCAGGCTGTACAAATTGTTTTGGCACTGGTGATGTTACAATGGTCAAGAAACAGGTGTGGGCCTTAGAGGAACTGGAAGCTGAGAGCTGTTTAGTGGAACTGGAGCCCTTGAGGTGGAGCTTGTTTAGCCACAAAGGGATGTTTGCTCTTGTAATAGACTAGTTACAAAGATCTCCTTTTTCAGATCAGTGTTAAGGGTGGATCTGGGATGCTTAGTGCTACCTTTTAATGCATAAGCAAAACCTCAGGAAGGGAAAGCTAGTGAATACCAGGCTGTACCACAGCTGCTTTGTCCTAAGATCTTCCTTTTTTGAACTAGCAGGTGTTTTTTGTTTTTTTTCCTTTCATAGCAATGTGCTCTTTTAATCTCCTGACTGAAGGATCTTTGCAGGAAGCAGGACCATGGTAAAGGAAAGGGGAAATGCTGTGTCTAGACTAAACCACAGCTCTTCCTTCTCTGACCTGGTCAATTCTACCCAGCCCAAGTCTGTAATGAAGGTACTGGTGGGACAGTTAAAGCTGTTTTAGATGCCCACTCAGGGTGCAAGCAAGGAAAGTCAAGTCTCCTACTTGCCTCTATGTAAGTACGTTTGTCCCACAGATGAATTGATCTTGTATTATTTGCCCAGGCAAGGGCAAAATACAGACTCCAATGGAGGTGAAGGGAAGGCGACTCTCAATGTAAGTTTACAAACTGGGCAAGGAGCTTCAATTGAAACATATGAATGGTAAATGGCTTTATATTTGAGTCTGATATGAGAGAAAGCATTTCCTTCCCCACCCTTCCAAAATGAAGTCTTTTCTGCTGAAAATTGCTTTCAATGGTAGTGGTTACATATCTAACAAGGCCACAAATAGCTGTTCTGCTCTTTTATAACACACAACTACAGGCTCCAACATGGCTTTAACTCCACGTAACATAAGTGAAAAATTCATCCTCCTCTTCTACTTCCCCCTGCTCCATTTTTTCCCTCCTCTCGATAAGCAGCCACCATGGTTTCTTTGTACTATCCTCGAACAGACCCCTGCTAGTCAGGCTTGAAATTCATTACAGGATTGAATGGGTACATTAATGATGTTAATGTATCCATTCAATTCCTTAATTGGCAGTGTATCTATATATTCCTTAATAATTGCTTGAAGATTTTGGAACCAATAAGGAGACCTATTTGCTTTCAGTGAATCAGTTTTTCTAAGAGACAGTCACAGAATCAGAACCTAAAACTTCAAACAACAAATAGTTTAAAAATTCCTGACTTCTAAGCATGCCAGAATATACTCCTGAAGGCCACTGGTATTTTTGGGTAAAAGGCAATATTGTTGAGGTGTCAACAGACCACCACAACAGACAGATAATAATATGCCAATGAACAAATGATGACTGGAGATTTTTGTGCCATTTAGGGAGAAATGCCCTGGATCTGTGAATACAGTGTCAATCTCCTTCAGTGCCTTTACTCTCTGTGCTTTAATTGCAAGTGAAAACAAGCTTTTATTCTCACATTTAAGCAAGGCGTGCATCTATTTTTAGTCCTGCTATCAGGCTTTGCGATAAGATATGTATGTGTATAAATGTTTGGGCATATATTTATATATAGACTATTTAACTTTTTTGTGAAGCAAGAACTGGAATGTATTAGGGCCAGGAGTTGGTGGAGTTTATAAGGTGTGCCTAGTTTGTATGCCAACTCCTGGAATGAGAAAGGAAATGCTTGAAGTCGTCTGGCAAACATTTTAAAATTACTTCATTTTTTTTCTTAACCACAGAGCCTCATACTTGTGTTCTGTGTTATAATTGCCTTTTCTTTCTCTGTTTTGTAAGAGAAAATAAAAAAAAAAAATGCATCTCATGCACAGGCAACTGCTTAATCATACCTTCCTGCCTTGTTATGGAAACCTGAAATGTTTTGCCTCTGGTAAAATCTCCTTTTTGTTTTTGTTTTTTTTTCCCCCTCCTCCCCCTTTAGATTGAAGACCAAGAAAGGTGACAGGAATGGTTGGAATATAATTTCTTTCAAAACTGAAAATGTTCTATTTTGGGTTTTAGTTTATTTTGTGTTTAAATCTGACTGGTTTTTTGTAGCTCCTAAAGAGTTTTGATCGGTTCAAATCTCATGTAAGTGTGGCGTGTTCTTTTGCAAATATGTAGGAAGGAATAGTTTCCAGCCTCTGCTCTGTCTTCTAGAGGAAAACAAGTCTTTTGGCAAAAAGAGAAAGGAAAAATTGGCATTTAAAAGAGCCAGAATTAAAATTATGAGACTTGAAAGGATACTGTAGGAAAAGCTGGAGTGAGGGAGGGAATGGGGATTCCCCCTCCCTTCCTACAAGGAAAGAGTCACTGTTTATTTAATGGTAAAGGTGTTTCTCATTTCAGATAAGCAGGTTAACATTAGAGTCCTGGTAGGAAAATCTGCCTGACTCACGTGTTGCTTCTGTTTTGTACCATATAAACTTGCATCACCACTATCATATGTCTATAGGCAAATAATTGATGTCTGTACTCATCTTGCTGGAGTACAAGGTCTGCCTGCAAACTAGCTTGTTTCCCTGTTTCCTGAAAAGTATTTATCACTCGATAAATATTTATCTGATCTGATTCAGTAGAGAGTTACCTTATGTTATATTATCTTTTCTTAGCTAGGTCGATAGTGCTCTGAACTTGTGCTCTTTTACTTGTGTGTGTTTGAAATACAGAAAAGTGTTTGTACTTTGCTGTTTAAAAATAATCATGCTATAGATATGTTAACCTTACAAACAAATATTTTTTGCTTTTCTGTTCATGCTTGTAAGATACATGAAGAGTTAAAATAAATGTGAAGTACAGATTTCTGTGCCAAGAACTAGAAGTAACTAAGCTTCAGATTTGACAGGGGTGGGCTGGTTATTTTTATCTTGTTTGTTGTTGCTTGCTTTGGTTTTGGGGTTTTTTTGGTTGTTTGTTTTTAATGAAATGTTTAACATAACATAACTTTTATCTGTTTTTCTCCATATTCTATGGTCACCAGTTTTATTAAGCTTTGAGTCAGGCTTTCAGTGTTACGTGGGGCCCTGGCACATCTTGTAGGTGATGTTCTACTCACAAATACCATTAGTCTTGGAGAACAGATTCTTGATGTTTGTGCCTTTTCATTCACAGCACAAGAGAGAAAGAGAGGGTAAATAATTTAATGTAGTTTGGAAGTGAAATATGGGAAATGCTATAACTTTGACAGTTTATCTTAAAATCTGTAATGCTGCTTCGCTGACTGAGTAAAAAAAAAAAATCCCATTGATATTAGGGGATTGCCATTTCACAGTTTCCCTTTTTTTTTGTCAATGTGTGTTTTCTTAGGATGGCTTTTTTTTTCTTTGTTTTTGTGGTTGAGGCATGAAACAATATGAAATGTATGTTGATTTTGCTCTTTCTACTGTTTACTACGAGGAATTATCATATGGAGATAAATATTGTTCTGGGATCTGTTTTTGATATCTACCTACACTTTCAAATCTCCTGTACTCATATAACATGTTCTGACTAGGGAAGCATAGGAATTGCAAGTTTGAGTGCCTGTAAAGTGTTCACAAAACCACTTATGCCTGTGGAGAGAAAGGAGGACTTTCATAACAAATAGAAAAGTTCTGTAAAGACATTCCTCCTGTAGGAACTGGAAAATAGTCCTCTACTTTGCTTAGCTAAAGGGAAAGGTTTTCTTTTCTACTGCAGCTCTAGAGAATAGTGTAATGTTGGGTGAGGTTTGCTGATGCTATTGATAAACCTTGTAGTTGTCTGAAGCTGTGAACAAGGCGTAAGAGTTGTGTGGATACTTTGGAAATAGGGGCGATGTTTTCCTTGCAATTGGGTTAGCAGATACCAAAGCAGATTTTTTTTGTAAGTTATGTTTTCTGTGATCTGTATTTTCCAAAATAAGCTGGAAAATTATTCATTCAACAGTGGCCGTAGCAATGTCTGTACTTTGTCTTACTGTCACAGGAAGAATTTGGGGAACATTCGTAAGAACATGAGAAGATGGAAGGGAAAAGAAGGATGCAAGGAGCAGTTTTTGTGTGCCTTTCCGGAGCTGGTGTTCAAAATGCAATGACCCACAGCTTGAGACAGCTTGAATCTGTGTCCTATGTGGCTTCTCCCATTCTTTTCATGCAGCAACATGTTTTCAGCTGCTTTAGAGTTTTCTCATTTAGAAACAAAAATTCAGGGTGGCTTTCACTGATATTCCAGGTTTCTAAGGATGGTCTTCTCCCAAAATTTCTTTGCAATTGCAAGCCATCTTTCTCTGTTTTCTAGCCTCAACTGGCCAGCCTCTGCCTTTTGGGTTTTTTCCCCTTTATTCTTCCCATTCTGTGAAGTGGGTTAGCTTGCTGGTGCTCATCTGGATTCCTTTTGACTGCCACAGTCTATGCAGTTTTGAAGGGCCAGCTCTTGCGCTATGTGTGGGCTATGTGGATGTGTTTTAATTCTTCTCAGAAGAAGCTTCACTTGCATTATGGCTTGCAGAAAGGAATCAACAGCACAAGATAAACGTAGGTGCTTCCATCCCTGCCAAGTACCCACTCCAATTTTAAGATGTCTGTTCTTACTGTGATGGTTGTCTTTGCCCATTGGGGCTGGATGAGAATTAGCAACTTTGTTAGTAGTATCTAGGGTATACCTGTTCTCAGCGGGGAGGAATTTTCCTGTTTTCTAATTAAAGTTGACAAATGTGTCTGATTTCTCCCCACCTCACCTCATTACTAAGGAAAAGCAAAATATTTGCTTGCTGTCAAAAACCCAGCCACCACCATTGAGGCTCCCTCTTCACTGGTGGGTTTGAGCCTTCCCTTCTTCCTGAACTCTCTCATGCCCAGTTCTCATCATCTTGCAGTGTGCCACACTGGAAACTGCCCCCTGAAAAGATAAGGCAGAAAGCTACAGTAAAATTAAATGTTGTTAAGAAGCAGGGCTGGCAGTTTTTAAAATACAGTGACTATTGTAAATCTAGTAATTAAGGTTGTGAATAATACAGATGAATTTATGAAGTCTTTTTGCCTGACAATCTTTCTGAGGATTTGCTGTCTCACTTCTTAAAATCTGTATTTATCTACCAAATCTGATACTAGTGACTGTGAGTTGCTGAAGAATTGGTTGTTCCTGTTTTGGAGCATATAAGTATGTTCTTCGTGTTGCATTGTAACTTAACCTCTGGTCACTTAAAAGTGAAGTGTTTCAGCTTTCATATTGAATATAAACACATTTGAAAGAAGATATTAATCTGCTGGTGTGTTTAGAATTGTAGTTCTGGCATTACTGTTCCGTGAAGACAGTTAAATAATTGTATATTAATTTTATTTTGCTTTATGAGATGGGTGTGGTTTCTTCTCTCTAGCATCTTCACCTTGGTGAAAACTTAACTAGTAATATTTATATTAGACTTTTATCAAGACATAGGATCAGTAGTTTCAGAAACAATCCCTTTCTTTGTCAAACATATTCTTTTATGTAGAGATAAAAAAATTAATTTGGTACATATGTTTCTTTAGTAAGACTTAAGTTTCCTAATTAAATGTATTTTTTTGGCGTTGCAAGACATAGGTGCATTTAAATTTCCATCTAAAGCCATGTCTGCAATCTGCATTTAGTCTTCTGGAAGCTATTTTCTGGAAGCTGCTGCTGAGTGTTTTTTTGTTTTTTTTTTTTTTAATATTCTTAGCATGCACCTTCAAAGCAGTCTGATGGTTTAACTAAATTTCATCAAGATAAACTAGTAGTTTAGCAGATTAGGAGTTAACGCCAGTGCTGGCGTCCATTTTTGATATTCAAACAATGGCTACTGTGTGAGCTGTAGCTTTTTTTCCTCCCCCCTTTTTATTCCAATTCTAGTGGGGAGATACGCTTTATACCATTCATGGAATAGTTAGAATATTTAGGATTAGCAACGTGGAAGTGATTTGCAAGCTTATGTTCTCAAGTGTTTCAATAGTAAACTCATTGGAAGAAAATAGTTCTCATTTTGCCTTCTTCACAGGATAACTCAGCTAATTTCAGTAACTTAAAAGTGCTGTAACCTTTTCTCTGATAAAAAAGTTTTGAAGCTGACTGGTAAACCAGTTTAAAGGAAGGGGGGGAACCAAACCATCTTTGTGAAACCTTTTGCATGGTAGTAGGCATAAAATTATACAGTCTCTTTCCTGGAGTTAAATAGATACTATTAATTGCTAATGGTTAGTAAATAATTTAATATCCCAGGAGTAGCTGCTACATCAGAGCATTAAGCACACTGCAGTGGTGTATGGCTAAGTCAATTCAATCATTATTTTTTCAAACACTGCATAGAGAAAGCAACCCTTGCCTAACAGATAAACCTTTCAGAACCTGTGCCTAATAAAATCATTAAAAGTTGAGGTTTAGTTGATGTCTATACTAACAATAGTAATTACTGTGGATGCAGACTATATTCTAAAGTTGATAGGGCAGATGGTTGAAAGAACTGAATATTTTCTTACAGGACCTGTAGGAGGATATTGTAATCAGTAACCTAAATTGAATGCTGAAAAAAAGAAAAATAAAAAGACCTGGCATGCCTAGCTTGCAGATTTCCAGCAATTGTTGCCAAGAGATGGTATGTTTGGCAGCTTCTGTGTGTTAACCTTTAGTCTTATTTACAGTGAGATTAAATGCCATTATCATTATAATTTTAACTTTTCCTTGGAAATTAAAGAAGTCTCTAATGATGCTATCTGAAGTCTATGGATGGAGACTGCTTTCATCCTGCTGCTGCTTTTTGCCTTTCTAAGGCATGAAAGCTTTGTGGGATTCACATGGCTGCCAGTTTTGTGAATAGGGTCCTGGGTGCCTGCAATGGGCTGGTCAGGGCAGTACTGACCCTGATTAAACCTCTCCTGCCATTGCTGCCTGTGAAGGTGAACAGAGAATTTGTACTGCAGCTTGTAGCTTGGGGAACAGGGTTGAAAGTGAAACGTGGAAATGCAGAAGTTTCCTCCTTCATTGTTGTGCCCCTCTTCTAGGGAAAACTGGAAGTTTTTTAGTTACTTCTGCTACCTTTGGATTAAAAAGGAGTAGCTGGAAATGGATTTGATATCTGCTTAATACATTTTCTCAGTTAGGATGATTATTTTGGAATTAATGATTTCAAACTTGTTCCGTGTTCTTCTACACCATGCAAACTTGTTTTGAATCAAACACTGGGGAGTGGAGTTGAAAATGTCGCAGTTCACTTGAGGTTTACCCCTTTCTGTAAGGGGTCAGTGTTTGGGACCAGAGAACCCTGACATGTAATATGATAAAAGGGCTTGGAAAGAAAAATAAGATACTAGTGACTTGAAGCCTATGAACCTTTGTTTGTCTTTTAAAAATTAGTTGTTTTCTTTAGAATTTACATTTCTGAAATCTTAGATTCAAAGATTTTGAGATATGGAGAAACTTCTGCAAACACATTCCTCTAGAAAATATCAGTGACAGTAAGATGTGCAATTTTTGGCTCTCCCTTTCCCTTTGTGATTTGAAGCCTTACAGAATCTTGTTGACTTTGTTTAGGGCTTGCAATGAAAACCCCCAAAGTACTCAATGCAATTGGTATTGCAGAGGGTTTTTTTGATTAAAAAAGGCAAACAAAACAAACACAACAAAATACCAAACCTGTTTATGGTGAGAGACCAGTCTCAGCTGTCAGTCTGGGTTTCAGGTAGGTTAACCTGTCAGTCAGTCTTCTGTAGGAATTGAGGGAACAAGAGGCTTCCTTTTAAATGCTGATGAGTTGTTTGCCAGGAACATCCAGAAGGAGCTGTGAGCTCCTTCTCACTGGTTTCTAACTCCAGCCATCCGTCCAGCTTTTAACTACTGTCAGCTACAATCTGTGGAAGTTCAGCTCTCTTTGGAATCAATACAGTAGTTTTATTTCTTTGATTGTTTGCCAAGTTAGTAAAAAGGTTTTGCACCAGGTTAGAACTCTTTTGCTCCTCTAGTTTTCCTATCCCGTACTGTAATTGGAGCAGAACCATATCAATATTTTCATGTGTTTTTGTGCAAAAAATTTTGATTTCTTTATATGTATGTACATGCCAACAGAAACAACTATTCAGTAAAGATATGAGTGTAACCAGTTTACAGCAAAGTGGCAGTATATAAGTTCTCCTGTAGAATCTCAGTATTTCAGTTGTGGTGGGGGAGGAGGGAGTTAGTCTGGTTTCTCCAACATCTATTGTGTATTTTATATTTGCAGGTGTGAGAAGATGTCTACAAGAGAGTGGCTTAGCTGATGTCATTATTTTAAAGTTATTTTTTATTAAAGTGAGTGTTAATTTACAGCTGAACTTTGACTTGCTCATTGTTCCTCTGTAATTTCAAACAGTGACTGAAAGATTGTATTGCGCCAAAACCAAAAGTGTCACATCAAGTTGTAGCTAAACATTTTCTGCTCTGGGGACACATTGGTGAAGAATTGCTGTTTCTCATGCTCTAGTGGTACCTTTTTCAGCCTGTGGTCTACCACTGGTGAAGGAAAGAAGCTTAAAAGAAATTACAAGCTCAAAAAAACCTGAAACAAACAAACACCGCCCAACCAACCACACAAATGCTCTTCAGATGAGATTAAGGAAGAGGAGCTGGCTGACTACCTGCAGATGAATCATTGTGTTGGTGAATTATTCTATTAATCCTGAGTGTAAAGATGAGAATTAACTGTAGAACAGTATGAAGGTGACTGGTTAAATTGGAATTTTGAAGAAAGTTTCCCTGCTTTCAGAATGAAACAATGTGGCCTTCATATGCATCTTTAAAATAACACCTGTTTTTTAATGCAGTGGATTATCTGGGAAGTGTTTTAGGGTGTCTGTGATCTGACATTGGTTCTTAAGCCTTTCCTTAGTCTCCATGGTATGTGAGATAATTTTTTTCAAGTCTATTCAAGTTTTAAAATAGAGTAATGACTTCAGGTGTCTTGATGAAAGCTTTGCAGGAAGGTACTTGCAGCCTCTGCTGCAGACCTGTTAAACTGTGCAATGCTCTGTGGTTCTGTCGCTGAATCTTGGTGATGGCCATGATAACCAAGGCTGTGTGCTCGTGGTGTTGATATTTTATTGCTAGGTTATTTCAGAGGTGGAACCTTATGTCTGTATAAATAATTTGACTTACCATGGTACTGAAGGATTCAGTGTTATGCTAGTATCGCATTATACTTTGAAACACAAAGGAAAGACTTGATTACTTTATCTAAAAATAATTTTCTTTTTTGTTTGGACTATTGACCTCCTGTGACTAAGTCTTTCATCTTAAGACTTCCTCTAATCTGAAGGATAGTATTCCCTCAGCTAGATGGGGAAAGTCACATTAATTATCAGGAACATAAATGTTTCTGAGGAAGTATTTAGTACTGTCCTTATGTTAGCTATTATTGCTGGTGAGCATTAAGGAATTATATTTCTTCAGTGTGAAGGATTGTATTTGTGTTTACTGTGTGGCTCTTAGCTACTTCATAAGGTTTGGCAATAAAAGCCTTTTTGTATGCTATTAAAAAACAAAGCATAGGTCTCCTTCCTTTTGTGCAATGTAAGGAAAGTAAAATGAAACTGAATAGTTCATACCACAACATTGTTACCCCTGATAGTTCACTATGAAGTATTTCACAACTCTCTATGTGCACACAGAATATGGCATTCTGAAGCCTGAACAATTAGAACAGTTCCAAGAATAAGGCATTCCTCTTCTGCATCTAGCATACTTGTATTTCTCTCTATTCCTTGTCCACTTTTGCTCATAACTTGCAGCCTTTTAATGGGTGAGCAAAGTTCTTAATGATTTTATTTTTACTGGCATAAGAAATGAAGTGCACCATAACGTATAGAGATATATAAATTCTAGATTCCTTATTTTTTTTTTTAATATTCCCAATTCATTGGCAATTTGCTTAAAAGGGAGTTAAAAAGAAGTTTCTTCTCTTAAGAAATAATGATGAAAACCCTCTGAAAATGTTGCAATATTCCTGTTTTGGCTTGAACACCAGATGGAGAAAAGAAATAGGGAGGTTTGCTTTAGACATAAAGCTTAATTTTTTGGGTCTAGTTATTGTGTGTGTATTGATATCAAGAGGTAATAATTTTATGAGGGAGAAGGCCAGAAAAAGAAGTGATGAGATGCAATAGAATGTCTTGCCAGCTGCTCCGCAATGTACTTGATGATTGCTGACAGGGAAGCTGAAGGTTTCTTTCTGAGCCTTTCAGCTGCTATACTACTGTTCCCTGAGTTAGTTACCCCATAGGTCTGTCTTTGTTTTCATCTCTCTATATAAAATGTTGTTAATATCAGTAAAAGTCATCCATTAAAATTATAAATTGATTGAAAATGTTACCACAAAACAACGTCAAAGATTAGTTGAGTGAATGAGCCACCGTCAGTGGATCCGATAGAGGCTGCTAAGGCTTATGCTGCCTTAATACCTGCTTCATTTTTCAGTCAAGCTTTTCTTCTGGATTTCAGCAAACCTTTTCAATTCAAAATGTGTTGGTGCAGCCACCACACTGTTTTCAGCAATCTTGATATCAGTATGTTCATTCCTGTTCTGTATAACCATATTTGAATGTGCCACTTATCAATATTTCTGCAGTTTAAAAAACCTTTCCACTTTTCTTCCTTCTCACAACAAGGTAAGTTTGCCTAAGAATTTCTGCTGGGACTTGTGCTTATATCCATGTTTTAGTCAGTTTTTGTTCCTGATACCTGTTTTCAGGGCTGTTTGGATATGTTGCTATAGTATTTTATAAGCAACAGTATGCATAATCATTCATCTTATACTTTGGCAAAAAAGGCTTCAAACCAAGTTCAAGTTGATTGTGTGAGATCAAACAAAAATTATGCCAGAGGCAAAAGTCAAGGCCTCAAAGGACTGTTCTTGGCATGCTTTAAACTAGGAGGGACAGTGCAACTAAATCTCTACCTCTTGTTACACAGCATTTTTTATAGTTTTAGTCCTTTTCAGCAATGACACAAAAATTGTGGAAACTACTTTGCAATTTGCACTTTAACTGCATGGCATCAACAAGAATGATTTGTTTAGTCAGCCTTGCTATGCATTATAAGGGAAGAAAAACAATGTCTTCTAGTGTCTTGCAGTACTAGTTTAGCCAGTTCTACTGTAGGATGCATTTTTATTAGCATTTTCCTCAAGCTATGAATAAACATAGGTAAAGAACTACTTTATAAAGATGCTCTGAACCTTGTTATTAGCTTCTAAGAGTTTAGAAGATGGAGAGTTGGAGAAGATTGTAAAATAGAGTGCATAAAATATAGGTGTTCTATTTGTTTTTCCTGTGGACATCTGGGACAGCCAGTCCCTGTGCTCCTGAGCACCTTCTACAAAAAGTCATTAGGGTCATGGAGCTTCAGCCTGGTGAATTTCTCCCAATTTGATATGAAAACTTTAATACAAATGATGTGAATGTTTACAAATCGCTAGCTTCCCTGAAAGGGGGAAGGAAACAGCATGGTTTGATGCAATCATTGGAATTCTGCATCAGTGAAGCATTAAGACATCGAGGGCATGGGGCTGATCCAGGGGGAAATATATCCTCTTATTTCTTTGTGTCCTTAAAGGAAAACTGAATGTCATAGTTCAGAAAGGCGTTTGAGTTCATGCATGAAATGTTTGTGCTCAAATGATTCCTGATGCTGTTCAAGAGCAAGTGGTGAGCCTAGCAACTACTTTTATGTAAACAAACTACTAAGAAGACCTTTTTGCAAGATTACATGAAATGCTCTTTACTTGATAAGATATGATCATCTTCTATGTACCATATATATGTTAGCATGGGTACATGGAGAGGAAAAGAAAAGCTTGGCGTCCTTGTAGTATGAAATTCATTAAGAATAAGTAAATGGGTGTCTGCCACCTGCGTCTTTGGGGAAATAGTTTTGACAATAGTTGTGGGAAGATGTAACATTCACTGTCTGAATAGATCAGCACAGCAGCTTCACTACAACTGACAATTTTGATTTCCCTACATGTCAGCTGGAGTGTAACAAGCTCACTCTTTGCTGCTCACATTCCAACAATTCTGGAGAAATTTTTGTTGCACTTCAGCAGGATGAACAACCCTCTGTTCACTCCCTGCCTGGGACCGCTGCTGTTCACCTTCTGATGCAAGCTTTAGTCACTTGATGGCTGAATGCCAGGTTAAGGTTGTCCTACAGAAGTACGTGAGAAAACCTGGAAGCATTTTGTTTGAACTTTCATTCATGTAAACCTTTGTCTTGAGTAAAACAAATATCCGGGGGAAAAAAAAGTAATGTTCTCCACATGTATCTAGAACTGTAGTATGGTTTAGAAACAAACAAACTTTCTAGACTGTCTAGAAAGGTTTGTTTCCCCCACAGATCATCCAGATACATGCAGAATGCTTGAATTACAATGTGTAGGTATCCTGCTGAAAGAAGCAGCTTTGCACTAGCAAGCATCCTTAGAGCCTGTTGGTTTGCCAAGTTCTTGGAGAAACAAAGCAATATTGACAAACAAGACGTGTAAGCACGAAGCCACAGTTTTGCTTTGGAAGTCTGCCATGAGAGCAGTGTGTGTGTGGCTAGAAGACTGCCTGTGTCTATGGATGGTCTGTACACAGCAGATCGCATAAATTACTACAGCATTAATCACAACTCTGAGTGAATGAGACGTAGTGCTGTGTGTCAGGCAGCACGACTGACCTCTGGGAGGGACAGGGAGGGAAGGGGTGTGAAGCTGTGATGCCTTAAATCATGAAGGTGGAGTTCTACCATCATCTCAAAGCAGTTTGTTGTAGAGTTCTTTGTGGGTTTCAATAAGTCACATAACTTCCTCCAAAATACCTGCTGGTGTGATATTATCTGAGCAGGGTTTTCTTTGAAGATAGAGCAGAGGTTCACTAGTGCAAGAGCATTCACTAATACTTTGAGACCTTGTTCAGTGTATTTCCTGATGCCCCGAATAAATACACTCAGCTGCTGAAGAGTAAGAATACTCATCTGAAGGGTACCCTGTAGTATATGGTTTGATCAGGACACAGGTCATAAAATCAGGTGATAAAAGTCCTGTTATGATGCCTCTTCAAGCTTTCTAAATAACAGATAACCCTTAAGGGAAAAGATGGGAGGGAAATGGATGATGCACCTTCTCTTTGAATGAGGCAGAGGGACAAGACTGATGGTTTGATGCAGAGGAGCTTACTTGATGTGGTGATAAAGAACTCCTTAAGGGCTGCTCAAATTAGTTACCGTGTATGATGTAGTTCATTATGGAAGCTTCTTTTTCTGTTGACTTGGAGCATACTGTAGTGATTCAGTGATAAGCATTTAAGAAGATTCATATTGTATAAGGTGCCACTTGTTGTCCTTATGTGATGGAGGCGTTGGCTCAGTTCAGGTCAAAACAAGATGGTAGATGCAAATATGAAACCTGAGGACTATTCCAAATAGCTGTATAGTGGTGTTAATCTGCAATTCTTAACAGCATTAGAAGGAGGACCAGTGTACTTCATTTTTAGGAAAATTGCTTATATACACACATCTGATGATCCTCTCCTAGTGTATTGTTGAAAGAAATAGGCTATTTTGAGTCCCTGTGTTTGTGAAAATGAGGCCCCTTTACACTTTGATGTCATGTTTACATTGGATTTTTAGCAAAACCAAGAGTTCTCATGCTGTGCCTGCTATGGAAATTTTAAGTGTTTCTTAAAAAAAGTTAGGATGTTGCCATTTTTAAGTGCTAGTGATTTTGTAATAAAGTAGGATTCTATTTTCTTCACATTGGCCTTTTTGCAAAAGCTGCTTTGTTTATTCAGTTAAAGCGTACCCTTATATCCCTTGGCAATTAAAGAATTTATGAATTTCAAAGAAGTAACACTGTGATCCTGTGGTGTTTGGCTTTTGGTAGGAGTAAATGTAACAGAACAATTTACAAAGTTAGTGAGATGGGGAGGTTTCCGTAGAATTTCCTGTAGCTCCTAGGGCGCAAAGCCATTCAAATGAACTGCAAAGAAACCTTGAGATTAGAGGAAATCACTATGAATACAGACAAAAATGATTAAAATGTGTCTCGTACTCCATCTCTCCACAGCCTGCAAAGACAGTTAAATTTAACCAGGTTCAGGTTTTATGGAATAGCAAATGAAAGAAGCTTGTTGGTAGCAATGTCTTTGTAATAATCTGTTTTGATGCTTCTTAAAAGCTTCTTCATTAAAATTTTAAAGTAGTTCTTCTGTTTTCAGAGATCTATGCAAAACTGCATAATTCATTGGAACAAGACTGATGTGGAAATATTTAAACTATTGTTTAAAATGTGGAAATGTTTAACTATTCAAATAGTTGCTTTACCTTGATCTTGCTCTGTCCTTACTTTAATTAGGAAGCTGTTCATGAAAGCAACCTTGCTGAAAGAATTCTTTTAATTACTGCACTTGAAGATGATACAAAGGGCTTTTGCTAATTCAAACTGCAGGTGATTTTTACTACTGTATGAATTGAAGTAGCTGTTATTTAGGTGGTGGTTTTGTGGTAGTTGTCTATTCCAAATCCTGCTCCTGACAGATAGGATAAGCAAACGTGATTGCTCACTTTCCCTTTTCTAGTTCCTTCAGACAAGAACCTTGGCAATTAATGAAACTGGGTGGGTTTTTTTCCCCTTTTGAAGCTGACAGGGGAAAGCTGTGAAGCTGGGTACACAAGGCATTGTATGGTATCTGTAAATATAAGGATGACCTTCTGCAACCTTCTCTGAAAAAACACTGCATCCTCTTGCTATCGCCCAGATAATCCTTATCCTGCTTGGCTTCTTGCCATCAGGAAGCTCAGTCCATGTGGCATCAGAGCGCTTGATTAGCAAGAGTGGCCACGTGGAACAGAGGTATTGGGTCTAACGTCCAATTTCAGTCAATTTATACTTCAATGTTTTAAAGAGGGGTGCAATTATTATATAATTAAGCATCTTCACTAAGAGTTGTTTTTGCTTAGAGAGGAAGGTAGGCGCTGTCTGAATAAATACTTTTGTTCATTCAATAATGTTTTACTACACAGTTAATTTTATTTACAGTTATACTATAGAATATATATTGTGTATTAAAAAACAAAACCAACAAAAAACAAGTTAATCCCAAAGTGTAAAAAGCCAAAAAGCCCCAAAAGCTAACAAAACCTTTGAGGCATATTTACCCTTGCTTAAAAATATCCAAAAAATGTGAAACTGCTCATTGACATAATAAAAAGATTTTGAAAAACATGGAATTCTGGCAAGTGTTACCTGTGGAAAAAAAAATGTATTCAAATCTTTGTAGACCTTGTGTCTTTGTCTTCTCTGATTGTTTTTCTACGTTTATTTTTTTGGTAGGATAATGTTTTGGAAGACAGAAAAAGAACTTGTCGTCTTAAGATTCTTATCATTTTGATTTTTAACATTTTTTTCAATGAATTAAAGTATAACTTTATCTACTGAGTACTCAAAATATATAACATACCTTTTTTGTGGGGAAGAAGAGCATGTGTGTACAGTAAACTCTAGAGAACAGCTCTTAATAGCTCTTCTGCTAAATTTCTCCTGTAATTACTGGTTTTTCCATTTCTCCTGAACAAAAGGTGTTACAAATAGGGAAAGAGAGTAAATGAATATGGAGACTTTTGGTCCAAATATTTACACTTTTCACAATTATTTGCATTTTGCAAATTCAGAAGTATTCGCACGTACTTTGGCATTTCTGTAGGGTTTTTCTTGTTTGTTCATTTAGAAATTTCAGTCACATTTTTTTTTCCTTCCATTCCATTGCAGAACTATTAGAAGATTTATTACTGTCATAGGTTTTTGGGTTCTTTAGGTTCTTATTTTATCCCTTCCTTGTGTAAAGAGAAATCTGAACTGCCCAGAGCTCAGGGTGTTGATGACTACACTTAGGCTGCTTGGTATCTTGGCTCTTCTGAATCCACAACTCTAAAAAGTATTAGAGTCCTTCTTTTAAAGACCTCTGTCATTGAAAATTGGGAAGTTTGAGAATCTTGAAATGAAAAGGTAGAAATTGCATAAATAAGCAGAGTTCCTAAAAAAATTATTTATGCTTCAGAAGATGCCAGAACAGTAAAAACTGGGTTCAGACCATGCTGACTGGAAGAGGCAATACTGAAGAGAGTTATGACCAGTTGTAAGGCAGACTGTTTACTCCTAGAACATGAGATGTCAAGGCACAGAGTGTTTGCCCCCATGATTTGCAGATCATATCACTGCAGTATTAGTGCTTTTCTTCCACCCAAGCAAATATTGCAAAACTGAGAGCTGTTAAAGTTATCACAAACAAGCATTCCTGACTAGATTTTCAAATTTCTCACTATGCAAACTTTTAAGAAAATAAGATTTGGGTTACTGTGCACTGCTTCTCTCCTCCAACTGGAACATGCTTTCTGGTTTTGTATTTATCTGTAAATAAACCACATTTCAGACAGAATTATGTCCATACGTAAAGCTGAGTACAGAAGAATGAATTAAGGAGCTTTCTCCTGGTCTACAGTCATTTACCTCTCCTTTATTAGGCTTTGATCTTGTGCAAATCAGATACGAGAGTGCTATTTATTTTGTTTCTGCTCAAATAACTGAGCTTGCACTCTGTTAGGAAACAATATCTTGGGCTAAACTTAAGGTAACAAACTCAGGCGGTGAGCAGGAGTCGTAGAAAGCTGCTTGAGCCATCACTCTGAGAGGCTGGTGCTACAATGGTGAAAACAGCTTTAGTCTCAGCAGCTAAATTAGGCTGCTGCAGAAGGGGAAAAAAGAAAGAAAAATTGTGTCTCTGTGTAGGAGTGAGATGGGCCCATTATTTCTGGTAGGATATGTGTTGAGCTACATGGTAGTAAGTTCAGGTGGCCTCCCCAAGTTACACTAGTAGCCATGTTACTGCTTCTGTTTCTTGTTTTTCACTATAGGATGTTAAAGATGGCATGCCAAGATTTCATGTTTTTCCTCCTGGTGTCACTTCACAGAATTACGCATTTGCCTAAAACATGAAAGCCACAGAACTTCTTCCAAACCCAAAATTTCTGAACTTTGTTTTTTTGCTGTGACAGCTCTCACATTTTGAGGTCAAATGTACTCTTCTGTGGGCATAGCCTGCAGCTAAGTGCTGGGTTTCCTGGTTTGCATGCCCTCTGCAACTGGGTTTTGTACGTTTGGGGTTCCACTGGGTAGTGTTTGGGGTTAGTTTGCATTTGTTGCATATTTAGGGGTTTCCCCCTGAGTCAGCGCTAGTCAGCTAATGGGGCTTAGTCTGGGCACTCTGAGGGTAGGCAGCTCCAAAATGCTCATAGCTGCTGCTGATTGGAGCTGCTCTTGATATTTTAGAAAGGTGAAATACCATTTGGTACCAGTACCTTTCTGAAAGCAGGAGGAAATAGGGATGGCCAGAACAATAATCCTGTGGCTTTTAAAACTGTCATGGATTTCCCATTACAAACACTCTAAGCAGAAGTTTTAATTTTCATCTGGAGTGTTGTCCATATGATTTGCATTTCCATGTTTGTAGACACATTCTTCCAATCCCTATGGTCTCACTAGTGAGACAGAAAAGTATGACTAAGTTTCTCTCAAATTCAGAGTTCCTAAGTGGTTTGGCTTATATTAGTATACTAATATATTAGCATATTATACTATACATTCATATTTGAAGAAAAGACTAAGGTATTGCAGCTCATAACTTTTAAAAGCTTTAGAAGGCTTTCTGCTGAGTCTATTCATCTTTATTGTAGTAGGTCTTTGGATATATCTGAGAACTACCGGTTATTTTGAGTATCTTGATGTTAAAGCCCATAGCCTGAATGTTTAGGGGAATGATTTTAGTTTTTTTTCTAAAAGGCTATCAAGCACCTGACTGCCATCACTGGGAAATTTGTGGTGTGCTTTGAAATAAACCACTATGTGTCACAGGTTCCTGCAATCAGGAAAAAAGTCTTACATACTCAGTTTGTTGGTGTAGTTTGTTTTTCCCAAGCTGAGATGTTTGGG
>VZRN01004554.1:325826-366804 GCA_013397935.1 Dasyornis broadbenti | reverse complement strand
GGGGGGGGAGAGGGGGTTGTGTTTGATTATTGTGGAATATCAGATGGGGTTTAGGCTAAAGGTTTTATATATTTCAATATCAACACTTTTTAAAAAAAAAACAACAAAAAACAACAACATGAAGCTGACATACCTTACTGTTGGCTTAAGTTAAGCCAAACTGGTTGGTAAGGAGCAAACTTGAATTACAGAGATTTATTATGTTCATGTCAGCCTTAGTGGAGCAAGGTTTGCTCTTTAAACAAGGGGTCCATGCTGAGGTTCACAGTAGAATAGCTATAAATATTGATGATGTGAATAATGTTATTTTAGATAGAGACAACTGGATGGAGGGAGGAAGAAAAACGTGTTGCTGTTTTATGTAACTGCAGTTGCAGCTCTTAATCTAACTTAATATTTTACCAGTGGAATAGTGTGTGAGGTCAGATAGAGCTCAGACTAGGAAATAACAGTGATTCACTTTTCCAAAGCAGCTTTGCTTTTCTTTTGCCTTTAAACAAATCTGAATTGGAAAAGAATAGAGCAATATAAGTAGAATGCGTTCCTTGTTGTTGCTAACTTTTCCTCATGCTTAATTTTTTTTGTTGCACTGCATTTAATGAATCACAAAAATCTTTTATTAAGTGGACAATCTTTTAAGACAAAGATTTTCTTTTAAAACATTTATTGCCTTTTGACTTTTTCTTTTGACAGCAGGAACAAAAGGACAGTTGTTTTTATATTTTTACTTGGCTTGAATACAAATCAAAATAGCAAAATAACTACTGCATTTGGAGGATGGCAGCTTTAATAAATCAGTTAAATACTTCAGAGTTCATAGTTCTTCCTGTTTTCAGTATGGGGAATTTTTTTATGAATGCTTTAGTGCTTTACCTCGATTATCACCTTGAAGACTTGAGACAAAGTGTAGCACTGTTCTTTTTATAGTATCTGCAAAAAATTACTGATTTCCTCTTTAAATCACTGCAAATTACTAGAAGTATGCATTTTTCAACAAAAATAACTTTTCACTTTGTTACTCTCATGGATTTTTCATTTTCAAGGAAGATTCCTCTGGAGTGCTATGAACAAATGAATATTTATTATGGTCTGCTATTAAAATCAGTTAGATGTTTCTTTAGGGTGGTGTGTATCTCCTGCCCCAAAGGATCTGTCACCATACCCCAGTTCAGTAAGTCTCTGAAATAGCACTAGCTTCTAGCTGTGCAAAAGTTTAAAATCTGATGACCCAACAGTTTATCGTGCAAGGCCAACAGTGGCACTGGTTCTGTAGATTTTAATGTGAAAATAGATTATTCATTCAAACAAGGCCAAATGAAAATGGTGATTGTGCACTGTAGGTGATGCTGTTGCAGAAAGATGCCTTTAGGAAATAAAAGCCATGTCCTATGGATGAAAGTGTACCTCTTTTTCCCATGCACTTTCTCCCAAACAGATTAATTGAACCTATCAAAATTTAATTTGTGCAGAACACAACTATAATTTGTAGCTCAAAAGGGATTGAGAACCCCTAAGAGTGACCTTGATAATTGACACACCACCTATTGTTTGAACTTCCACTAACTCACCTTTGTAGTTATTCTTAAGGGCATGGCACTAACCTCAATCAATTTTGAATTTTATAAGTATAAGCATCTTTGATCTCTTCTGTGGTATGTGGAAACCTATTACACCTTTTTTTCCAAAGATACAATGAATTCTGAATACTTAATATACTGTGGGGATATTTCTTTTCAAATGTTTGTTACTCCCCTGTAACTAAGAGCCCTTTCTCCTCAGGGTTATGGTCATAATACACTCGCATCATTTATGTTAAGTCTTTAATTCTTTCTGCCTCCTTCTGGAAAAGCACTCCATATGCTTCTCTTGGAGGTTTAGGAGTAGCTATAAAAGAATCCTGTTTCTCCTCGTCTTGGTCTTCTTACTCTTGGTCTCTTTTCCTTTGTTTCTTCATCCTTCTAGTACTTTCTGCCTCTCCTCTGTATTAGCAGAGAGGAGCTGTAGGGAAGTGGGAATCCTCTGGATTATGAATGCTCAGGTAGGGCATTATCTAATTCTTGAATCCAGAGCTCTGTAGAAGGGTGTTGGGACCGGCCACATGAAAGGAAAAGGGTGAAGAAGGCTTGCATTTCAGGTTGCTTTTACAGCCTTCCCTGAGCTTGTCAATATAAATCCCAAATGAGTTCACTGCAAATGGAAGTTGCCTGTGTAAAACAGTGCAAAATAAAGGTGATTGGTTTGATAAGCAGGCTATTTAGTTACACTTGTTTTCAGTTTTCTGTATAAATTATCCTATTATTTGTTCATGTATCAAGTCAAACTTGATACTGTTTTTATTCTAGATGATTGTGGCAAAGCACTGCCTAACTTGTTTGTCTAAATTGCTTCAACCAATTGGAAGAGTTTTTCTTTGATAGTATGTCAAAGCCTATTGAAGTTCTTGACATTAACTACTGTATTAAATATAAAATATTGCATCCTAAAGTTGTCTCACACTAGTTTATGTGGCTGTTTTCTTTTGTCTGGGAATTTTACAGGCGTGTTACAAGGCAGCTGCAGTTGGAAACCTGCTGCTGTGTCTTGGAAGCCAGCTGAAGTATCATTTTTGTCTGAGCTTTCAAACTACTGTTTGGCTGAAGACAACCCAGAGAGTCAAATCTGACGTACCAGAGTGTGCTGATGAGGAACTGTTATAACTGAGGTGGTTTATTTAATCAGTCTTGTTAAAGTATTTTGATCGTTCACACTGGTCTGACATATCTGTACGGAGCCAGGCCTCATTGTAATCCTACTTAAAGGCAGTTTGTAGGCAATTTTCTTTCAAGACTGATTTGTCCACGGACAGAGACCTGCTTCTGTCTACTGATATTTTGTTGGTTTGTTATAAACTGAATAGCATTAGCTGGGTATTTTACGTTAGCAAAATTAAGTTCTCAAATAAAGCATAACAGCACTTATAATTTAACATCTAGTTCCTTTAGTATCCCTTTTCTGGTTCAGTGATTCCTGAATCTTGAAAACTCTGTAGTTTAAATGCAAATCAACAGCTTTGATAATAGAGTTCACATGCATAATACTGTCTGCTATGGATAAAGGTTTAAATCACTTTACAGAGCTTACTATTAGCTTATTATTTACTCCCTGACCTCATCAGGAGAAGATGGAAACTGTGCTGTCCTTACCAGCTGCAAATTCTTTGGGGCTTTGATGGCTGTTGTGATTGCCATTCACACTGACAGGCTGCTGTACTGAAAAGGAAGGGAAACGTGAAAGCTGGGGCCGCGTGTGATACGGTATCGCAGCGCAGGGCAGCACGGATCTGCATTGTGTGCGATTACCAGACAGTAAATCAGCTGTGCTGTGCCAGAGCCAGAAAGCAGGAGCTTTCACACTTGCTGCCTGTTTCCCACTCATTGTAAAGCCCTGCCCTATCACTTGATAGACCTGGAAAGGAAGTGCAGAGGAAGCAAGTGCCACTGCTGGTTCAAAATGTTCCAGGGCGACTGGAAACTTTGAGCAATGGCCCGGGTGAGAAGAACAAGACCTTATTGACAGGGTTCAATCCTAGTTAAGTCTGTTTCCCATCAGCTTCCTAAGTAATCACAGCCTTTCTTTTTTTCATCTCCTTTGCACCCTCTGGGTCTCCCACTTTCATCTCCTTTTTTATTTCATTTACATTTTTTTGCTGCAGTAGACTGAGCAACCAAGGAGAACTAGGAAATTTCCCCCTCTCTGCTAAATCCTGAAGGAATTGCTAATGAAAAAGATGACAAAAGCATTAAAGGTTTCTGTCACCTCCCTCTTTGCAGCCATGTTTCTCCAAGTTTTCCATCAAATATTTTTTTAATTTCTCCTTTCAGTAGGGCCTTGTTCTTGTCATTTGATGTACATATTCTTCCAGTGATGCCATGACACATGTGGTTTGTTTTCCTGTTTATCTGCTATCATAGACTGGTGACTGCTGTTGCAGGGCTGTAGCCCTGTAAAGATGTGTGCACACATACATGTATATGTAGAGGGAGAAGGAGGTAAGCTGAGACTTTCTTGGTTTCTGGAGTGTGTAAGAACTTTATGAAGTGTTTATACCATAAAGTAATTCTTTTTCTAATGCTGCAGGTTTAAACATAGACCAGGGTGCTCTTTGCACACTGTACCGTGCCATTCTGTATAGATGTACCCAGGATTTTGCCATCAATGCAGTAAGCAATTTCCCTTGGCAGTCCTGCTCCTCTGGGGCCTCCTAGTGTGTCTAAAATTTCTTATTTAGTGTGCTATTCTCCTTAGGCTCTCTATGAGACAGCAAAAGTTCATTTAATCTGAGGTATAAAGAGGTTTTTCTCTGGAGCAACATGCTTTTAAGGGATGATTGGAGAGATGTCTGTTTAGTTTTGCACTTAAATGTCTCTGGTCATGATCGTGACACAGCAGATCCACGTAACAGACTTTAAGCATGTAAGCATAGGTGGCATCTCAATGTTTTTATGGTCTTTTTGTATCAAGCCATTTGGCTCTGGTGGAATACATTTGCGTAGTAAAGGAACAACCGATTCAAAAAGTCAGTGAAAGCTACAGGCTTTGGGCATGGGTAATATTCACTGAATTGGTCGGTGAGAACTCTTCTGGAGGGGTAAACTTTGCTGGGTTTGTGATGCTGTGTACACATTTATAAAGATCACATGACTTACTGTTTTTGGTAATCCTGGCAATAGTCAAGCCAGGAAAATTCTCTTATTTCAGGAAAACGTGCTAGCATGTGTTTTAAAGTATTTGCTTTTGAGGAGCTTAATAATTTAAGTTTAACAAGGATTTCAAAGGAGAGAAAAAAAAGAAAAATCCCTAAAATTAAATGACCCAAATTCTCAGCCTTCAATGATATATAAAATGTGAACATGGCTTTTATTCTGTAGTTTAGATATAAGATGTGCTAGGGATGTTTTTGAAAACTCAGCAGGTCAGGCGAGGCAGAATTATTAAAGCCTTGCGGAAGAAGTGTTTGTGCAAGGGAGATGCCAGCATGACAAGGTGCTACAGAGGCACACTGGTTTGCAGAGTATGCCAAGCTTGCGCTATTTTTTTTTTTAAATGTTTTTCCTTCCCTATCTCCAAAATAGTTCAAATTCAATGACTGTGGTTAGGATATTTTGGAAGGATAGTCCCCAGGCACTTTATAATGGAACTTGGGAAGAGATTCAAGAGATGGGAGTTCTCAACCAGCATTTGTAAGCAAGTCATCTTAAAATATACTGCTTCATAGTCTAAAATTAACTAAAGAGAGTATGTAGTATTTTTAGGTCGGTGTATGAATCTGGAGAAATCAAAGTATATGCTTGTTATCCAGTCTACTCACTACAAGTATTTTACTTCCCTTTTTTGAGATCTTAAGCAGTCCAAATCTCCCAGGCCTATTCAATGTGTTTCTAACATTTTCCTATATCTTACTCTTCCCAGGATGGTTCGTACTTGGCTGAGTTCCTGCTGGAAAAAGGCTACGAGGTGAGTGACTCGGTGGCTGGCTGTGGGCTGATGGAGTCGTTTGGATGCTGCAGCTCCAGCCAGCTTCCTCTGCTTCTGTCCTTCTCTGTGTATGTTTTCCACTCCAGTCCTAGATAACAAATCAAAACTCTGGAGAGGAATGTGCAACATGGCCTGTAATCATGCCAGGTTATTGTACTATTTATCATCTAATGTCCACTGGTGGATTCCCTCTACTCCTCAGGGTATAGCTGCTTTGCCAATTCAGATAAGCAGCAACCTGTGTGAGCCAAAACTGTAAGGAATTAGAGAATAATTTATGATGCAATGTACCACATAAAGGAATAAGAATCTCGTTTGTTCTCTTTCTCCACCTCTCTCCACTGTAAAGGCACTTTTATTTTGGCAGTTATCTTTCAGCAATGAAAACCTTGCATTTTGCTTTCTCTGTTTAAAAAGAAAAAGACAATCCCCTAAAACAAAAACCAAATAACAAACCCAAAACAAGTTGTACTGTGGTATAGTTACTTTCTACCTTTTCTCTTGGATTAATTAATTATTGCTTAGCACATGATTTTTGCCTACTTTTTTCTTGAAATAAAGGGAGTGTGATTCCTTCTTGCTGCATAATTTTCCCTGGCAAAAATCACATTTCTTGTGATCCAGCAAAACAACAATCACATTGTTGCTATTGTTATTCTATGATTTGATGGGTTTGAACTGATGTGAGCATAAATGTAAGAATATTTGCCTTCTTAGTCATGAAAGATGGTTCCAAAATGATTATGGAAGGAAATGGGGTAGTCAAAATAATCTCCCCATAATGTATTTTCTGGGGTTTTAGTAAAAGTAAGTGCTTGCTTTAATATTGAATTTTATTAATTCTGTTGTAATACAGCTTCATAGCTTAGTGAGAAGTCTCTTCTCAGCCAGTCTGCGCTTTCCATGCATTCCTACCAGGTTAATCTTGCCTTGCTTATTCCATCCTTTCTGTTGCTTTGTTGATTGATTTGCTTGTTGGTTTTCCAGTGCTGTAAATTGGTTAGTTTTTGCTACTTCTCCATTCCTTTTGGGAACAAGAGAGATCATTGTGGTTGCTTCTGCTGTTTTGAAGGCAAAAGCACATATTCTCTCCTAGTCCACAATGAAGGTGGGAACTGCCAAGAGCAAATGAAATGTAACCCTTTCAACAATACAAAGGTTACTATAATTGGGTGGAGGTTTTCTTTTATGTTCTTCAGCTCTCCATCAATTTCTTGGAATTCTTTCCTGTGTTCTCAGTTAGAGACCTTTATTCCTGAATAACTGAAAACAAGTGTGCATAACTGATAACTGATTGCCTCCCTGAGATAGTTCATTTTACTTTTTTCTTCCTTTTTTTTGAAATTTCAATGTGTTTAGAGACCTGTTTCTGTTGAGAAAAATCCACTGTTACATTCTTAACTAGATTAACCAGTTTGCACACATTTTGGCTTGTCACAGAGTTTGCATTTCACCTGTCCCATGCAGACAAAGGTACCTTTCATCAGTTTTCTTTATGGTAACATTGCTGTCATGGATTAAGCATTTGGCAGGTTTTCTTGCTCTTGGATGTGCATACCAGAATAAGGAGTGGGAGGGAAAAAAAAGAAAACCAAAGAAAAAAAACCAGGGTTCACATGTTTTCTTGTTATCGCTGCATGTAACTGGCTCTCTGGATTTGTCTGTTTACTGACTCTTTTGAAGTCCTGGGATGATTGCATTTAGCACATCTCATTGGTCAAAAGTTTGTATCGTAGTCATTAGCAGACACAAAGCTCATGCAAGTCCAATCTTTCATCAAGCTCTGAGCTGGCAAGATTGGACTCACTGGTCAGCCGTTCAGATGAACATGAATTCCAGCATGACTTAATTTGGAGATAGATAATTGAGTGCTCAAGAAGTCTCTCACCAGAACTTTAAGCCAAAATATTTAATTTTGCTAGGAGAATCACAGAGTCATTTAGGTTGGACAAGACCTCAGAGATCATCCAGTCCAACTGTTAACCCAGCACAGCCAAGTCCACCACTAAACTGTGTCCCTAATTGCCAGATCTACTTGTCTCACAAATATCTACAGGGTTGGTGACTCAACCACTTCTCTGGGCAGCCTGTTCCAGTTCTTGACAACCCTTTCCATGAAGAAATTTTTTCCTAATATTTAATCTAAGCCTTTCCTGCTGTAGAGCACCTCAGTTAGCATCCTTTAGAATAATTAGTTACTTTTAAACTGCAAAGCCTGATATTTTACTCGGCGAAATAGTAGTTCATTTGAGCACTCAAAATATTTTCAGCATCATTTACGAAAGTTATACTGAAAGTGTCTCTTTTTGAAAGTGTTTCTCTGTAAAACTGATGTCCCTGTAAATTATCCACACAATTGATAAAGAATTATTTTGATAGGGCTTTTAATTACATTTTTGAAAATGTGTCTTCATAAATTCATTAATTGATTGAAATTTCTTTTAAGGGGGCACATTTCTCAGTGTCTCATTGATCCAAATCCAAATATTTTATTCAGTGGTGGAAAGTTTAGTGTTTGAATTGTAGAAGATTGTATGTTGAGAGCAATATGACAGGACACACAACAGATTTGCTGCAAGGACATTGGCATCATAAACTTGACCTGTAAGTTGTAAAGATGAAGTTATTGAGCTATTTTTAGAAATCTTGCCTCCAGAATGTTATTCTTAAGTGAGGAACTTGGTCTCAATGTGCAGTTGTGTTCACGCTTTTACTTGATTAAATTTTGGACTTTAGATGAAGTTAAAAACCTTTTCTTTGTCAATAACCATAGCTTGTGTTGTGTAAAACAAAAATCCCCAAACAAAGCCAAAACCCCGAACACTGCTTGTTCCTGCTGCTATATTCTCACAAGTTAACATCAAGTGAGAGTGTAAAGGGATGGCCTGACCAAACCAAGTGTAGGATGCATCAAAGTCCAAGGGATCACTTTCAGAACTAAAAGGCAGGGAGAAGCAGAGGACAGTTGAATGCTTAAGTTGATTTCATTTGCTCAAGCACAACTTCTGTAGTCGGTAACCAAAGCTGACCTGAATTTTGGCAGCAGGCATCGTGGGGCTGTCTTACAGGACAGGGGGAAACAGGGTCAGTGTTTGAACAATTTCTCCAATATATTAGACACAAACACTCTTTTCTTTAATGTTAGTCAGAACCAGTGTAGCTTTTTTTTACCAGCTTATTTATCATGGCAGGTTAAAAGAAATTCCCAACCTGGGTTTCAGCCTTAGGCTTGTCTGTGTCTCTTGTAACCCACTGGAGAGCAGTGACTCATGAGATCCACAAAACAGCAATGACTGTTCTGGCTGTTCTTCCAACACCCCCAGAAAGTGAATGACAGCTCATTTTTAAAATACATTTGGGCCTTGCAGCTGCTGCTCCTTCTTTCCCTTCTCTCCCTTCTTTCTCCCCTTCTCTCCTCTCTGCCTACTCTGTCCTTTCCATAGCCCCATCTCCTGCTGCTCCTTTTTCTATGCTTGTCTGCCTCCAGAAGGACTTCTCTACAACCAGGGAGCAATGATTTTCTTGGCATTCACATATTGCTTCTCCAACTCCAGTATTGTTGTCAAGCCTCACTCACTAGGAGATGTTGCTCTGGGGCAATTCAATGTGTTTTCTGTACTGTGTGTGATGTTTGGGCTGCTAGCGGTGTCAACAAGGGAGAAGGGGAAACCACTCAAGGGTGCTAAAGTAAATATGACAGCATCTGACCTCATCTCCCAGTATTACATTTGTGAATTAGGTAACTATCCATCTCTAGGAGTAGAGATGAGCTCTGATTACCTGACAAAAGGGTTAGGCCCATGTACATGAAATATTTGAGTGATGGTAATGAATGCTTTCCTCTTAATGTTTACCACTTTTCTTTTGTATATTCCCATGTTCAATTCCCAGGTGCATGGCATTGTTCGTCGGTCTAGTTCTTTTAATACAGGCCGGATTGAGCATCTCTATAAGAACCCACAGGCTCACATTGAAGGAAGTAAGACTTTGCTTTTATATTTAAGGTGGTTTATGTTATATTTAGTCTGTGCTGTGTGTTTGGTGGAGAAAGATCCCTGGGAGCAGGAAGGGAATTGAGTTTTCTTCTGCTAGTGTTAGGTAGCTGCTCTGTCTCAGAGAGAAACGTGACCAATTTGCTCTGAAGAAGATGTGGCGTGAAGTATGGATACTCTTGTGAGCTTTGAAGAGTGGAAAATATGAGAAGGACCCAGGAAAGCACTTTGTGTAGAAATACTGCTACAGTTCATGCATAGCTGGGCAGTAGCAACTAGAAAATGGCTGAGCTTGCAAATTGCTATGTGAGGTTAAAAATACTGAGATATTAGAATAGTAAAACATGAGGTTTTTTTGAGGCTGTTATCTTAAGTAATTCACTTGTGTTTCCTCATGAGCTCTATAGTGTCTGATGGAGGTAAAAGTTTGGAAGCAGCCTGTATGAGAGCATGAATTAGATATGATCACTTCTTACTGATGACAGGAAGAATGAATCTTTGGACCCTCTGAATTTCTGCTCCCAAAGAAGGGAGTACCTGCTTTACCTTAAGGAAAGGCATTGCTCTTGGAAATTTGCTGACAATTTACTGTATTCTCTGTTATTAATGATAATTTGCAAAGTTGAAATTACTACCTTTAATGTACTCATTGCAAAAATTGGTTTTTTTGTCTTAAAAGAGGTTAACTTGTCACTTAATGAGAAACAACTCAAATGTTGGATGGCTCCAGTTCAGCAGGAGGATTAAGCACTTTAACAAGCACATAGTTCTCCATGCTGTGTCTATATTGTAGAGTTGTGCAAACTGATGCTGTACTAAATAGTCCAGTCTAAGGTATTGTCAAAACCAAGTATGTCCGTGGTGTAAATAAATCACGTCTTTGAAATCTGCTTCACACCATGGTTAAACAGAGCCTAATTTTATCAAATTTAATATATAATGCAACTTACAGATTTCACTTGGTCTCTGCTTGTAATTTTTTTATTTTAAATGCTTCATTTCTGACATGGTATTGCTGTGACTAGTTGCACTTACTGTACATTGCTCATTAAAATGTCTGCTTAAGAAAGGGGTAGAACTGAACAAAATATTTTTATGAAGAATACTGAAACCTGTTTTTCTGTCAAGAACAATGTAAGAACTGTTTCCCATGACTTGCATTCTTGGCTCACAAGGTAGAATGAAGAAAATGAAATCAAACAGGAACTTGTGCATTGTGAGGACCATCTTGTGAATATGAAAAATTATTTGAGAAGACAATGTAGATCATGATAAATATATATACAAACATTTAAGGAAAGGGATGGAAGGAAGAAAAGAGAAAGCAGACGTTAATTTTTTTCCCCCACTTCTTATCTCATTTTCCTTTAACTGAAGAATGCAGCCATATGAATGGGAGGAGGAGAAGGAATTGGACTTGGAATCTCAGGAAAGGCTGCTCCATGGAAACTGTTTGGAAACAATGGGTTTCCAGGCAATACTGGAGGAAGCAAAGAGGCAATAGTGGTTGATGCGAGCAAACCCTAATTTTATCTTTACCTTGAGTGTTTTTCCCGTGAGGAATCGCTTGCATGTTGCAAGATGGTGCTCTTCATAGACAGTGAAGCTCTTTGTATAAAAAAAAGTAGGGAGCACAGGAAGGAAGGCAAGGCATATCTTCAAGCAAGCCCTCCAGTTGTTGCTTGCTAAGGAGATTTTTAAATTGGATAATATTACTAAAGCCCAAAGGTTCTGACATTTGATCCGTGCTTATAAATCTGTGCACCAAATAAACCCCATTTCTAGTAAGTATTTCCACTTAGCCTTTCACTTTTGAAAGAACTCTTTTTCATGGGTCAGGATGTGAACATAGCTTCATTCCCTGCTCCCCTTCAGAAAAGCCATTTGGACCAGAAGCTTTGAAGACTTGATGGTGGACCAAAATAAGCACTCTGCTTGAGAGCATTAGATTTGTGGTAACACTGGGCTGGTATCTCTGTTGCCTTGGTCAGCCCAGCTGGCAGCCCCGCTTCCCCTGGGAAGTTCTGAAACTGCTCTTTGGCCTGGGGATGGTGGCAGTACTGCATGTCCTTCGTGTAGGAGGAGGAACACAGGCTCAGGCATCTCTTTCCTGCCTAGAATTACCTGTTAGCCACAGCTTCGACTGGGTCTGAAGTCTCTTCAGAATATTCTTTTCACTGTGGATCTAAAAACAAATTTCAAGAATATACCCTAGCTATATTACTTTATCAACATGAAGAACCTCATGCACATGTTTTATGGGAATGTACAAGGCTGAACATCCGAGAGCTGTGTGATCTGTTAGCTTCCTTGCTGTTTTATACTGTTTGAAAAAAAAAAAGAAAAACCAAAAACCTAAATCAGCGCAGATAACAACCAAGTTCACGTACATCAACTGCAGTTAAAAAATGTACTGTGGATTCATTAATCTCTTGTAATAAGCCTGGTATTTCAGAACTCAAAAAAAAAAAAAAATTCAAGTTGATTATATCTATAGTGGTGACCATCATTAGATGGGAAGACTGCTAAGCCACTCTAAGACAGCAATTTCTTCATTTTCCAGGTGATAAGGCAATATAGTCAAAAATTTATTAAGGTCATAAACATCAAATGAAAGTAAATATATATAAATATCACAAATGAACATAAACAGTTATTTCATCAATATTTATTATTTTTTATTGGAAAGAGCTGCATAGCAGTGTGGTTGTTTGGTTTTTAATTTTTTTATAAATAAAAGGAAATAGGAGATCTCTATGAATTTCACTTTTGCAATATCTTCTTGACAAGTCAGGGTCTGAAAACAAGGACAACTTGATAAATCGTTGCAACTTGCTTTTTAAATTTTAACAGGAGCTCTTAACTACTTTTTAAAACATGAAATAGAAAGAAACTGAAGTCTGGAAAGGATAAATAACATCTGTGTCTAACCACTTTGGAAATTTGTATGTGTAGTATCACAAAGCATTGACAGTTAAATTGTTTTTTTAAATGTCCTTGCAGTGTCTATCTGTATTTTTTTTTAATGGAAAAACAATAGTAACAGCTGCAGCAGGTTGTACTGTAATGTTATCTAACTGTTCATCTAGTAGATACCTTATACATTTTCATTGTATTGTGAAATTACTCGCAGTGAGTCACTTAAACATGTGCAACATTTTGGGAAGGAAAAGAAAGCCATTGCTGTATACTTAAGAAGTTATTAAAATATTTTTGAGTGAAACATTGGAAGCCCAAACTAAAAAAATGCCCTATTTTTGTGACTGGAATTCTGTATCTGACATTGAACTTATTTATACAACCTGGGAAAATGAAGTGTAAGCTATTTAACAAATGATATAAATGTTGCTAGGTAAATAAGAGTATTGGAAAAAAATCTGAAATGGTATTCATTACTCCTATGGGGAAATGTATTTTGTGCCTAAAGCAGGGGGGCAAAACTAAGTTTAGCTGGTGATGTCTTGACTTTTTTCAATAAATGTTTACTCAGACCTTAACCTGAAATAGGATATGGACCAAGAATGCAGTATACTTCTGAGATTAAAGTGTATTAACTCTGTGTTCTTAAACTCTGAAGACATGAAGCTGCACTATGGGGATCTCACAGACAGCACCTGCCTGGTGAAGATCATTAATGAAGTCAAACCCTCTGAGATTTACAACCTGGGAGCTCAGAGCCATGTCAAGGTGAGTAACCTCTAGCACTGAGAATTGTGACTATGTGGTGATGGTGGTATATTACCTTGATTATTTTAGACTGTAGCACTTATAGCTATTTTAACAACAGCTAACTTCATCAGGTAGACACTGCTTTCAGTCAAGATAGTCATGTTTGCTGTGGTGCTAAATTACTGCATGAGTTTGCTACTGAATATATATTAAGATTCAGAATAAGAGAGGTTAAACTGTCACTGTCAACAAAATCTATGTCTAAAAATGTGCTTTTTCTGTGATGTGAAACAATTTTTGCTGTAGACTTTGCTGTTGATCAGTCCTAGCTGAGAAATTATGCAGCGTTCTTAGGCCAAGCAGTACTTAAAACAACATTATTTGGTTTGTTTAAAGTCAATACAGGTATCAGAATGCATCACTTGTAGAAAGGCTTTGCCTATACTAGTTTTCATGCAGGTGATATTCTTTGAAATATTGACTTACAAACAGAGAAAACAACTCTGCTCCTACTTGCAGTATTACAACACTTTTGGGGTTTCAGTTACAAAAAATCAAGTTAGAGAAACTGGAATAAAAAGGGCTTATTAAAACTAGTAATTTGACCCTGGCAAATTTTTTTTTGCCGCATCAAAAGGATAGAAAATTAATAATAGATGCAATAACTTCATATTTATTAAGCTACGTTGCTGAAAAGTGCAGTTTACTAACAAGTAACCACTATTTATTTGCAAAATTCTCATTCATACTTCATAATTACAAACTGAAGCTGATGTTCAGGTAGCAAATTGTCGTTAAAAGAAATTGTGTGTCAGTCATATGTCCTGTCCTTACTGTATGCAATGTGTAAGCATTCTAAAATGATAATATTCCCTGGTTTCTCTTGTGGTGAGAAGTGAAGGAGCATTTAAGCCTCATGAAAATCAGTTTGGCTTTAGTTTTCTACGTAAGCCTTCTGACAAAAAGGAGCGTGTTGTTCCTATAACTCTGTAAGCCTTGAAATGCAGCAAGAGGAAATCACATTGAAAGACTGCAGTTATGGACAACACAAACAGCAGAATACAGACATGAAATTAAAATAATTTTGCTTTTAATTTGCTTGCATGATTGAATTATCCAGTTTGTTCTGTGTTCAACATGGATCTGGTTTATTAGCTCAGGTACAGCAGTATAACAACAGGGCTACACAAGTCCAAGGGCAGCCTTGGACCAGAAGATAATCGAACTGCTGCTTTGCAGAGTGAAATCTCAGCCAGAAAACTATGCTGGGTATTTGCAGTCCACAGCTAGGCGTCCCAACATCCCTTTTCTTGAACTGGTTCACTGGATAGCAATCTCTGTGGAAATTACCTGTCCCACTTAGTTTAGGACTAGAATGTTAGTACCATGCTAGCATCATCTACCTCCATGTGCCTGCTGCAGCTGCAAACAGCTTGGTCATAGCACTAGGAGGGCATGAAGGGGTAGTAGTGCTGCTGCTATGGATTCTTGTATGATTCTGCCATGGGGTATGGGAAGGATTATTCCTCAAAAGTCTCTCTTCATGATTAGCTCAGCTGGTGAGAGCGTGGTGCTAATAATGGCAAAATTATGGGTTTGATTCCCATATGGGCCATTTACTTTAAAAGCTGGACTTGATGATCCTTCCAGCTCAAACAATTTGGGGATTCTGAGCCAATGCAGATCTGGCACAGAGTCTTGGCTTTTGGAAATCTAATGTGTCCTGGAGGACAGCGCAAATGGCTGTTAGAAGCTGGCCTGGATGCTGCAGGCTGGTACTTAGGCAGTGTTAGCAGTCCTCCTGGAAATCTAGATGAATTTCTTCAAGGTGTGCTTGCTTCCTAGGATCTCCAGTAGTACTTCTGTTGTTGCAGTGGAGAAGGCAGGCACCCCAAAGCTATTAACAGATGTGGTTGGGGGATTTGATGGTGTTATTGGTAGGACTTAAACAGTCTGACAGGGTTTACCATTTTGAAACAATTCCCAGTGTTGAAAGAGGGAGTAGAACTTGGCCATCTGTTCAGGTGAATGTCTTCACTAGAGATGTAAACAGCTGTTAGCATTAAACTGTGGTTATATAAACTTACTGTGTGCATCATGTTTGGGGAAGGAGGGAAGAGAACTTCTAATCTTAGCTTGCTTCACATTCTGGTCACTTTGAACCAGTGACGTCTTCAGGATTTTTTTGGTGGTGTTTATATTGGCTTGTGTTTATGCAGAATGAAGTTTTCTATCACTCTCACTTCCAGTTAGTTTATGTGAGCCATGCTGAAATGAAGGAAAATAAAATCATAGGAAGTTGGTCTGGTTTCCTGTAGGAAACCAATGAAGATGAAATTGGTTCTTGGAATGAACCCACAGTAGTCTGGGAAATACTGTCAGAGAAGACGTTTTTCTGAATCATAAATAGTGAGGACTGTGACTCATAAAGTAGGTCACTGAGAGGCTGATCTGATCTTGTACATGGGAGAAAGTGAGAAAAGACTGAAACTTGTTCCTTATTAAAACCAGTAAACTTGACAGAATGATATCATCAGTAGGAACAAATTATCCAGTGTGCATTCCTGTCTGTTTTGGTGAGAAACAGGGATTAGCTCTCTGCACTGTGGCTTCACCATGGGATGTTCAGAAAACAGTAACACATTCACTTCATTGGTTACTAAATAAACAGTTCAGCTTTATTTTCTCTATCCAGTCGTTATATGTCCTCCTGCTTTGAATTTTAGTTCTTTGGGAATGTGGTGAACTGACCAGGATTTGTTTTCATTTAATTTGGTTTCAGGGGAATGATCATTTACAGTATAATGATTATAAATAATTTTCTATTCCTGTGTATAGTAGCATGCAGATGGCTTAATCCAAATTCAGTTATCCATAACTCTATATTCATATCCCTCTGTTGAATGTCTTCAAAATCAATTCTCCAAATGTAGGTTTGCTAAAATGATGTGAATTTCTCTTCTTGCACAGTCTTTCAGAGGAGGCACACACATAGATATAAAACTGTAAATTTTTTCTTGAAGGACGGATGATCTCATCAGTATTTGACTGCACTGTAAAATTTTGTTTGTTTGCTTTGAGTTGTATTGAACTGGTGAATCTGGTATTTTTAAATGAATTTCTGAATCTAAAAGGCAGTGTAACCTCAGTAAAAGATATCTTGCTTTTAGCACTTGAAATTTTTCAATGTATCTAGTTACATGTGGGCTGGTTTTATGGCTACTGCTGTCCTACTAGTCATGTATTAAATAGTTTGGTCCAATTTAGCTGTAGTGCATAGGTCTTCAGAGCCCAGGGAGGAAAATTCCAACTTATGCAAAAGGCTGTGCTCACTCATGTCTCTGCATCCTGACGTTGTAGCTTGCACACTGATTAGTGGGAAAGTGGGACGTCCACAGAGGGGGGGAAACTAGAAGGACACAAGCAAAAGTTTACATCATATAATTTCAGAGTTGCAGAATGGTTGAAAGTCGGAAGGGACTTCTGGAGACTGTCTAGTTCAACCCCTTTATTTAGAGTGGAGTCAGCTAGAGCAGGTTACAAAGAACTTTGTCCAGTCAAATTTTAAGTAGGGTGGAGACTCAACACAACCTGCCTGAGCATCCTGTTTCCTCGCCTGTGCAGTTCCTTCACTCTTGTAGTAAAAAAACAGCACACACCACCACAACTTTTTTCATATTTTTAAATGGCACATTTCCTGTATTTCAGTTTCTGACCATTGCCTCGCCTCCTGTCACTGTATACCATTGAGAAGAGTCTGTCTCAGTCATCCTTTCCCATCCCACTCATCAGGTGACACATCAGTCAGATGAGCCTTCTTCAGGCTAAACAACCCCAGTTCTTTCAGCTTCTCCTCATATGACAGATGCTCCAATCCTTCAGCTCTTTGTGGGCTAACACTACACTGACCAGTTCTTCCTTGACGCTTAGAATTGTCTGTTCATTTCATTTCCCCTTGTGAGCTGTTCAGTCACCCATGTCAGGTTATCAGTGCCCTCCAGAAACCTTCTGGCTTGCACCTGCTGTGTTGTCCCCACAACAGATATCAGGATGGTAGAACTCACCCATGAGAACCAGGATATACGAGTGTGAGCTTTCTCACATTATCTGCAGAAAGCCTTATCTACTATTATTGTCACATTGTAAATCCTGTTTGCAGCCCCAGACTCCTCGTGGTCTTAGGAATATGAACCATATGGGAAACAGATCATCTTTTTCATTTCCTATCACAGTCTTTTATGGGATACTTCCTTCTGCAGTGGTAATTGTGGTTGTGATAATGGCTGGGGGGAGTTGGTGCTGTGCAACTTTATAGTGAACAAGGCAGTGTTTGGGACATGGCATGGAAGCTGGCATCCTCCTGTTTAGTACACAAGTGAATTTAGTAATTAAAAATATATATTACAGGTTTTCTCAGTGATGTTGTAGGGGCAGTACTCTTCCACCATTACTTTTCAATCCATGAAGTTAGTATAAGCTGAAAATCATCTATGAGAAAGTCTGTGTCAGAGAGGATGGTGTCACTCTGAGGCAGCCTCACATGAAGAAGGCACTTTTGCTGCACACATACATTGAGTGCTTAGTTGTGAGGAAAGTCAAGGCACTAAATAACTGGAACCGGGTACTGAAGTCTCCTGATTGCTGAGTTCTGGGATCTTTTCAAAGTCTGTCCTCATGCTGTTCAATAGCCAGATTTAGGAATATCCACTTCATACAGAACAGCTCTCTATTAAAGCTCCTTATGTTAGACTCTTCAATTTGGTTTTCCTTAGCTTTATCACTATCACTGTAACACTGAAGCAAAATAGCTTGTTCTGATTGCTGTCATTGTCTATGTGATAGATTAATTCTGAAAATAATTCTTTTGCACTGGAGCTGTGTTTTGTTAGTGTGATCCATGTGTTACACAGGAATGCTCCCCTCGAATTTGTTGGGTGGATTTTTTTTTATCATACATAAATATCCTTGACAAATAAATCTTAATGCTGCTCCTTCTGTTTTTATGTGCTAACTGTACTTACACAGTTTGATTCTGATCCTGCAATGCTTTCTCATGGCAAAGAATGCTGTTTGTTGTTTTGCATTTGGACTTTTAAAATTTTTCTTTTTTTTTAATTATTTAATACAATATTGCTTTTATGAAACTGTAGGCTAAATAATTTAAGGAATTAATTGTAATTATTGCCATTATTGCATTAGTAACAAGGCTTATGATTGTTCATTACAGCTTGCATAGTCCATGGTTTATGTACTGTACCTTGTGGTTCTTATCGTTCAGTATGCTGTTATATTATTGCATGGATTTCAAGCTTCTTACAAGTGTCACAGAAGCTCACAGCTTCTGAGAAAATGAATGGATTTTTTTGTATGTTTTATAGAACAAGAATTTTGGCTGTTCAGTGTAACAAGATGTTAGCAATAGTCTGTAGAGATGTAGTACAATTTATTCACAAGGAAAAATAAACCTAACAGACCTTAATTTTATGTCATTAGAGAGTTTTATAGCCATACTTTATGGAATATTTTATTATCTCAATACGATATCAAATTGCTTCTAATTTAGCATGTGTATGGCTGTTCAATGTGTTAGCCAAAAGTTGGGTTCCCAAACCTGATTTGTGCTATCAGACTGTAAATATAGAGCCTACTGCTCCAGGGTAGCTCTGATTAGTGTAGGACCCTTGTGTGAGGCTGTGTTTCCATGTTCTGTGGCGTGCCCAGGTACCTGTCAGCTGTTCACTGGTGATGGCAGCTCATAACGCCAGCCTTGTGAACACAACCTCGCTGGAAAATTGTTCTGCTAACCACCAAATACTGTATTTGCACAGGGCTTCAGATGATGGGGTCTTGGTCCTGAATCAGGACAATTAGGTTCTTTGCTGTAAATACAAAGGGATAAAAACTAGCTGGGCTACCTTCTGTCCTGCAGAGTGTTCTAGTGCTTTTGCTCCTGCTGGTAATTACCCAGGGTATGATCTTGTAGGGTCTCAATTTACTTCAGCACACCCTTTTAACTGCTGTAACTTCAGGCTGTTGGATTTGTTAGGATGCCTTCCTGGGTTTGTGCAGGATGCTATGTCCTTGAAGGATGGAGTGCACCAGAGGGCAGAATAAGCCTCTCAAGTGATTTTTTTTTTTTTTTTTTTTTCAAATGCTTGTATGTGTTATTTTGCTGTGTGTACCCTTAGGTAATCTAATTCCTTTTGAGTGATCAGGTTTTAGGTAACTTTACACTTCAAATTTTTTGGGCGATGTTTTTATGATAATACGTACAGTACCTGTTCAAACACATTCTATGTGGCCTGGAAGGAAAAATAATTCCAGTAATAGCTAGCAATTGGAATTATATGTCTCTTCACTTGGTCCACTAAATATTTATGGCAACTTTATGCAGTCTTTGTAATTGCAGCTTGCATTGTCAGACTAAATAGATTTAAAACCAAGTATTAGTAAAGAACTTAGCGCAGCTATTAATTTTATTAAACAGATTAACTTTAATAGTTAACTGTATGTATTATGGCTGCAAATGTTATGAATACATAAAAAGAACAATGGAATAATGCACTCAGCGGTACTAGTATTTATTAGCAAATATAAGCATTAACAAATTGCTCCCCAAACCAAGTACTATTTATGTTAATACCAATTGGAAAATTGAGGCATTATGTTTATGGGTATATTTTAATACTACAGAAGAGCTCTCATGACTTCTGCTGCAGGCTGGTATAGCCTCTGTACCCTCCTATTCCACATCTCTCATTTTCTCTTTACCTGCACCCTTCCTACAGCAACAAAGTCCCTCCTCTTCTCCCTACTTTTGCTCTGAGCTAAGGTGTTCTTTTCCTCTCTGTAGAAAAATAGACAAGAGTTCATACGCTTTTTGGATCACAGTGATATTATTTATAATTTGTGTGAAAAGCTTGCCAAGTTTGCACTTTTTTAGTCTTTCATTTTTCTGTTTTATCTTACGAATAATTTCCAGGGTAGATGCTGAAGCACATTCCTACAAATATGTTACTTAAGTGTATTGGGAAAGCAACTATGTAAAAAAAAAAAAGGTAGTACTTAATCAGGGATGTGAAAAGGACCAGACTGAGCCCTGAGACAGGACTTTTCCATATGTTTTAGTAATTAAAGAACAGAATGTACGCTGTTCCAGACCTGAAGCTGAAGATTATAGATTCCTTTAGAGTTCTTTTGTGGCTTCAGCGGGTGTCTTTTGCATGATATTTTACAAATGCAAGCTGAGGACTTTTTTCAGCTGCTGTTCTTTTGTAGTGCAGTCACATACAAAGCAGGCTGAATGCTGTGATGAATGAAGTGGTGTTTATCTTTGTGACCCTGATGACGGATAAAGTACCACCTCCTTCATCTCATGCGTTGTGTGTGGTTTCTACTTCGAGGCTCTGTGATTTGACTTCCTAACCGACTTCTGAATTTTCAGTCTGGTTAGTGAAGGGGGGCAACCGGTGAATCCATGTTCATTCCATGCCATGGTGCCAGTTAAGTCTGGATACCTGTTGAAATCAAGCGCTCAATGAGGTCTGTTGCTACATAATTTAATTGCAACTTTTAAAAAAGCGGCTTTAAAGCATACTTTATTTAGAGCGCCTGTAAATGGAAGCTTGTGAACTTGGATTCCCTTTTTAGAGAAGAGTGGTGTATCATATAATTCTATGTTTGCAGTAATCAAATCTCTGCTGTTATTGTAACTATTTTTTAAAATGCAAAAGTAATTGCTGAACTGGTTTCTGCTTCTGGGCATGAGCAGGGAGGAGTGATCAGAAACTTCCCTGAGACTTCTTCTAACAGCTGCTGCAGGGGAAGAGAAAGGTGGGGGAAAGGGAAGGCAAAACCAGCTGTGGCTTTCACAGCGTTGTATTTCATGTGTCAAATAGATGGCAGCAGAGTGTTGTACACAATGGAGCAGCTCCATCCTGTAATGGGAATGGGGGGGAATGACACTTCAAGCTGACTTGTATCAACTGCAGCCTTGAAAGACTTGTCGTTAGGCATAAAATAGGGAAGAAAGCTACTATTGATAGTGCAGACGCATAGAGGATGAAGAAGGGTATGAGATGCTATAAAGTACTGAATTTCTGGAGTAGTCCCAGGTGGCAAAACTTAATCTTTTAAGGTATGTCATCCACTCATGCAACGTGATTGAAATCAGCTAACATAATATGCATGTCAAAATAAAGAGACAGAAAGAAAAAGAAAGTATTCACAAGTTGCAATTGAAAGTGATATACAGCTGCCTTGGGGTACTGTAGGAGTTGGCCAGAAAGCCTATTTTTTAGTTAAGCGAGTTAGAGAAAGGAAATGTCAGTCCTCAATCAGGCAACCATTCTTTGGTAAGGTTTACTTAAATGTCAGCTTTCTTAGGAAAAGACCTGTAGTCTGTTCTGCTCTGATCCCCAGAATTAGATTTGCTGTTAAAATGGGTCAAGCTGCAGATCTGTCTCTAGAAGTGTTTGATTAATAAAACTAGTCCAGGCTTTGGCTTACTATTTATTAAATACAAAATTAATGGCTGCAAAATAGCTGTAGTCATCGTAGGCATTAACATATTTTGTTGTATGCTCATCTGCATCTAAAATTTTGGAGTAGGGCAATCCCAAAATAAAAGGTAGAATTGAAGGCTTTGATGTCAATGATTGCTCAAGCCCTGGGAGTTTAAGATATCATGGTAGAAAGACAGAAAAGAAGTTGAGAAATTATTTTTAGTAGTATAGCATGACTAGTCTAGAAATTATGTCAAGGCTAGAAAAGTCAATATGGAGTGCTGTCTTAAATTTGTAATATTTCATTTCTCTTACAGCTCTGAGTGCAACCATCCTGGCTGAGCATTAGCTTTATTGTTCATATTTATGATAGACCTCATTAAGCGTTTACTTTCTGTAAACATGCTTTTTAACCCAGCTGCCTGAAAAACTGTTGCAGCAACTTGGGGATACCTGGCAGGTTTTTGTTTTGATAAGATCTTGTTTCTCATATAATTATGTTTCTTTTCCCCAGATTTGATATTTTAGTGATCCATCTACCCTCTTCATCAAGCTGTTAAGAGACCCAAACCACCGTGTAATTTATTTTTTACAAGTTTAAAGAAAAATATATTTGTTTCACTATGAAGCGTGGTAGCTTGTGCTAGCTGCTGCAGTTTACTGATATTGGAAGGTAACACAGGTCTGCAAGGGTGTAGGTGATTTTTCAGTATCGTGTCATCATACCCTGTGGAAAGTGTTAATATAGTAGCTCTGACTTTTGGAGCTTTTTCATTGTGTTTAAATTACTGCTCATGCAGAAGAATGAGCGTGACTGTGTGTTTTGGTTTGTTTATTCATTTGTTTATTTTATTTTTATTTAATGTCTTAAAGTAGCAATTTTAAGAAAAATCTAGGTATATCAATTATATGCAATATCTGTGATATGAACACCCGTCAAGCACTGCTATTAAATTAAGGGATTGCATGAGCAATAATAGGAAGCTATTTTAATACATTTTTTTCTTTTGCTAAGTGCTAAATTTGTTATATAATTTTTTTCCCTGGTGTCTCTGAACACACTTCCGTGGAAGCTTATTAAATTCTTGGAAGAAATAACATGGTTGTGTTTTTATGTTTTTACAAACCATTTACTAAGTTGCTTTTCTGAACACTAGAAAGGGAAGCTATGAAAAATCTGTGACTACGCAATAATACATGCATTGCACTGATTGTCTAGATAAACTAGGTTGGCAGAACAAATGCGAACTTTTTAAAATAAGCAGTTCCAAAACTCTCTCGGTAATTCTTCTTGAGGCTAAATGCTACAGACTGCTATTGAAGCCAAACCTCATTGAAATGTTTGCAAGGGGATTGTTGGAGAGGGAGGGTTGTTGTTGCTTCATGCCACTTTTCCATTGAGGTAAGGATATTAGCTTGAATGACATCATTTAATTTTCTCAGTTTTGAAATGGTGTATTTGCATAACAAAGCAGTATTTCTTTTTTTCCTTTAGTTTCATTAGAACAGTCGGGGTGTATGTGTGTGCATGTTTCCAGTCTTCTTGCTGAGTAATGCTAGATTTGTTCTTTGTTCTGTGTAAGTTTGGCTTTGTGGTTTATGCAGCTTTAAAAATGTATGTATATCCTCTCAACTTCCTTCATCTGTGGAAGAAGTGAACTGTGCGTCTTAAAGCTTCTCGGTATGTTTTGCAGGCCTGCAAAACAAGAGAAATTAAGTGTTTTCTGTGGTTAAAAAAAAAAAGGTTTTATTTATTTTCTTAGTGCATAAAACAGCACTGAGAAAACTTAAGTCACACAAAACATTCACAGAACCACTATGATTTAGAATGGCTGTATGGCCAGGAGTGACAGAACAGAGATTAATTCCACTGTTACAATAGTCCATGGGCACAAGTTTCTATTTTTTCTTGAACATTTTAGAACTTGAAGGAAGAGGAAACATTATTTGTTTAAAAGTTCCAGAACAGTAGTAAGACTTTTTTTTTTCCTACTTCATTAGCGTCAATAAATTTTCTGGTTAGGAAAAAATGAAAGTTGCTGGCATGTTTAGGAATCTCTTGATGTTGTGTTCACTTTTATTTTTGTAGCAAAAACATTGAGGGAATCTGTACGGTATATTGTATCTTAACTGAGTGTCTCCTGTGAAGGAGGTGACTGTTTGCTTTGCAAACCGTATACATGTGGTATTTATTGATAATCCATCTGAATTAGGAATCAAATTGGTTTAAATACTGTTGCTGCAGTTTAATCTTATTGTGATGATGCTGTGTTACATTTTATAAGGCAGAAAATAGTTATTCTGGAAATTTCTTGGGTTTCTTCAGAGAAGCTGCAGAACTGTAGTTTAGGAACTTATCCCTGCTTGTGCGAAACACTCAGGTTGGAGAGAGAGAACATCTTGGTCAGAGTTTGTGCTCTAACACGCAATTTGTTTTGTAGATATTAGGTATGTTTTATGTAATAGCTGATTATTTGGAAAAAGCTTAATTAAAAAAAAAAAAAGAAATCCAGTACTGTCTGTCCTTGCGTTAAGAACTCTCCAATTTCAATTAGTTTTTATCGCTCCAACTTTTTGAAGTGGAGCTGTATTGAGCATCTCTGGTGATAGGCTTGGACTCCAAAAGACTAGCTAGTGCAACAGGAGTAGTTGGTGATTTATCTTCGTATACAACTATGCATACTAGCTTTCCATTACCCTATTTTTCATTAAGTATTTACCAAATATATTGGCTTGCATCATTGAATTGTGAATGTCTGAACTGCATTTTTCCTGTAAGTATGTGATGCTGAGAAATAGCATTTTAATTTTAGCCAGACATTCTTGCATAATGTTGCTTCATGGTGATGCAATTTCACTGGCATAGCATCAGAACAAAGACTACAGCATCAAACAAGGATGTGAAAACAAATTAAAGGATGCTAGAAGCTTTAAGCACTGCTTTAAAGATTTTAATATGCTTAATATTCTTGAATTTTTTTTAAGCTCTGTATGTGTTTGTGTAACAAACTGTGAGTTCTGTGGAGCTTTTCTAATTTTATATTGGTGTCATATTTTTCATTTGACTTTTTTCTAAAACTCCTCTGTGGCAAAGAACATCTCCAGAAATGATGTATTTTAATTACAAGGCATATGCAACCTATGTTTTTAGTTAGCTGGGCAGTAAAATTTAATTGCAAAGCTCTAAGAAATACTCCTGAAAACATTGTGTACATTCAACATACCTAAGTCTTTGGAGCTAGTAAAAGGTTCTGTTACTTTACTAAACCCACATTATCTAAAATCCCAATTTCACTGAAAAAAAAATAGATTAAAATTCACATTGAGTAAGGATAATAATGAAAGATGCTAATTTTTTATGATACTGATCTATGCTGTTATCTCTTCCATGTCTAAACTTTAATCACAGTAGCAGTCGTTGCAAGTTTATCTGAAATAAAATGGTATATAATTCTTCCTGCAGATTTCAAAAGTTACAACTTAATTGAAACAATACAGTATGTAAATAGCTGATACATGAAAATTGTTTTTCAAAGTACTATGCAAAGAATCCTATAAAATGCTTCAGGTTTGTTTTGTTAGGGATTTTTCCATGTACTAGATGTTCCTGAAGCTGCTTGCAATACTTTTAACGAAAAGTGGAATTGATTGACTTGTCATGAGGTGTGGTCTGAAGGCGACTCACATCACTGACAGAGATTCTTTATAGTGCTATGGAGCATTTAACGCTTGCAGGTTTTGTTACTGAACTCTGTCTAATATTTTGATTTTGTTCAGCTATCAGTATTTCTAGGTGTTATGTATTTTCATTTTGTCTTAATTAAATGTACCATTACTGTACCATTACTGAATGCTGCAAATTCCAGTGAATGGTTGCATTTTATAATGCTACTATATGTGTTTCTGCATTATATTTATTAAATATCTTGTAATTATAAAGAATATGTATTAGAAATTTGGACTGTAAATGCTGGATGCTAATCAAGATTTAAAAACATCATAGAAATCAGTTGAAGACAAACTTTGGGTGGTTTTTGGAGAATTGCATACTGTTAACTGTGTTTAAATTGTGTAAGTAGTTTATTACTTGTAATTGGTTGCCTTAGATTTGTGGTTAAGGAACTGAACTAGAATTCCTCTATAAATATTACTGTAGGGTATTCTTTGTTTTTACTGAATAAATGAAAGCAAATGATTTGAACTTTCTCTCCAATGCTTCAGTTTAAAATAAATAATTGAAAATCTGATGGTTAGGATCAAGTCGTATTGAAGTCAAAATTTCCCAATAATGACGTGCAACTGGTCAATATAATTTATTTATTATGGTATCAGTGTAGATTTAGCAATCTAGGAACAGTAATTGTGTTGCAATTTAATGGTTGAAAAATCCGTGTAACAGTATCTAGTATGAAAACCTGTCCTCATTCACAGGGCAGTTTTTCCATTAATTCTGTGGCTTCCTTAATAAAGCTGAAATATTTTAAATCCATGATTGGTTTGCTTTAAAACAAAAGAGTAGGGGGGGAGGGAAAGCAAAAGAAAGTTTAATACAGTGAGACCCAATGATAACACAGAATTGCCTGCAATATATTATCCTCTCTGTCAGCAAGTATAGATTAAAGTTGACTTTGCTTTTCTAAGCAAATACTAATATTTTTATAGGAGGGGTATCTTTCTTAATGATATTTTACATATACATATTTACTGTCAGATGTTAACATGTTCACAGAGTTTACTGTTAACAGAGTGAAATGTGACTTTCTAATGCCACGGTGTGTAAATAATTTGAAGATTTAGAGGTTGCAAGGACAATATATTGAAAATATAATTACATTTCAAGGCAAGGAAGCAATTGAAACTTAATTAAGTGTAGTTTAACTTTTATGGTTAGATTTATATTTTTTTATGTAAGCTGGCACTTTTGGTTTTGTGGGGTGTGGAAGGATGAACACTTTGCCTTCAATATTTGAAGAGGAACTTTTTCCATAATGTCATTAAATGCTGTGAATAAAAATGTCACAAGTAATTTTTAATTCTTTTGAAGTAGCTTTCATTCATACGCCTATGAGCTTGAAAAGAACATCTGAAAGTGCACATGGATATGAGTAAACTTGGCTGTCACTTAACTTTGCTGAGGTGCCCTTGGGTTTGTTTATGTGCTATTCTCTGCTGCTGTATTGAGTACGTGGGAAGGCCTCCAGCAGAAGAGGATACTTCTGCACATATCTTCCAAATCCTAAGTGGGCTCTGCTGTGGTTATAACATCTCTTCTGGACAGCAGTATCGTACTATACTATCAGCCCATAGTTTAAACGAAGCAGTTAAGTGGAAATATGTATTTGATTCACTTCCACTAATACACGGTTAGGCACCTTCCTTCATCCTAAGCTTTCTGACGTGCTTTTTCTTGTCTTTAATTGGACTGGTGTTTGCAAAAGTCTGGTGGTAGCTCATGTAGGTTCTTGATCTTCATGAATTAGTTCTGTTTTTTTGCTTTCTTTAGCTTTCAGCCTACATGAAGCAATCTGTATAACCTGATTAGATTTGCATCAAATCAGAAACTATATACTCGCTAAAATAAATGTGCTCATCTAAGATATCATTCTTGTCAGTATGTTATAAAATTGTAGTTAAAGATGTTTGCTGTAAATGAGGGTGGATTTGTTTTAAGAACTTAAGCACAGATGTTATTTTTTGGAAGCATAGCCTATAAATAAGGGAAAAATTATGTGTCTGGAGTTTTTTTTCCTCAGACAATCTATGGTGGCCTGTTCACATTTTCTTTCCTTTGCTGAAATTGTTATTAGTACATGTATTACTGTATTTGACCATCCTCTCACATAACTAGAGCTAGTTTTAAAATTCTTTGCTTTAGAAATTGTGATTGAAAATAACAGGGCAATTGGGAAATAGTTATTTTTGTCAATGACTGTAATTTAAAGGATATTCATGAAATGGTAGTTCTCCCACAGGATTCTAATTATTGTATTTCTCTTAACATGGAAACATATAGTAATTACATTTAAAAGGTATCTTAAATAAGAAATTGCTCACCTGACAGGCAGTGAAATCTGGAGGCTACATAATCTGCACTCTTGGTTTTTGCTATTAATCAGATGTATTTTATCTCCTAACTTTGATTTTTTTTCTTTTCCCTCACTTATTTCATTACAGCACTGTGTGAGAAACTGTTATACCAGACGTATGAAATTAAGAGAGAGGGTAACAGAAAAGAGTGCTCTGTTAACTGTTTGTTAAATTGTTATTATTAGATACCACATTTCATCCATGTTGAACTGCATCATTATGAGACTTGGTTGCATTAATTAATTAATGTGTGGCACAGATTAATTACTTGGAATATCATGAAAGGTATTTTCTGTATGTTAGTAATGCTAAAGATTTTAAATATTTGTCGTGTCATGTGCTAAATGTTAATGATAATAGTACAAGTGCGGTAGATTGGGTGTTTTATTATGTACTAAAACTTGCCAAGTTGAAGTACGAAAGCCAGACTGAATAAATTTATCTGTTTCATCTATTTTTCTCCTCTTCTGTCACTTTTTAATTTTTATCCTTTTTATTTTTTAGATGGGTGGTAAGCATGGCGAGTATGTGAAAATATTGCACTTTGGAACTGATTTAAAGGGCTTTGACTGAAACCATCTGTTCCCACCTCCTAATCTTCAAGTTGCGCTTGAAAAATAGGCTAAACCTTATCCCAGGGGGGCTAGTGGATAGAACTATCTACAACAATAATAAGATGTGAAAATACAAAATATGCAGATACTGAAAGCTCAGTGATCTGTAGTTGCTCACTCTTGCTTCTGGGTAGTGTTGCAGGTCTGAATTCCCTAGTGGGAATGGGGATACAGGATACACAGGGGAGAGAAGTCTCCTGTTTGCATGTTAAACAGTGTGGTACCAGTAGGATGAAATTTGGAATCATCATTATCCGGCCCATGGCAGGGGGCTTGGAACAAAGTGACCTGCAACGTCCCTTCTATCCCAAAGTTTTCTGTGTTTCTACTTTGACAGAGAAGAAACTGATGTTCTACATATTCCCTGCTCTCAGAGCAAGTTAGGAAAATGTTCCATTATCTCATGTTTAGGACTAAGATTGGGTATCTGAACATTACCTTTTTTTGAAATGAAAAATAATAAATGCTCTGCAAGCATCAAAAGAAGGCTCAGTGTCGGGATAATGTTTTCTAAGTGGTGGTTTCTTGCACAAAACCCGCATCAACATCCTGCTATACCTTTCCTGTGATATGCCTGATCACTAAATAATTATGTTGCCAACAGGGTCATTTTAAATGTGAATAGAGACTCTTTGGGGCTAATGTTTTGTGTGAGTCTTCTTGAATCCAAAGCACTACTTTTACTGCCATATGTATTTATATGCAGAGTCCTCCACAGCTTAGATTTCTGTACGTGTCATTTGGAATCCTTCTGAGTGTAGTTGCAGAGACCAATGAGATAATACGGGTAGAAATACTAGTGCTCATCCAAAAAACTACCCCGAAACATCACCAAAGGTAAAATAAACAAACAAAACAACAACAACAAAAAAACCAAACAAAATATCCCCCCAAAAAACAAAACAAAAAAAACCCCAAAACAACAAAAAATCCACCAAAACCAGCCCACCCAAAACACCCGACCCAAAACCAACAACAAACAAAACCTCCAAACAACCAACCTCCCCCCCCAAAAAAAACCAGCAACCCCAAAACAAACAAACCAAAACAACAACGTAACATTAACCCCCAACAAAAATGCTACCAAATAAAAAGGGCAAATGTAAACAGCACTGTCTTGCAGGTTTGTCTGTCTAGTTGAAATTGGCTTACAGATAAAGCAGCCGGCAGGAACAGTATAGTTAAAAGATGGTGGAGAATGGAAAATACTTTTCCAGGGTGTTTGTCTTCTGTCAGATTGCTTAAAAAACCTGAAGTTGCATAAGAAAATAGTGCAGTTTGTTACAGGCACGTACTCTGCTACAGTGATTTGTGACCTCAGCTCATTATAACTGCACAAGCACAGAGTATGCAAAAGCTGAAGCTGGCGTAATTTTCACAGTTATGTGAAGAGTGTCTTCACCCTGAGCTAGATATTCTTTTTTGTGCCAAGTCAACTCTGAGAATGTTTGTCTTGTTTACTAAAGATATATCTGTGCTTCATCCCAAGAGACATGAACCGCACCTCTTACAGGATGAGCTCCATGACTGCTGTATGCCCACAGACCATCAGTGCAGAGGTACAGTACTTAGGAGGAGATGGTTCCTAGAAGATGAAAATTCTCCAAGTAACTTTAAGAACCAAATTTTTGAATTAAATTCAATTTTTAAAATGAGAAAATGTGTACATCTCTGTCAAACCCAAGTACAAGATAGCTGGAGGTTGATATAGTCCCCTGGCCAGGAATGCTCATTTGTATTTGTATGTATGTAGATATGGGCAGGGGAAGAAAGCCATGGAGAGGCTGATGGTTGTGTATTAAATTAAGGAATCAGAATGTTTTGGGTTGGAATACACCTTTAAAGTCATCCAGTCTAACCCCTCTGCAAAAAGCATGATAACCTTCAAATACTTCAAACACAGATTTGGTTGAATACGATAAGTCCAACAGGATCTAATTTTTTTTTTTAGCATGCATGGTTAGTGTCATAGAAGACTGTGGAATTTTTTTTCCCTGTATGTTTCTCTCGTGTTGCTTAGAAGAGAAAGATCCCCAGCATGCAGAAACTTGTGTGCTATGCAACTGGTGTTGGTACCTGAGCAAACTATTGCTTCAGCTCCTTCTACAGCTTTTAACACAGCCTGCTTACTGAAATACTACTGATTTTGGCTTTGTATTTAAAACAAACCAAAACAGAAACTACGGCCTCCTGCAGAGTAATATAGGAATAATATTTTTCTCATTGGATTTTTTGTTTGTTTGTTTGTTGTTGTTTGGGTTTTTTTAAATAAGTTATATTTAAAGTTAGTATGCTTCATTTTTGCTTTGTTTTTAACTTCATCATCAAGTTTTGTCTTTAACTTGACAGTAAAATTTGTAAATGGGAAGGTCTGCTTCACTGGATTTATAGTTGCTTTCCCCCTGGCTCAGGGTTCTTTGCTATTTGCCTATAAATTGTAAAATTTTTAATTTAATAAAAAAAGTTACAGTAGGTTTCTCAAAGAAGTTGAGTGTAAATTGTTGACTTGCCCTCAGGCTGTTTCACCATCTACTAACCAGCATCCTGCTTCACCTGTGATAACATAAGACTTTTACTGAGCAGCTGACAGTGGGTACAAACTACTTTTCTATTCTCTTACACCCAGTCAGGAGTGTCTTCTTGCATAATATTTAAAACCAAAATCTCCTCTCTTCTAATCTAAAAGTCTACTTTTTTCAAATCCTTCCTGTAGGGACCCACACTTCTGAGGCATGTTCCAGCATTTCTGTAGCTAAGAGGCTGCTGTTCCCTGAGCTAGCTTGTTGAAAACAAACTTGTGCAAAGCCATCCACCTGTCTCTTAAAAAATAGCTTTATTTCATGGTGAAAAGCATCAGCATTTAACTGCATCACCACGTGTCCCTCTGGGCTGTGCTGCTGGCATAGATCTGTAGTTCCTTATGACAAGAACTATAGCTCCTCTGTGTTGCTTTTGCTGCCTTTCATGTAAGATCTGTTGTTGTGGCATCTTATGTGCATTTTGTGAGGACCTTTCATCTTGTACGTGAAGTGAAGAAAGCAACAACTTCCATTTATGGTTTCCTACTTCAAAGCATAAGCTACAATGAAGAGGTTCAAAGTTGGGCTGGTCTCAGAAATGCATATGCTTCCCTACCAGAATGAATGTGTTACAGCCATTTAGTCTTAATAGGTATTGCATGGGTCACTTTAGAAAGTATACTTGCATATTCTAATGACTAGGTTATGTTTATAAAACTGTTCTGGAAAAATAAATGCTTTGGACTTTTTCAAGGGTTGTGTTCTGTGGGAATAATTCAGACTTTGCAATGTGATAACTGTTTTTACTGTGTCAGACACTATTAATAGCATGTTCCAGTCACGATGTGGCTGTACCCCAAGCTCAAGGGGATTGATGGGTTTTTTTGGTTTGATTTTCAAAAAAACCCCTGGCTTTGTTTTTATTGCTTTGACTTCTGTGTTGAGGTGTTTGGGTTTTTTACCCTGGGACAACAGTGTACATCTGGATTTGTATTGCAGGTGCATGCAGTACTTGCTGTATCGGGTTAAATCAGTGCTCCACTTGGTGTGTTCCTGATCATGGCCAGAGCCTGATCCATTCACAGCAGGAGAAAAGGATGGTTTCTCCCTCCTCTTCTTGCAGCTGCGTCAGTAGGAAAACTGGTATTTTTCTTTTGAAGAGAAAGCAAAACACTTGTTGTTTTATAAGCTGGTGTCATAGTTTTGTTTAATGCACCAGTAGTAATTGCTAATTCAAGCAGTCAAGATGATAGTGACTCTTCTCAGAAGCATCGACATAAAAATAACACTTTTGCTGTAACCATCTCTAGTGCAGAGTAAACATGAGCTTGTTTAAATTCTCTTTGCACTGAGAGCTGTCATTTCCATTTTACTTGTTAGTAATGTGCTATTTGCTGAGTTACTGGTTCGTGTTTTGATTATTGGCTATTTGTGAATCATACATATCAAATGTACAAGTTACGGCCGTTAAGGCTTTGTGGGTTGTTGCTCTTGTATAATGTTGATATGGAAAATCTTATGAGTTAATATGTTGTTAAGATGCTACTTGGTCTAGTGAACTGTGTTAACATGTGGGAAGCCTCTGTAACTCAGTTTATCACAATTAAACTTGGGTGTTTTTAATACATTTTTGTTTCAGATTTGATGTGAGAACAGAGAAATTTTAAAATCAAAATTATTATTTTGATATAACTTCAAAAAAAAAAAAAAAATTCCTGACTTTCCCTTCATGATATCCAGTTAGAGAAAGAGTCTTTTTTCTGAAGAGAGGATTGTGTGAGTGTTAATAATAATACTGTATTGTTGTATTGTAGCCAAAGCTGCAGTGCTGTTCTTGAAAAATGAAATTTTAAAGATACCTTCTGAATTAAGTGACACTGCCCCTTCTTAAATGAGCAAAGCATTTGATAGTCATAAGAACATAAATGTAAAGTTTTACTGTGAAAATGAAGCAATTCTAATAGATGTTAAAATGTTTTTAAATATTAGGCATAAAATTTAGGTGTAAAAATAGAGTATTTTCGACCTTTTGTGACCCTGTGGACTTCCTACAGTTAAATATCAGCAGATATATTAGATGCCCTATGTAATTTGATCAGTCTGCATTAAAAGCAGATAGTGACTACTAAACTTTTTCTTGGTCTTCTGTACAATAAAACAGGAAACAATTTGGTTGGCGACATAGAGGTGGAATGCAGTACGAAAATGAAATAAGATAAAACTCCCTGTGGAGAAGCAGTCTGCATGTTACACCCTGAAGGGATGAATGCTGATACTGTGCACGAAAGGCTTCTTTAGAGAGTCTTGGAATTTCTAAATATTTATTATGGCAGTATATAATGGCTGTATTACATAATGTGTTGCTGTTTCCTGCTTTCTATATCCTGAAAATACTTGATAATTCAACCTTAAGTTTAAATACTTCATGTACTTTCATTAGAGTTCTGCAGATAGGAGCCTTGGAGCAATCAACACTATTGAAAAAAAAATATTTAGGAACAAAAAGGAGATTAGTAGAGAACATATTCTAATGGCTAAAATACTAGGCTAAAAGTAGAAGTGCTGAGTTTTAACCCTTCCCTTGCCATTGTCTGTTGGGAAGTGAGACCAAGCTAAAGTTCTGATACTCAGGGTGGTGCAATGCTCACTTGTTAAAATATTTGAAATTCATTGTATAAAGTCCTGTCTTTCTGTTAGGATTTTTTTCACTGATTTGTGGTGTATATGAATAGACTGAAAATTATTTTCACTGGCTCTTGTGTTTGCAATATGCAAGCAATTGCTGTACACCTACTGATGTACAGTAGATGATTCAGACTTTGAAGAACAAAGCCTCTGTTTTTTGGGTTTTTAAATTTTGTTTCTCATAACATCTCTTAAGATTCTTGGAGAATCTTTGAGTGTTCCTTTCCTTGTTATTTGTCAGTAGCAATGACATGGTAAAGTACAGATGGTGAGCTATTAACAAAATTCCAAATAAGGTGCTCACTATAAAAACATGTAGGCACCTCTTGGCTTATGAAAACAATATATTATGCTGGTCTTACCTAAATGTTAAGATGTTTTCATAAACCTTAAAATATTTTGGAGGTGATCGTGTCATCAGAAAAGAAAGGGGAAAAAAAAAATCCTTTTTCATGAATAATGAGGGATCTTGCTATGCTGAATAATTAAACAAGGAAAAACAAATCTTGACAATTGTTCCTAGAGTTGGAAAAGCTGTCATTTCCTAAAGATATGCAGTTGCAGATAAAAAATATTGGAGGTATTGTGTGAACACATTTATGAGCAGCTACTTCATGCTCCAAAATTCAAGTTTAAAATAAGCTGTTTTTTCCAATCTCATGATTCCAGTCTGTGGCATCTTGAGGTGCAAGGAATGTTTCTGAAGTTCCTGGAGATACTTACCCATCTCATTCCAGCTAGGTGTGGGAAGACATAACTGAGAGAGAACGTGTGCCAGCACTTCTCCACCTCTGCACTCACTACTGATCTGGCAGAAAACAAACTTTTCTTTAGCAAGACCTGACTTGCTTTCCTTATTTTCCGCTGCCACCAAAACTCTCCTTGTCGTCCTGTTCAAAGTTCTAAAGCCACAAGTGCAAAAAATGTGTTAGGAGCCTTCCCTCAGCCCATCTGGGACTTCAGAGTATTTTCATGAGAAGATGGTGTCTGCTGTTAGTGCCACTGTTTTTGCTGCCTTGGGATGAGAGTGTAGAGAGCAATGTGACTGTAGCCTGAGGTTTGGAGTAGGTAGCTGCCTAATACCACAACTGAATTCAACAAATCTGTACAAAAATAAGTGCACAGATCCCACAAGAGAACTGACCAAGCAGGAGAAAGGACTCTGGTTTCCATTATCCTAACCCACAGAAAAGCTACTGTGACATCAAGCTTCCACAGATGAATTAACACATTTTGATTAATTCTTTGGGAAGAGCGTAGCTAACTGGAAAGTCTGTGGCTAGAAATACCCTTGAATACACTTGTGGTAGGGGGATTTGTCTTGTTTTGTCTGGTAATAAGATTCCTATTGTTCAAAAGGTCAGTAGAACAGCTTGGCACTTGCTAGCTCATTGCCTGGGACCTTAAGGAAGAAAATTCAATGTTTTTAAATCTAGAGACCGATTTTAATTGAACAATAGGGAGCTGAATTGCAGGACTGCAGACTTATAGTATTGTAGGAGGGTTCTTCTGCTTTTGTGGGTTTTGGAAATGGGTTGATTTATTTTTAGGTGGCCAAAAAAAAGTTTAGAAACTACTGCAAAAAGTCACAGCTCCTGATCTACTCAATTTTAGATCAGCTATTCATAGGAAAATGTTCTGCATCCTCACTGTCTGTTCCAATGATAATTCTATCTTTTTGTAGACTTCTCAAGGAAAGAGTTGTCGTTATGGATCTCCATGAATGAGGAGGAGTTTGTTATAGGTCTTCCTTGGCTATGACACCAAGGTAAATGTCTGTGAACACAGCAGACAAAATGTGCTTAAACAAGTCGCCTGAGATGGATTTAGTAAAAGGATGAGCAAGCATTTTTCTGTTTTATACCTGTGTGGGCAAACTGGAGGCTGTTTTAGAATTAATGCCCTAAATCCCTTGGGTATAATCTGATTACTTTCAAAATTTTATGTTGAACTGGCAGCTGGAGCTTGCTGGATGTTGATTCATTTTTCTCTGGTTGAATGTTAATGTGCTTGCTGCAAAGCTATGTGAGGGACAGGGGCTTTCTGTAAGTGGGCATCCTTCGTCTCGTGAGGTGTTTTTGTGGAGGCCAATAATGAGCAGCACAACTTTTCCCACATACTTGTCTTGTTACTGATCCCATCTTCCACTGCACCTGAAGAGGCATTGACAGTATCCAGCCATTAGTCTGGTGTACAAGAGACAATTAGTCTGTTACTATTATTAAGGTGGTTTGGAAAAGCAGTTCCTAGATACCTGCTATAAAGCAAAACCCGTCCCTGAAGTTTAAGTGAATAAGATCCTGATGCCAATCTACCAGGTGAAATTTGTACTGGTATTTATTTTTTCATGGAACACTTTGACATCATGCTGACACAGTGGTTCCCTGGTATTTGTACCAATGGGCACTATTTACCCTTTGCCTTTTTCATGGAGGACTGTGTGTATTATTGCTGGATTTCTAATTAAAAACACTTAAATGAGATCTGGTCCTGGAGACCATTAGCTTGACCTTGTGAATCATCACAGGCCCATAAACCAGGGTGTGAAAATCAAAGTGCTAAAGAATTAATTCAATATAGCCAAAGAGCTCTATATAATAAGCAGCAGCAACTGCTTTGTTGCTTGGCTTCATTTGATGAAGATGTAGTTAGGAGCTTTTTCTACCCCACTGTTCCCTCTTTTGACTTCAGTACACAGATATTAAATGGCTATCTAAACTGCAAAGCATGAAAACTTACATTTTTCACCACTAAATGTGAAAGCTTAACTTAAAATTTTGTGTTGTCCTTTGTCTTTAATCAAATATAATGACCTGTTATAATCCCTAAAGATACAAACTACCAATTAATTTTGATTATATAAATTAGGACTTCAGTTCTTCCCCTGAGCTTTCTATTTTGGCAGATGCCATTAATACAGTTCACTCAGCTGCAAAAGTCAAAACGAAAACTACTTACTGTTTAAGGAGCAAGTTGGTATGAAGAAAATGGTTCTATGGGAGTAGACGAGCACATACACCTTCCTTTCATTAGGAAAATGCTTTTTTTAGGTCTTCTGATACTACTCAGTTTCTGTCAGGTTACTTTTTTTTTTCTCTACAAGTAATCAGTAAGCTTGTAACAGTATTAATGATCTGCTCCACAATTTACTCAAATGTTTGGCACTTTGAGTGAAACCACAACAGATGCATGGGGAAAGTAAAAACCAACCAGCCAACCAAAAAAAAAAACCCAAACAAAGACTCCCCTCCCTCTCTTGCCAAATTATATATATGAGAAGAGGGAGTAAAGAGAACCTCTGTGTATATAAAGGGAGATGTGGGAAATTTAAAACAATTTTATGCTTGTGATTTAAAAACAAAACATCACCTTGAAATTTACTGGCGAGTTCATTCATGAAAAAATATGGCCAAGAGTACAAGAAAAGTTTCTGGCAGGTATTTTGGATCATGGCAGATGAACAAGCACGTATACTCTTCTTAACAGGACAAAATGATACTGAAGTATCAGCCAAAACTGTTGTGTTTAGACAAGTATGATTTTACTATTAATACACCACATGGAATGCTGCATTAAAGCTGCCTTTCATGTGCAAAGTGAAAGTTATACGTGTTTAAAGACATTGTAAAGAGATTTCCATTTTAACATCTGGAAAAGAGTAAATTTGCCATATGAAAAAGTGTGTTTCTTGATGGTGCTTGGAAACTACTGTCATCCTGTCTCACTCTTACAAGCACAATTAATGTTCATCTGTTTAGGTAAACACGGTGCTCCACCTGACGTTATCGCTTCACTGTATGGATGAGTGAATATTTCATTCCCTTGCCTGTCTTTACTTTTCCCTTAAACAGTAACTTATGTTAGCAATAGTTTTCTTCCTCTTCCACGCCTTTTGTTTAATAGGATGGAGATGTAGGAGAGGTGAAAGGGCACGATGAGGAGAAAAATCAATGTTTTCGTAGCTTTTGTATAGTCCGAGCCTGTCACTGAAGTTCACATCTCACTGAGGTACAATGAGAATGTTGAAGCCCATATTTAGACGGTAGTAAAATGTGCGGGACAAGGTGGATTTCACACTGTGGTATCCGTAGGCTGTTGCCTCAAGGGTGGTTAACAGATGGCAGTGCCACATCTGCAGGACAGTTGCATAACAGACACTTGTCTATTTTGGGGTGTTTTGAACAGCACTACCATGTATTTTCAGGAGGCATTCTGTCCACTGAGGAAAGAAAGCTTTCTGCTTGAGAACATGGGTCATCATTTAAATGCTATGCACATTCTTCCATGTTTGAGAGGTATTTTTCATGTATACATTCAGATGCACACTGCCCACTAGCATAGACAGCTTGTTCCTGCCATGCTTGGGTGGCACTGCTTGTGATGCAGGAGTCTTTCCCCATACCACATTTTCTTGTAGCCACATTTAAAAGAGAAAATAAAATGGCCAGGGTTCTGCTAAGCCAGTGTTCACATCAGGGAAGTACCCCAGTTCTGTTTTATAAGTACTCCTTAAAGTTGGGGCTACCAGAATTCAGCCTATTGTGCATACCTTGAAGTAATCTTTCTGGTATTACCAATCTGGCTGCTCAAATTCATGTAGTTTTAGCCACTGTTTTATTTTGTCTTTTGTAATGTGTTCGTTCTTAAAAAACCTTCTCTACAGTTTTGAAGGGTAGACATGATGCTTCTCTGATTTTTTAAAATGAAAGTAACCCCTTCTTTTTTATCATGAGATTCTAGGAATGGAATGTTTAAAATGTAATAATCTGTCTCCCGGGTTTTTTTGTGTTTACCCTCTTGTTTACTCAAGAGAGTTTCATGATGGAGTCATACAGTAAAATTGGGTAAGGGTGACAAATGACCTTCTCATTTGGAGGTGTTTCCGTAATACTCTTCTGCAGACTGTCATAGATAACCCCCCTAATTTTTGTGAGATTGAGGTGATATTCTGCTCACTGTAATGTTAGGGAGAAAGAATGTTTTGCAAAGATCTGCTAAACTTTTAACAGATGTTCTATGTACAGTCTAACTAATTTCTCTACTACTGGAGCACATTTTTTTCCTTACATTATTGTACCATCTTTTAAACTGGCTGATCTGTTCACAGGTACATGATGAATATGTTTCATTTGTTGCCAAAAATGCTAAGAATTAAGTTTTAATCTCTTGAAATATGTTTTTAATTCCCTCTTCTATGCAAAAAACACCTGTCAAGTTTTTCAAAAAGAGCCGAGACCAGCTGAAAAGGTGTGTCCTTAACAGAAAAATTTTGAGAGCTTTTATTGGCATGAAAATATTAACTGGCAGCTCTGGTCCTAATTACACTTTATCAAACAGCAATTTGTATTACAAGTTAAGTAACTCTTTTAAAAAATGAATCTTCTTTTGACTATATTAGCATATCATACCTTTCAGCTGGCTACCATTAGCTTGCGGAGATTGTTATTTGTGTTTTGCAATCATAAATTTAGTCCTACAAGCTTAGTGTAAGATAGCGAATGATCTCAGAATCCTGATGTAGGAAGCATTAACTTCTCTAGAGCAAGAAAAGAATGAAGGCAGACGTGTACTTGTTTTGACAGTCACAGCTGCTAATCATGAAATTCTTTCTTTAATGAAAGTAGATTTTGTGACATCTTCAATGTTATAATATGTCTGTAACTGAAAAATGTTTCCTTTTTCTTAATTCACTTTCAAGGAAGAAAGCAAGAGAACTTAGTAGAAAAGTTACATTAAAACTTGTCACAGACTGGTTAGCTGCTTCCACTTTCTGATCCTTTATATAAGTTAGTCTTCAATTGTTATAGTATGGACAGTCTCATGCAGTTGAACATCATGAATCTGACTTGAAAATGAAATACAAACTTTGAAAATGAGAAGCAGACAAAACTGGACGTGTGGGAGAAATCATTACTATAACTGAAAAAAATTTTGAAGACTCTTAGTTACATTTTTCTAATGAGTTTTTAGGATCTCTGTCATTAGTTGGAATTTTAAGAAAAGGCATAAAACTGAGGGGAATCTGATAGTATATAACTCTTCCTGGAAATAAAGAGAATAATATTCTGAAAGCAGGTAAGAACAGTCTCATCTGTACCTGTTGTAATATGCATGTTTCTGAATTTTTTGTACCTTTTGAGAGCTTCTTTGAGGACTTAAAGGTAAATTGTTCTGCCATAGATGGTGCAAAATTTCTCCGTGGTGTAGCAGAAATTTATTCACCACAGATGGCAGTGGGATATGGCTCTATCTCCTGCTGAAGCCAGAAAAGGCTGCTGCCTCATCCAGACTTCTCCCTGCAGGGCTGTAGCAGCCCACTTGGCTCTCCAGCTGTCTGACAACACAATGTATGGGCAGGAATATCCTCATGGGGAGTTTTTTGCTGCTCCCCAACAATCTGCAATTTTAGACTGCTGCTGCCTGTGCCTAAAACCAGCCCTGGTTCTGCCCCACTGGGAAACCACAGAGACTGAATGTAGCTGGAGGTGTTTGGAGAGAGGCCTCCCAGGGAATCCAGGGATGCAGCAGAGGTTTTTTTGATGAATCCTGCACGCGTGTGCCATGTGCATAAGTTAATAGCAGGAGCTGCAGGTGGGAGCTGTATTCATTTTCTCTGTGCACTGACAGCCTAATATAAACATTGTGGTGTAAAACCACAACTGTTAGCTTATATTCCAAGATCAGTGAGCCTCTGATAGTAAAAGTACATAAAGAGAACCAATAAAATCTTGGAAAGGCTCCTATAAAATATTAAAAAGACAGCCAGTGAACAGTTCGGTTTTTCACCTAGCTGAGGTAGTTCAGTGTTCACTTGCCAGCTTTCTCCTTGTCTTTTAGAAGGTCTTTGTGAGATGGGGGAAAGTAGATTCAGCTTGGTGGTGAGAGACAAGCAAAGTGAAAATTTTGTTCTCTTCAGCAACTTTTTTTTTTCCAGATATTTCAATCTGTTTTCATTTGTAAAATTCTGATGGAATGATCTTGAAAGAATTATGCCTGTTGTTCTTGGCATTTTGCGATCTTACTCCATGCGGTGTGAAGAACCTGCTGCTTCTCCCAAAAAATATGAAATAGAATGGAGATTTATCTTGGATGTGCTCCAGTGTCATTCCTTAGACCTTACATTTTATGAGCTCTCCCCTTTTTCCTCTGATTTCCCTCCCGTTCTTCTCACCATACTCCTGTGCAACGACCTTTGCAGGACCAGGGATTTCACTTTCTCACTCCTTTTTGCGTGCAGTGAATATGTGGCTCCATGTAAACATAGAAAGATTAACATGCTTCAAAATGGCAGTTTGAAAGTACTTTTATGCTATACTGCCAACTAGTCTGCCTTCTGACTCAGCCAGAGTCTCAGTGTGTTATTGCTTTTGGGGGGTTTGTTTGTCTTTTTTTTT
>VZRN01004554.1:294035-325806 GCA_013397935.1 Dasyornis broadbenti | reverse complement strand
TTTTTTTTTTTTTTTTTGAGAAGTGTGGTCTCCTGTGTTGACAAAATTTGTTGGCTTTAGGATCCTTGTAATTAATGAGCATGTGTTTACATAAGAGAAAGTATGCAAATAAATATTTGACAGCTTATTAAGAAAAGTGTTTTCAATCCAATTTAATTGTGTATTACCATAGAAGTTTCTTCTGATTTGAGGTCTCGGTTCCAGAATAGCCAAACTTACCTTCTGGTTGAGACATTCATGATGTGAGATTAATTTCACAAAGGCTGACCTTCTGAAGTACTTTATCAGTCTGTCATATGTTCTAAACCGTTGCAGTTTTCTTTCGGAATAGCATAAATGCTCAACTTTCCCTTATGAGATAATTGATCTCTTTCATTCCTAACACCTTTCATCTAGTTCAGTGATATGACTGAGTTGCCTACTAATCTTAAATAACAATAATAACAATAAAAAAATTAAACAGCTACAAGCTTTGCTTCTACGGAGCAATGACAGGATCAGAGAGCTTTGGCCTTGCTTTTGAACCCGACTTCTAAATTAATTCATGTAGAGCATTTTTTTCACCCCTTTTAAAATAGGTTAAAGCATCTTGAATAACCATTTGGTGGCTGCCAGCGTAGCTGTCCTCTTGACTTCCCTGTGCCTCCTTTACATGGGAAATAAAGTCACACCAGGTATTTGTTGCTGAGTTGTTTCCATAAGTATTTCTATGGTCACCAATGTTCTGAAAATACTCTAGGCAGAACATCCAGCTAAAAGGTGAGCACTGTTATTGAACCATGCTTCTTGCATGATATGAAATAGTAGATTATGAGTTTTATTTTACAGTCTCCAGTGTCCAGGTATAGCCGCTTTAAGAACTTGCCAAAGCTGTGCCCAGTTACTTTGCAAGGCATGAGGGTTATTTTATATTTCTTTTCAGTTGCCATTGTTTCTGTGGGTGGCAGTTTTCTTCTCATTTACAGGATCTAAGATTCTGTCTTTTTTAAATGCATTTGTATCTCAAACAGAGAATTTGAGGCAATATTAAATGCTGTCTTAGGTTTGTTTAGTTCTCAGTTTTCTGTTGACTGAAGTCAGTATGCCACAATTCATTTTATTAGGTATTTTTGTATGTTTTGATTCCATGATTAAAACAATGATATTTTTCTGCGAATCTCACACTGAATTTTGATCCCACTATTGAAAACCAGCCAAAAGTGATTCAAACAGCAGTAGGAAATATTATCTAAAGTTCCTAGAGTAATTTTGAGAGAGGAGATTCAATCTAAGAATTAAGGTAGGTGTCTAGAAAGGTCATTGATTTGATCATGCTAGTTAGTGTATTTATTAAATTGCTTAGTACTTACCATCTTCCTAGGTAACATTCCAGGTTGTTTCCATGATAGATTTACAGAATTAGTCAGCCAGGTTAAGGACAATTTAAAGTAGCTGCTTCAAAGGCAAGAGATGTTTCTCTTGTTACATAAGCTGCTTTGCAAACCTGCAAACCTTACATCGCACATTTTTACAGCCTTATGTGCAGCAGGACCTCTGTAACTCTGAGCAAGGGTTTCTCTGGAAAAGGTCTTGCAGAATCTGCTTGGATGGGGCATATTCCAGGCTCAGCTGAAGATGAAAACTCCCTGAGTCTCATGGGGAAACTTATGGCTGAGATAAAGGAGATGGAAAAACACCAGAATTCTTAGTTATTCGAGGATAATCTAATTTTAGAAAAATTTAGGTAACTTAAAAAAAATGCTTTCTTGTAATTCTAAAATTCCTTTTGTATTCTGCTCTGGGTTGTTTTTTTTTGTTTGTTTTTTTGTTTTTTGGTGGGTTTTTTTTGTTTTTTTTTTGCTTATTGTAAACTGATGCAATAAATTTGGAACAGGGGCTGCTTCTGTTTTCTTATTAGGAATGACTGTCATCATTAAATATTACTTGTCTTCCATGATGAAGCTTATAATTCACATCTGTGAAGTTCTTAGATATCTAGGTACAGAATGGTGAAGTGTTCCTATCTGTCTTTCCATTTACATTTTCCAACTCTGATTTTTCTTGTCCTCTGAACCAATTAGTCTGACAGCCTATGCTCTGGAGTAAAGCAATTTTTGTCACTTCTAAGAAATTATAATAAACAAAGGGTTTTGCAACCAGTGACAGATCACCAGCTTCTTTAGTAAGGTACATCTTGTACTGAGGAAACAGTGATCTGTTCTGTCACCATCCAAGTTCCATGTTAACATTTAAAATAAATGGAACAGATTATTTAAACTAAAGCAAAAATTAAAAATCAGTTTATTTTGTGAAATTATATTAGGCTATCAAAAGGCAGTACTAAATCATGTTGTCCATCTTCTTTCTGGCCTTCCCCTGTTTCTTGATTATAGGGAAATTATATATCAGCACACAAAAAGAATCCTGGAGAAATGGAAAACAAGGCACTAACACACATTTCTGTTTGGATCCCATTTGTAAATTGAAGTTAATTTTTTTAAGTTGCAAGGCATGTTCTACCCTGTGTTATCTTCCATGCATCAGTGATGTCAAAATTTGTTCATTATGTGTGTTTGTAACTATATTTGTAACATCTGGCTGACCAAAATGCTATTTTTGAACATAAGCACAAAGGTTGTAAGCATGATTGTTATTTATCAGTTGGCTGTTTTTAACCTCTCTGAACTGTCTCTACTCTCCAAAAGCTTTTCTCTTTTTTTTCCCCTCTTTGGCTCAGAGCACATTTGACACACAAACAAAAGTGACTTTTGTCTTGTAATGGAAACACGCCAAGCTGTTTGACATACTGACAGGTGGGATATTATTTAGTGCTGCTGAAATTTGGGTTGTATGGGGTGCTTTGTTCCTCCCAGATTGTGTTTTGACTTGCATGTTTCTCACTGCCATTGTAGCATTAACCTTCTTTATTGGACTTGGAACATGCCTGCAAGAGTTAGCTGTATAAATGGCATCAAGGGCTTTTTTCCTACATTGTTAGCATGTTTCTAAAACAAATGGTACAACAGGAGTTAAAAAGTTTTCCTTTTGTGTGGTTTTTTTTCCACAGTAAATTGCCCATTATAATTAGGCATGCAATTTTTTTCCCCCGCTTTCACACTTAATGTAGAATATACAGACATAAATAAAATATTTAAATTCCATTTTCTTCAGCAGAGTTTATTAAAGCTGTGCCTCTAAAACTGCAGAGTAGGGACTACTCTGAGAATAGGGAAGGGATTTTAAATTATGCAACTTCAATACTTGTTTGCTAAGTATTTGGAGTTTTCTTGTCTGTGTGCTGAAGTCAAGCAGTTGGTTTTGATTTTAGTACTGGCAGAGTATGTTTGTTATCTCTGGGCAAGAGTACCCCAGCAGGAAACATGCTATGATGTCATGTTTATAACAGAGTAAGTAGGAAAGAAATGATGGCCAGTAGATGACAAAGGAAATGCTGTCGTTAGTTTTATGCACTGTAGGGTTCTTTAGGACGTTGGTGTTGGTACATTTGTTGTTGCACCTCATGATTGAAAAGGCACGTCAAAGGTAAGGTCTTTTGTAAGCCAGGAATGCCAAAGGTAAGTGACCAGTTTACTTAGTTTTCTTGGAGTATTGAGTCAGCTGCAGCGCCACTGGGCTCCAGTACAGCCAAAAATCCTGCTTCTGTGAGACTGCCAATTGGATGTACCTTTAGGCTTCCCAGGTGCCCAGCCTACATTGTGGACTGCAGCCCCTGCCTGACTGCTGTGGGGTTATAGCACATCTGTCAGAAGTACTCTAGGAACTTCTGGTGAACCTCCATTTCATGAGAATAAAAATTTGTTGGCCCATATTAGGGCTGGACTTTTGTGTTCTTTGCTTTAGTATTGCATTAATCATTGCCCCCATTTTTTTCATAACCTGAGTTTTCAGGCAGAGAAAACACACAGAACCAAAGAATGGTTGGATTGTAAAGGACCTTAAAGATCATCTACTTACAGCCTCCTTGCTGTGGGCAGGGGAACCTTTCACTCAGCCAGGTTGCTCAGGGCCCCATCTAATCAGGGCCTTGAACACTTGAAGGAACATTCACAATTTCTCTCAAAATGGCCAGAACCAAAGGATATTGGTATTTTGAAATTCAGGATCTCTTGTTTTCAGGTTTTGTTAGGCTATGTCATGGTGTTATAAATGTGAGAAGTAGACTGAAGGGTAAAAAGAGTACTCAAATGTTGGCAGCAAGGGGAAGTCTGAAGATTCGGGTGGATATGGAACTTCTCTAAGACTGTAGAGAATTTCTGGATGAAGTTATTTTCTTCAGATTCTCAATTATGAACAGAAAGAAGATAAAGCTTAAAATTTGACAGTAAGAACCCATTTTTCTGAGATTTAAGTAAAAGTCCTCAGTAGGTAAGGCAAACCAAAAGCTTTGATTTGTGATACAGGAAGCAGACAGGAATAGAGAAGCAGGAAACCTTGTCTCTTCTGCATCTGTGAATGTCAAAACCAAATACTGTGTAATGTTGATGTTGTGGATTTAATACAGAGTTTTCAGTTAACTGTTGTATCTGCATCTTGAAATAAGTTAATACATTATTGAGTTAGCAAGGAAATGTAAAGAAGTCCCAGGCAGTCAGGTCACTGAATTAAGAAGAAATTGGTAGCAAATGAATTGGTGATTTAGTGAACAAAATGTGATGTCCAGACTCTCCTTATTTGAATTGCCATTGGCAAATTCAGCTTCTATGAAATAAATCATCTAATCCCTTTATAATCCATTTTTGCTGTTGTCTTAAGTATCTATTGTATAGCTTGTTTTCCACGGTTGCAGCCTAGAACATGTGTTGCATTGGCTTTCTGATACTTTTAGGATGGTTACTCTGTGAACTTTTTGATAAATCCTGTTTGTCTAAGAATTCAGATTAAATGTAGACAGCTATTTTAGTTATGAAATTTCTATTGTTGGGTTCCTATTATTTGCAAATATCTGGACCTTACCACTGTGTATTGTGTTGATATTCTTCTTTCAACATAAATTTAAAAGGTGTTGCCAAAGATTAACATTCAGAAGCCAGCTATAGGGTTTTTCAAAACTGTATAGCATTGTGACTCATTCAAAGTAAATTCTGTTATCTGTTAGCAGGAGCTACAACTTTTCAATTTAATGATGCTAATGATGTTATAATACCTGAAAAGTACTTCACTTATATTTTATATCTAACTTAATGTTTAAAACATGGGATTTGTTTCGCAGTTCCTCTGCTGAACACTCATGTGCGCTTAGTACTGTTTTGTTAGCATTTGCTGTTATTAAAATACAGAAAATAAGGAAACACTCCAAGTGCATGTCAGAATGAATACCACAAATAACTGCATCTGGCAGTCCTCTCTCTTGATTACCTTCACCTTATGTATATTCTTTAGTAAGTCTTCCTTACAAGGAGGTAGGTAGATGAATGAATTACTGTGCAATAAGCCAGTGCTTGAACTTAAGCTGCATTTCTTGACTGCTGTGTGCTGCTCTTTTATGATTATAAGTTACCTGAATTGGTGTGGCATGGAATGAGCTGGAAGGAAGCAATTGGTGCATACAGTGACCTGTGAAAACTGACACAGCAGAAGCCTATACTTGGTTACTTGGTTTATGCCATTGTAACTTCCTTTTTTTTTTTTTTTTTTTTTTTTTTTTTAAAATCCGTGTACTTTGTGAGATGGGTAAAAATCTCAGCATATTGCTGCCGTAAGAAATCTTTTCTGGCTTTCATTGAAATAAATTCAATAAAAGACGCAGCTGATTATAATTTACAATGAAAAACAGAATCAAGTGGGGAGAAATGTCTGCTGAAGCTGAATTCAAAACAAAAGCATTGCACTTACAAATAAAGTAGTGGAATGAAGCAGCTGGGATGTTTGCTCTTCCATGTGATTTACATTTAAGGGAATGCTGTATAGTTATATATGTGGTATATATGTTAGCAATCCAAAGAACATTTAAAGTTGCCATACTAATATGATGATCACTAAGTGGAAAGAACAACATGCAAGATGATCATATAAATCTGAAAAGTTAATTACTTTCCCACGTGCACAAATGTGTCTAAAGATTTTGTGCAATGCATACAATGCTGATCAATAATAATTCGGAATTAAAAGGCATGAGAACTAGAACTTTGGTGTTCATATTTGCAAATGTACAAAACTTCACAATTCTGTTGAATGCAGGAAAAGCTACTGACCTAGAGCGAGGGTGATGTATTAAAAGCAGATTAGAAAGCATTCCATAAAAACCAAATTAATATGTCTTCTAATACTTAGTTTAAAAATTATTTCAGTGAGGACTATGTGTGAATTTAATTTATGGCAGCATGTTTTGGGTAGGAGAGTTGACTTGGAAAGGCCATCATAACAACAGAATGATTGGAGAGGTGGGTTGAGGAGAATTTTTTTTTTTGTATATTATTTTAATATTTATATTGAAAACAAGAAAATTACAAGTCATCAAATTATTAATTTATTTTACATTAGGAGGTGATATAAAATGTTTTGTGAAACAGTATAATAACTTGCATATAGGTATTACTATGGGGTAGGAGAGCAATGAAAATGAAATTTCCTAGTCCAACATGCCCAGTAGCAAATTTCATATTAATTTGAAATTGGTGAATTTCTCCAAAGACGCCAGACTTTATTTAATATGTATGTAACACTTTATAAATTTAACCTGGTTTTCTCAGCAGAATACTTTCTAAAGAATATCTAATGTGTCTGTACTTCCCAAAAATATCAGTGCAAGGGGAAAAGTGACCCTGCTATGTTCATGTTTTCACAAGACAGCTATGAAAAATGAAGCTTCCAGATCAAAGCATAATGTCAAAATTAGTAGCTTTAGAAGTCTGACATCTCAGAACTTCGAGGCCGCCTTTTACAGGCAGAGGCTTTCAGCCATAGAGACCGTTACAATATTGAAAAAGACCACTATGTGGCTTAACAAAATAATTACAATCCTAAATCCTGGACAACCGAATAGCTGCAATTGAAACAGAATGTGTACTGTAGTCTTTCTGGTTTAGGTAATTTGAAATGGACTTCAGTAGTGATAACTGCAAGTGGTGGACATTGAGAAATATGTCTTGGTGAAAAATCGAACCTCTGGGCCTTTGAAATTAAATGTTGTCACTCATATAGTTTTGAGTAAAAAAAAGGGAAAATCCCACTCAGTTAAACAGAACAGCTCTAGTAGGGGTATGATTACTTTAAAAATTAGCTTTAAATCTTTCAAATGCTTGAATTTAGATAAAAAACCTGTCTTCAGGTTTTTGTCTTGCAGTTGCATTGCAAGCATTACTTGAGAATTTTGTGCAGTGGGAAGCAGCCCTGTTTTTTTGTTTTGATCATATGACTTGACAGGGAATTAAAAGATGTGCTTTAGGTAACAAAGCTTGATATTCACATATATTCGGTGAAGAGGCTAAAAAGGCTAAAATACCTGCTGGGGAATTAGAGGGAATTTTTGGTGTCCAAACTTCAAAGACAGAGGCAATGCCATCTAGATGGTGGATCCTACCTTCCTGCTGGAGAGCTTCAGTCTACCCACGCTGACACCCTTCCCCTAATTTTTGACTTGAGGAAGAATGAACTATTTCTTGGTCTGTAGCATGGTTTTGACTACATTTGGCTGTGGATTATGCTTTCTTTGGATTTGTTGATTTATCTCCATTTCTCTAATAAATAGACCAACTTCCAAAAGATGTACCTTTGGAAATCTTAACAATGAATAGACTTCCTTGCTGAAAGAAATTAACATCCTGCTACTATTGAAAAATATGCAAGGACTCTTAATACACCAACTTTTTTGTCAACAGTCTTTTCTCATGTCGCTTTTCTGAAAAAACAGCTGTCATATCTTATTGCCTACTTTTTTTTTGCCTTATTTGTGAAAAAACAAATTGCAGTGTTGCGTGATAAAGTACAGTAATCTGTATGACAAATTCCCTGACTTATTTTGTTCAAGCAAAAGTCAAATAGAGATGTATGCTTTCAAGATCTTTTTTTGTTAGAAATAAATATCTGAAGTTAATTAGGATTTTTTTTTTTTTTCTTCTCATTAGACTTTATCTCTCTGGAACAGTTCAATTGCTAACAGAAATAGGCAACTTCTTACTACCATCCATGATTTACAGCCCATAGTGGTTTAGGACAAAATAAATATAGGAATCACTTGGAGTGCTTGATTCATTCTTTATCACCATTTTTCATGAAATCTTTTGAAGGAAAAGAATGGAAGCCGACCTGATCCCTGAACCTCAAAGTGACCTTTATTAAATATATCTATTTAGGAAAAATCTTTATGTAAAGCAGCTGCTTACTAATGGTTTGAAACTTTTTAAAGTTTATAATTTTCCTTCTGTTAGTATAGTAACAATAGTCCTCTAACTAATCTACAACAAGATTTTGGCCAAATGTGAATCAAGACCATGAACTTTCTCATAAAAATTCTTAGGTTTTCCAACATGTTTTTTTGGCAAGTTTATTACCTGCTTGAAGATACTATTTTCTGTTGCTCTTGGATTAAAAAACTATGCTTTGATAATAGTAGTTTTAAAAGGAATTTTGGTTCATATTAACCCCCTGAAATGTTAGCTATTTTTCTGTAATTTTCTTAGAAATATTTTTTCCTCCAACTTTTGTTGTGTGTGGTTTTTTTTTTTACCCTTGGCTGGTTTGTCTTGTCATTAAACTGTGGAGCTTAAAGCAATGGAGAAACAAAGTCTGAATAGAAAACAAACCAATCAGGAAAAGTTAAAACCACCTGGTGGCCTATTGCTTCTGAGCATAAAACATACCTTTCAAGTTATTCCCAAAAGAATTTGAGGAAAACATTTTAGAAATGATTACTAGAAGCACATTTTAATGTAATATTTTAAGTGACTGGCTTTTCACCGAGTCTGGCCCTGTAAATGTGATGGATCAGTTCTGAAACACCTGCCTTGAAGTGAATCAGTGATACCTTTCAACACCTTAAACCACTGGCCAGGTCCTGCATCTCAGACAGCAACTGTAAGTAAAGGTCACGATGTCATCACTCTGCTGTGAAGGTGCCTGGATTAAAATGTTCTTCTATTCAGGGAGGGGGACCCGAGGAAAGAGGAAGGTGGGGGCGAATCTGTCATCCCTGAAGTAGGATTTTGCACAGCGAAAATACCACAGTCGTCATACCCAGACATGACAGCATGCAGCAAGATTGCTACATGAAATTGGGCTTACAGTGCACAGTGGGCTGAGTGACAATAGGGTAATTGTTGTACACAGAGAGGCTTAGAAATGGACTTCTTATGCTTAATACCTGCAAAAGTTACTGTGAGTGAGGCATGCATAAAGGCAACCTTATGTGCTAGGTTATAGGTTATTAAACTCTAAGTGCTGGGAAATTTTTTTTTGCCAGCATGCCAGAATGGAGGTCTGTTGCATTCCCCGCAATCTTTTTGGCATCATGTGTCAACTCAATTTCCCTGTTAGCTCTTTGGCAATCTTCTGCCCAAATTCTGACTAGGGAAGATTTTTAGTTTTGCAGCTTCTGGCTATGAATTGGATGTCTTTTGGATGTTACACATGTAAGATGGATTTGCTGTTAACCTGTATGTGTCTGTCTGGGGAGGCTTGCATAGACTGAGGTGACAGAAACTGTTGACCTTTAAAGGAAGCAGATTGAGAAGGACAAGAAGGTGTTGTTCAGGTAACTATTGAATTTTAAAGTTGTTCATGGTATGCAGAGAAAACAGAAAATAGCATGTTTTATTGATCTGTTTTTTCTCCAAATTATATGATGTGATACTTGGGATAATGTACAATATCTACATTACAAAAACATTGTTATTACTGTTGTTGTTATCACCACCACCAATAACAGTAATAGTAATACTTCCTATCAGTTGTCCTGGAAGATAAGCATTTGTTCTACCTGGTTTAATTCTAAACTGTACTCGTTGTGCGTGTAAACTGTGTAACAAACTCAATGTTTTGGTGATATGGATTAACATACGTGCACACTTCTAACTAATCATGTATGCATATGCTCTGAAACTCAAAAAACATTTTGCATGAAATTTGTTAAATGGCTTGACTATATTTGTTATTAATTTAATCCAGACTGGTTCTATTTTGTGTCACACAATCTCAAAAATTATTTTCTCTTTCTCCTTACTCAAATTAGTTAGGTTTTTGGCATCCCGTCCTGAAAATGCAGAACGCAATGATTATTAAGTAATGGAGAAAACAATGAAGGATTAGATAGAAACTAAAATCTAATACCTGTTTTGATAACTGCATTAAAATATTTTATGAGCAAAATGAGACTAGTTGTGGCCTTCCTCACCGCTTGGGTTTGGTAGCAAAGATCATAAATGTCTTGACTGAGTATAGTTTGCTGGTTGTGGTAAATCTGCACATTATTCTTCTGCATAGGATCACTTTTTGGTTTCAGCTACTTCAGCATAATTTCAGAGTGGCTAAATCAAATTAATTTCTGTGAAATTACACTTATCTATCAGTACTTCAAATTTTGCGCTGTTTTTTCCTGTTTGTCTGAAGTTGCTCTGCAGGTATCTGTACCAATATGTTGAAAATGTTTTTATTAGAGAAGCTTTCTTTTTCAGTGCATTGCTATGCTGTGAATCATTAATACTAGAAATCTGCTATTAACTTACTTGGTTTTTTCGCTCTTAACTTGTGCTAAGGGTTATCTAGTTTATTATACTGTCAGTGTTTGAAAAGCTATGCTGTGATTTCTAAACTATAAAGTATAGGTTACAGAGATGTGAGTGAAACAATCATAAATTTAGCTCATTTGGGCCCTTCTCATATTTAAATTTTCCAGCCACAAAAAATACACTCAGTAACTGTTCAGGTTTTTTCACCTTTATATTCCTTGCCCTTTCTAAAAAGTGCATTGAGGGTAGAGTGAAGTTGGAGATTATTTGCTTGTTTGTTACATTAAAATGAAAATACAGCTGTCCTTCTGCCAAGAGCAAGATTCTCCATCAACTGCAGACCTCCTATCTTTGATCTTCTTGTTGTATTTGACCTTTTTTTGGTATGTGACTTTGTAAATGTTTTATTGTATGACTGCTGTGTTTTTTATCAACTGGGTTTAATCACAAATATGAATATCACCATAAATATCCTAAGCTACTTGTTTATAGAAATGTTATTCTCATTCCCGGGTCTTCTCCATGCTGGAGCAGCAGGAAGAGAAGTGCTGGAAGTGACTCTTGTATCTTTCACGCTTGGCATTGGGAGTTCACATATTTAAAACACTGGGCCTTAAGTATGTTTATATTTCCCAAGGAAGTTTAAAAAAAATCTGTTTATTTCTCCAAGGAAACCCATATGAGGCAATTTTTTACTTTGCAATAAAAATCCTGGTTCCCATTAGTATGATTTTTAGGGATGATTAAAATGTTGTTGGATATTGCCTTTAATGTCCATCATGCTCAGAAATCATGTTGCTTTCTTCTGTGGAAATGCTTAATTTTTCCATCATATAACACACAGTAAGTTTGAAAACAATAGTCAGATACATAGACTACTCTGAATTAATACCTATTAACTATATCCACTACTATTCACAGCAAAGGAATGTCATATTCTGTAAAGTGATTGAGTAGTCATGTAAACTGAAATGTGATAGATGAATTTTTATGATGGATTGAATATGTTGTTGAGCTCACGTTTTTCATTCTCATATTGCAGGCTTATATTTTAAATAGTGGGGCTGATATCTTTCAAAACTCCTCCTTGGCTGTGAAAAAACAACAAGGTCTGTGAGACAGTACAAAACCCCCATACATTAATATCAGGATAAATTGTATGTTTCAATGTAGGTAGTAGTAAACTCTCACCCTAACAAAACAAATTAGCAAACGTGCATGCTGAATCTTCTATTTACTGCTCAGCATTTGACATTAAGTTTATATTTGTAATAAGGGATTCCATAATTTGAAAAGTAAGTGTGATTTTAAAAGCTGCATCATAAATATAGCTGCCAGACAACTGGTACTGCTTTTTGCAAATATTCCATTAAAAAAGTAGAATCTATTGGTGTTCTTCTCTCCACCTTTTCAATTTGTGTGTTATAACCATTTTACTAGTCCTATAGTAGATCTATAATTCAATAATATCTTTTTTTGGTGAAAGGGGAGGATAGTTTTGCAAATATGCTATATTGAGTTTCTGCAGAGGTATTCTCACTGTGGTATGATAATCTTGCTCTGGGTTTAAGAATAAAAGCACAGAATTGAAATGGAATAGTGTAAATTTCAGAGCAGGAAGCCAGGAGATGTATGTTTTTATATGGATTCTGGCCAATGTCAATTGCATAAGAATAGTAATCTGGGGTGTGACTTGGGTATCAGTTTTGTTACTCATTCAAACTGTTTCTGAATCTTATTTATTATTTTTTTTTTAATGCTTGGAATTTTCCCAAATGTAGCAAAGCCAAGCAATTGATGCTCTCTGCATATTCTTTGCCAGTAACTGAAACATGTATTAGAATTAAAAGGCTGGCATAAGGCTGAATTATTTTATATTTTTGTTTTGTGTTTTTTTTTTTTTTCCTCACCTTAAAAAGCATTCTGACTGGGATTTCCCTTAGGGAGGAGAAAAACCTTTCATGCTTGGGATGCATTACTGACAACTCATGTTATTGTTTGCTGGAAAAGCATCTCCCTGCAATGAGGTAAAGTTAGTTTTAAGCTGCACAGGGATTAGGTCAATATAAACTGGCAACCCAATAGTGTTGTATCCTGCAAATATTTTCTTTTCATGACCAAATATGAGAATTTCAGGGATGTGACTTATTTATATGTATTTTTTCCAACAGGAAATTATGTTATCTTACTTGAGATAATGACTTTTTTTTTGTAATTACATGACTCCATTTTTTACAGGCTTATAATATATATTAGAGGATTTAATTACTGAAGAAGGTTAAGTGTAGTAAAACATAAGCAGGGATATTCCTCACTTTTCATTAATTTTAAACTTTCACCAAGTTGTTTCAGTCTGGTCCCTGCTGCTGTTTTCTATATAATAGTAATTTATTTTGGAAGTTTAAATCAGCTACTGTATGGATGATAAAAGGAAAAGGCAAAGGAACCTTTGTATTGTAATGGCATTTATCAAAAAGTTGGGAAAAACTTACCCAATTCCTTTCCTAGTAGCCCTAAGCCTGTCTCTTGGAGCATCTGAGTTCTGACTGTGTTTGTGACTGCCAGTACAGGGCAATAATGTTCTCCACATTTTCCCCTCTCTTGTTGAGTCCTACATTGCCCCTTGGTGATCTGAGGAAGGAGGGAGCAAGGGAGATGGTGGTGATACTGGAATTCCTGGAGAACAATGACATCCAGCTCCTGGAAAGCTGAAGGAAGAATGTAAACTTTAATGGAGTGCAGGTTGAAAGCACCTGCATCACGATGTGAGGAGAACACAAATTGTGTGCAGGCGTGCTGTGCTTTGAAGACCACCCCTGTGTAGTCTGCTGGTCAACAGTAGGGATGAGGGGAAGAGAAAAATATATGTGGAGAGAGGTGGTGATGTTGTGCTCTGGTTCATCTGCTTGATTCCTCATAATCATGCCAAGGTGTGATGACTTGGTGGGATGCTAAGAGACATCACCTCTGCTAATAAAATTTCCATTAATCCTGAGGAAGAGTCCCCATCTCTTGGAGCTTTCAATGGTTCAGGAACAGTGGTTCAAATAGTTGGAACTGGGAAGAGGAAGAGTGGGATAGCACTCATCTTCCCGGTGAAAAGAGGTACACAGATGTTAATCTGGTTAAGGTAGACTAACACCAGATATTCCTTCTTTATCTATTCACTCTGCAGGCTTCACATTGGTTTGCAGACACTGTCACCTTTTGCTTAGGTCTGCTTGACTTTGGGCTTGATTTGATGAGATTTGGGAAACTAATTTTATGTGCCAATGAAATACTCAAGCTTGTTAATTATAAGCAAGTGCTAGTTTTTAGAAAGTTTTAAGACTCAGCAAGGATAGATTTTTGGTACGACCAGTAAATCCACATTACTGGGCTATAACCCACATAATCATCTCTTGTTGCTGCTGAAATATTGTAGGCAATGCAGCTCTTCTGGAATGGCTATAGTTTAGAACTTTTAAAACACTGGGGAAAAGAAACATTTTCCTGGCTTCAATTTTGCAAAAAAACCTGAGCTATATCTTAAGATAAACTCAAGTAAAACAAAACAAAAACCCCACAGCCTCAAATAGAATGAAAATATGGAAAACACTGGCTTCATGTTAATGTCTGACAAAGATGAGCTGAAGGCAGAACCTGACAGAGCATATGAGGCAAGCCTGTGTCTTTGTGTGAATGAGAGCACACTGGTGGTATGATAAGAGGTGGTGTGATTTCAAATTAGTTTCTGAGTTACAGCAGCTGAAACTCTGTTTCAGGGGAAAGCTTCTTTCCCTGTGGCCAGATTGGTAAAAATAATCGTATTTCCATGAAAGTTAGGTGTGTGAGTACACTGGAGAATCTAAAACTTAGACTTGGAGAATGAAGTAGGTAATTACGATACTCTGTAACAGCATTATTAATCTTCAAATTTAGTTTTCTCATGAGCAATAGAAGTTAATAAGCTTAAGACCTTTATTCTCGTGCTTCTTGGCATACATTTATTCTGTGAAAAATGGCTTAAAACAGTTGCTTTGATAGCATCTTCAACTCAGATTGAGTTCAGTGTGTTTATTAGACTCAGTTGTGAAGTTTCAGTGAAACTTCTGACAGGCTCATGTTTTCAGAAGACCAAAGTGTTGCTGCTTGAGAGACTACAAAGTCAGTATTCATTCTCCTGGAACTGATCTGGCATCACTGAAAGAAGTGTTATTTTTGCTTTCTGTAGGTACATAGTTCCTTCTTTTCTTTGTAGCTTGCTTTGTATCTTTCTCCAGTTCTTGTAAACGCATGAAATAAGATTTATGTTTATTACACAGATACTCTGTCCTTGGAGATATTCAGAACATGCCTGTGGTTGATCCAATAGAAGTTGGTCCTGCTTTCAAAATATTATAAGTCTTTTCTAACCTCTATTATTCTATCATTGATGCAGGGGAAATTTTATACATGAACATGCACAGACCCTTAGTTCTACATGAAGGATTAAGAGTGTAACAAAGAGCTTAATCATTAATTGCTTGGCTTAAGAAATAGAAAGCATGTGGGCAATGGAGTTACTCTATATAGGGTACATGAGTCAAACATACTTGAAGGGAGGAGATCTTGGTTTTGCCAATGTCATAAGTTTTTTTTTTTCTAATTTGTCCAAAAAGGACAGATTTCTATGAAGTTCAATGCATAAAATTAAATTTAAAATAAGTCAAAATAAGAAATGAAGTGTGAAGAAATTAAGTGTAATAATATATCTTAGAGTATGCTATATATGCAGTTCAGTAGAAGCTAGAATGTATATATTTAGTTAATTTTGTCTGCTTTGTGTACTGAATGAGCTTTCTATTGCTCTTTTCTCATTGTGTGCTTCTTTTGCATAAGATCAAAAAGAGACAACTAGGGAAGATAATTATTCAAAGTGAGAATTACAGTTATTTAATTTTACTGAAATTTTAATGATATGTAGTTGTATATTTCGTATTGTGTGGAAAACTTCATTTTCCATATAACTCAGCTGGTTACACGTGTTCATTAAGAGCATATGGTATTTTTTCACCAAGTCTTAATTCCAGAAATCCTGTCAGACATCCCAACAGTTATGTCACAATCCTGGCACATTTTTTGTTAAAAGTGTCTTTAGGTAGGTCTTTAGAGCTTTTACACAATCTCCACGCACTATTCTTAAAATGTTTCTAATTCCATCAAATCAGGCAAGTAGCTTGTCTTTGGCTGTTGGAGAAGAAAGCTGGGTTTGAGTGTAGGGAGGTTTGCCTTGCCAGATGGGGTGGAGGGGGCAGGTTTCACAGCCAAGCATAAAATTGTCATAAATGAAAACTTGAAACTTCAGAACTAGAAGCTGAAAGGTGTGTGTTCCACTAGGATGATGGAAAACCTGCTTTGTAGCATGTCTTGCTTTTTTGTGTAATGCAATATGGGCTGAGATAGCTGTCAAAATACATTTTTACAGAAATATGTAGCCTTCTTGGGAGCTGCATTTTTGCTTACTTCATTGGTTTATCCCTCAAAATTTATTAAATAGTGAGTTGACAAAATATTTGGAGAATCAATTTCTGTTTAACCCCTTCCCATGCAATTTTATGTTATGTTAGTAGAAGTTACATTGAGAAGAGGACAGACGTTGCAGTTGTGTGGGTTGTTTTTTTCTTTTGTTATGGGTTTTTGTTCTGTTGTTTTTTGAAATCTCTGGTGGCGCAGCAATTAGAGTTTTCTATAGTCTTCTAGTTTTGAGTTATTCAATTTTTTTACCACTTTTCTTTAATAGTTAAGTGAGGATTTGCATTTTATGTTTAAGAAAGAGTATGCTTGTGTGGGGTAACTTCTTTTCCTGCAGCACATGCAACTCCTAACCCTGTGGAAGGAGCTGAATAAGTTTAATAGCAAAATGCCTGGTTGTCCAAGACAACAAATCTCCTAAGAAAGCTGTCCAGTAGGAACAAAACATAAATCTGGTCAAGTGCATTGCTGGTCACCCTGTTCGTCTTAGGTTACAGGACCACCTGTTAAATCTGTGAGTGTCCTCTTCTCTGTTCCAGTGTTAATGTGACCTCAGGGCTGTGTTTCTTACAGAATCTAATCCTTGAAGATTCAAGTTCATGCTTTCTGTGCTCCCCTGAGGGTGCCTGGACTACTCTGTGATCTAGATACTATAATATTCCCCTGGACTATAGTGTGCTGTGACTAATCAGTAAATCTAAGTCCAGTCTAATGTCTTGGTCTTTAAACTGTGATGACTCAAAAGGAGATCTAATTTGGGTTTTGTAGGTCTCTTCTAGATATTTAACGTTTGTATTTGTAAGAAAAAAGGGAAATTATCTGTCTTCTCGTTTTGGCCCTGCAATAACGATGGTATTTTCTGTTAAAAGCTGAGATTTTCACGATCAAAGGTCGTTTGATGTAAGTACTTCAGGAGGCTACAGGCGCAACCAGCTCATAGCAGCCAGAGAGCAGTGTTCCTACAAAAAACTTCGGTTTTGACACTAATGGGTATCTCTGTCCTTCCTTTGTGTTTCCACAAGTGAACATCAATCTGGAGCAGGACCTTAGTGTCATTCTCCTCCTCAGTCTTTTCTACTCTACCTCCGTGATACAAGTACTGCACAACAGCAATAATTTTCTTCTCTCAGTAGCAGAATTTTGGTGGTTCCTCTTATCTGGTCTGCCCACCTCAACAGTCTCAAGAACAGGACAGCATCCTGCCTGCTAATATGATCAGTTCTATAAGCAGCTGGTGAGGCCCTTCATTACTTGTTATACAGTAATATATAGGACATCTTGTTAGGCCTCATTCCTGGCTTGCAAAATGCATTTACCCCTAACCTAGAATTAAAACTCTAACTTAAAACAAGTAACAGGTGGTATTAGTTAAGAAGGCAGAGTACAGTTCAGGGTCTGGAGACATAGGTGTCACTCTTCATAGATGATTGGAGTATTCGGAACCTTGTGGTGCTGCTGGCTGTACAGGAAGATCTCAGTTACTCTGTGCAGTATAAAATTGATCCAGTTAGTTGTCTGGCTTTAATAACAATAATCAGTTCAGTGGAGATTCATTTTGCCTAAATAAACAGAACTATTTCAAATTATCCCTGTATGCAATCCATTCTCTTCAGATTTCTGTCCTGTTCTGGTGTAAAAAGGAAGAAAAAAGAAAAAAACAACCACTTTTTGGGTTTACTATACTAAGTTTTTAATGAAGGTAATTAAGAAAACTTAAGTAGTAAAATGGTTGAGCAGTCCCTTTCCTTGGTAAGAACACGACCAAACAAATGCTGCAAAGTTTCTGAATGTTAGAACCATATGCTTTTAGTTAAAGTATAGGAAGCACTCTTATTATTTTTCTCTTCACTTGCACTTCTGCCTAACTTTTCTTAAAAAGTAACATGCTTTATACAAACAAAAACTTCTGGTTAGGTACTAATTGTAAAGAGGGTGTCTAGTAGGATTTTCCTTTAAGTATTTTCTGACTGGCTTTTCAGAATTCTACCTGTATTTCTGTATTCCATTTCTAGTAATCTTTTGATCCCTTTGTAAATGTTGTAAATGTAGATATTTATAGATTACTTGTTTGATTAAATACAGACAGAAAAATTACTTCTGATTGATTTGATCAGACAATGGTATGTCAAAAGGCTAAGAAAAAAATACATTTTCTTAAAAACATGTATCCACAGAACTATTAAAATTTTCTGAAATAGTTCCTGCTGATTTTGTGTTACTGTTATCTCTGTGAAATAGTCAGCATTAGCAGCAGAAAATCTAATGTTAAGTTAAATGTTTCTGTAAGAGCATACATCTGGAGAAGCTTTAATTTTTTTAGCTAGGAATAAAGCTTACTCCACATGTAGGCTAACATGCATGATGCAAAGACAGATGAAGAACTGTATGTTAAAGCAATAGTGTGATTCCTTTGGGTCAAGCAACAATAGTTAGGCAATTTATTTCTTCAGTTTTCAAAGGGTTTGAGTGCCAGAGCTACAGACACCAAGACCAGGACATTGTGGAAGAAAAATATTCAGTGTGCCATTGTATATTTCCAGTACAGCAATCTTTCAGCCATATTATGTAGGTAATGATTTATTTATATCTATCTGCCTGCTTCTAACTAAACTGAAATTTTATATTATTGTATCAGAAGGATAGAAACCTTTTATTAATTTGTACACATATAAGAACTGTTTAGACAAATTAGATGATGTGCTAAGAGAAAGATATCTGTACTTCATTAATGATTTTATTTCTGAAAGTGTTTAACTGAAGGTCAGAAATTAATCCCAAGAAATCTTTTTTTTTTTTTTTTCCCCCTTTGAATTACTTTCTGTTAATAAAAGAGAAGAAAAAAATTATGCCCATGTGTTTCTTGCTTGTGGTTAGTCCAGTCATACTTTTTCCAATACAGACCTTTTTTTAATGCTACACCAGTACTAACATTTTGAATTGCGGAAAATACTTTAATAAAACGTTGAAGTAAGGGAGACTTTTTAGCAGTTTTCTGGTTTTATTTCCCATGTGTACAGGATATTGCTTTGACATATCAAAGAATTGGTTCTGCTGTAATCAGAAGGAGTGTGTGCTAAAAGTAACTGGGGATGGGTTGGTAAAATACAACTGGAGAGGGCTGTGCAAGAGATTTAGGTTGCTTCCATAAAACAAGTCTTACATTCATTCCTGAAAGTCTCAGTCCTGGCTCTTTTGCTAGCTTTCACCAGTATGGCCTGCTTATCAAAGCACTTTATCAGTGGGGAAGGGATGTGGGTTAACCACTTCACTCAACTCAAACTTCCCAGCTAGCAGTCTGTCACCCAACAGCTGTTTTTCAATACATACACTATGTGCTGTGGTGCTGATTCAGAGCTCATGACAAGAACAGCATTGTACTATGGGGTTTGTTCGCCTTTGGCGTTTGTTTCCTGTAAGCCTTAAGGGAAAAGAATCCAAGCACAACTTCAAGGTTCAGCTTTTCTTTTTTTTTTTTCCTTTTAATTAAAAAAAAAGCTGTTTTCCCCATTACAGCTAAACATGTGTGTATGTGTACGCATTTAGTATATGCAAAATTCACAAAATGGACTTCAGAGCACTGGTACGGGGATTTTTGCTTGCTGGTAAACCCCTAGCCCTTGCCATCTCTCCTTTCTGGACAGCATCAGCCTATCTGTTTCAAATGCTAATACAGCAGACCAGATCAATCAGTATTTCTGTGAGTGGTATATCCTTAACATAAATATAGGCTGTGAATGTGTGTGCTTATATTTCTGTTTATTTCCATTCTATTTTTTAATGTGGTTATGTAGGAAATAGATTCAAAGGTAGACTGAGTTTGAACAATTTTTGAGGGGCATGTTCAGAGCACTTTTAGAGTGGGGAACCTAATTTCTGTCAATGTTTGCTTTCTTACTTAAGCACAAGTTAAATATGTAGCTTTCACGGGGGTGAACCTAACCCTCTTGAAATACACTGAATTTGGGGGGGGAGTGTTAGAGAAAGACTTAAAACCGTGCCTGCTCTTCATAATTCCAGTGCAATGGTGAAAATGCTGAGCTTCCCACAAGCTGCTGCTGCGCCTGGAGACCCCAGAAAACAGAGGCCCAGTGTGGGGAATGCAGGGGATCGGCACAGCAAACCTAAACCCAAGTATCTGGAAACCTGTGGAGTGGCAGGGTAGATTAACTGACCACCCAGTAGTTAAGAGGGTCTTGGGTGGATAAAAACCAGAGGAATAGCAAAGAGTTTCTTTAGTTCAGTGCTAGAGGGAGGTATGTGGGATGGAAGCGGGCGTTGGGTATTTATTAATCACCTCCTATATTAGCCAGAGGTTAATACAGAAGGATAGTTTCCTAGCAAAGTTCATGTTACTTGCTGAAAATACTTTCTTCATTCTCAGTGGGTGCCCACAGCACTGGGGGTCTTCACAACAGTAAGGGCTGGTGTGTTGCCCTGGCCCCTGCTGCTCCACTCCCCATTCCTCCCCTTACCTTGTGCACTGGCCTCGAGGCTCATAAATCCTCTGTAAAATTTCCAAGCTGCTCCAGTCCTTAGGAGATTAATAATTGCAGAAGGAAAGTGGCAGGAGTGGAATGCTGTTCTGCCAGGACAAATCCCGTCGGGGTGGTGATGAGGCCTGGTCTGGCTTTGTCCCTCTGAAGCTTGTCAGGCTTTTGTGTCTCTTTGCTGGATGAAGTTTGCTGGCTGACTGCTGATTTTTGGCACGCTATAGAGTAATGCTTCACCTTGCAGACCATAGGCAGCTTGAGAGAAGATTATTGCTGCAACACTGTGTGAGTGTTTTGAATCTCGTGATACTGCAGTCTTCTGAAGACCTTCTGTTTGATCACCTTGATGGCAAAGCTAGGTTTCAGGCTGTGGGTCATGGTTCCTTCTGGAACAGTTTTATGATGACTTCCCAAAATTGCCTTTCTATGTGAGGAAAACTTTTCATTAGAAGGATTTTCCTGAGGATAGAAGAGGAGGAGGGAGTGTTAAATATTCAACTTGTTCAGAATTTCAGCATTTGCATGGGATACAAATGAAGTCTAAAACAACTTACTTTGGTTTACTTTGACAGAAGTATGAGAAATCCTGTTAATGAGTTATGTATCAATCTCTGAACTTGTGCAAATGAATTCTGTTACCAGACAGTGTTTTCATTCCTTTCCTTGAACACAGCAAATTAATAAGAAATGTGGAACAGTGGAGAACTTTAGTACTGATTATTTGATTCATTGTGCTTATGAGTCTAATAAATAGCATTCTTTTAACACCTTGGTTCCAGAAGACTTCCAAAGAAACTCCTAGGACTCTCATTTCATATTAATACAAGGAACTCATCTGAACTATTTGATATGACTCTCTGTAAACTTTGTATTCTATGAGAATGGGGAAGAATGTGCAAATACGCTTACACCAGCTTGAAACAGTGATTGAGGCTATCAGTGACTAAATCTGGACAGGATGGATTTACACAGCTACAATGGAAATACTTTGCAAGAGTTTTACCTAGGATGCGATACCATACAACCAGTACTCAAAAAAGGGGCCCAGGCATCTCTGGCTATTGAGGGGCCTCTTACCTGAAAGATATTCTCTTTGCTGGCAAATTGCTACGTAGACGCTTCCTGAAATATTGCTTCACTACAGATTATTTTGCCCAGTGTAACTTCTCAAAGTTTTTGTGGAAAATATTCCCCCTGGACCATGTCCCCCATCCAGCTACTGGTGTGGCACAACAGCTGCAGTAGATGGGATTGGACAGCCCTTGCAAGGAAATGGTCTTAGAAGTAAGTGAAAGCAGCTGTGCTACAGTAATTTTTGCTCTCTCTGACTAATTTAAAGGGCTTCACATAGTTATCAACAATATACATTAATTTAGTACACTTTTAAATTTCTGATTGAGATGTTCAATTTAATTATTATAAATTGTATGAACCAAGAGAAATGTTGCCCAGGGTAAGTCATTAGCAGCCCTCATGCCAAAGGGAGGTTACTTTTGGTGGATTGCTCTACTGCTCTTTATTTCAGATGCTCAAACACTTTTTACAGCTGTATATCATAACTCAAAAGCAGGAGGAGATCAACATGAGGCAAGTGAATAGCATCAGTTCAGAGAAGCAAAGTATTTGACGTCTAGGGAAAGCAGGAAGAACAAAGAATTACATATTTTTATGTTCTAATCCAGATGGTTTGATGTTCAAGACAGGTGAAGTGGTTTGAATGTGGGGATTTCCTTTTACCATTGCACTCTCAAATTTATGTTTGATTTAGTGGTCCATGTGTTTCATGAGTTTGATGCATATAATTCTGGCTAATGATTTTTATAAAAGTTTAGTTTAGACTAGATAGACCTATAATATAAATAAAGCTGACAGATATCCTAAACTTTGACATAGAACCATAAAGAAAAATATTCCAGTTGGTCACCAGATGATGAAAGGGCTTTAAGACACGACCATCTTCAGCTGAGTCACAACAGTCCTTCCTTCCTATGGTGAGTGCCAGACAAAACTGGAAGCAAGAGCAGCAAGGAAAAAGGATTATAGACCAGCACTCACCTCAGGAGCCAAACTCAGTTTTTTAAGTTAATTGTTATTTTTTAATAATGTGAGGAAACAACAGGGGACTTGCACAGTGGAAATTGAGCAGGATTTTTCTACTGAGAATCAAACTGACATAAGTCCATCAGAAAGTTCAGAGGAATAGAGACTGTGACGGGAAGGTGAATGCCATTTTAAATAGCTGTACTTTAAAGGATAAGGACAAGTCCTGATGATTGGGAGTTTTGAGTATTTAGAGTGCCAGATGATAACCTTGGGAAGTAAGTGATATTGTAGCAGGTTGGTACACCTTGAGTCATGGCCACTGCAAGAAAGTACAGTGATTCAATTTAGTGATTACTGAGGTTTTGATAAGTGACCTTTGCATCCAGGAAGTCACCTCTTCTACCTCCCTGCACAACAGATCGTAAATAGAGAATTTAGTTGTTTGCTGATTGTAAGATCTAGATGTAACTTGTTTATGCCTGAAGATGGGTACATGTTCTGAATAAAATTATAGCCTGCCATTTTTCAGTTCCATGTTAAGCTATCGTCTCCTCCTTTATGCTGTGTGAGCTAGTAATTGGAAAGGATTAAATCTGAAAGTAAATCTTAATTTTTTTTCCTGATAGATTCATTCATCTATTTTTGAAACTAGTGCTAAATCCTGCATCTTTAAACAGTGTTTGTGAGCTATGTAGACCATGCTGGAGGTTGTTCTCAAGGGTACTTAAAGCACAGTATAACTCTTCAAGAGGGTTGACTGTCCATGATTCTGCATACTGTATAAAGATGGCTGTGAGTGGTGATAGATTCCTTTGGACACATGTGCTTGGGTGTTGCATCAATACACCTAGAGTTTTATTAACGCCTTGTTAACTTAAAAGCTGTCCAGAAAAGATTAATATGTTTTTCAGAAAAGAAAATTTATTATTTAATTTTGCCCTGCTGAATTTTATTATTGACAAGTTATGAGAGGTGGAGGTTAAACTGAAACTTTTTTATACCCCAGAGCATGATCATTCATTTCTTTTTAAAAAGCTTGTCAAAACACAACAATCTCATCTTTCATTTTACAGGGTGAATACATTAATAAAGTGGTATATTCCCCAATGCGTTACTAGTTGTAATTTATTATAAAATATGAATTATTTTAGCTGCTAAAATATTACCCTGCAATATAAAGAAACTGCTAAAAATACATTAAAATAGAGACAAAATTCTTTTTCATATTCTGTTGAATGTCAAAGGTGAGATATGAGTGTTGCTGAAGGAAGTGGAGATTGAATACAGAATTTCTTTTGTATCTGGAACACCGAACGAGCGATGATTTGTCTGGGGCTATTGTTTCAATAATTATTGTTAACTTAAGACAAAAAGGGTTGCAAAGTGCCCTTTGAGAATCTCATTCACTTTGTTACTCCTGCAGATATGAAAGAAATTCTTTATTCAGCAGGTTACTTTTTGCAAAGGGTAGCACTACAAGCTTCACCACCTTCCCTTTAGGAAGTGCTCTCCAAACAGCCAAAGGGAAACAGAAGAACGTTTTTGCTGCTGTGACTAAATGTAGGTCTTGTTCAAGTATTTGGCTTGCTTCAATATCTACCCCCTCCTCACCCAACTTAAAGGTTTACCTGGGCTGCAGCACAAAAATAACACCGAATTCCTTGCCAACCACTGCAGCCTTTCTTTTAGCTGCCTACTGCTGGTTAAAGTTAGAGCTCTCCTGGAGGCAGAGGCGCTGAGACTCCATCACCTGTGCTCCTTTCACAGCAGCTTTCCCTGCTGGAGTCTGTCTTCTGGTTGTTTCTGGTCATTTCTGCTATTTCATTTCCTGTTAAATGCAGTTGTTGATTGATTCATCCGGCCAGTCACAAGCCCACTGTTCTGTAACTTGGTTAATTTTAATTAAGATTTGCCAGTAATGTTATGACTAGACTGTGTTGTCTCTATGTGAGGTAAAGGAGTGTTGCATGTTCTTGCATTCCTGGCATCAGATGCTAATGAATCCATATCATAAAATAAGTAGGACTGCCTCTGTGTTTAAAATGCCTACAGAAAATGCACATCCAAATTAAAGGTGAGCCATTTGAGTCGTTCTCAAGCTTGGTTTTGATATTATGGTTGAATTCACTATCTTTCTCATTGCTCAACTGTATCTCACAATTTACCAGGCTTCTGGTTGAAACAAAGGTTTCTCTGCAGAATCTCAAATTCTGCAGGACATCTTGTTCTGCTTTGGTGGTTTTATTTTTTGTTTTTGTGGTTTTTTTGTTGTTGTTGTTTTTTTTCCTTTTGCCTGTGATCCTTTCATGTCCTTTCATCTTTCCTCCTTTGCCTTTTGTCTTTGCCATCAGCTTCTTCCCTTCTGGGTTTTTTTCATTGTTCCTTCCTCCCTGGTGCTCTCTGCACCATCCCCGTGCATTATCTCTTCTTCCCAAACACTGGGATTGCATTTCCCAACATCATCAGGTTAATTCTCACACTATTGATCAGTGCTTTCCTCCTAGCTTTGCTCATATGCTTTGTCCAAAGCCAGCAGGAAAGCGTGGGGAGATCAGACAGTCCAGAGAACAGTGTCCTGAGACATAGTCAGGAAAATGGCTTAATAACAGGCATCCCATGAAATGCAGACCACTTGAGAAGTGTAACAGCCTTTAGAACCCTAAAAAGTTGTAATATTTGTAGTTGTATGCACGTGTAGCTTTCACTTTACTTGTCTGAATGCAGGTTTAATTTCTGACAAATATTTCAAGGAATTGTCCACAAACATGTCCAGGAGGGAGAAAACCCCCCTCATACTTAGTAACTTATTTTTTCTTGCTCATTGGTTCCCAATAAACTTCTAAATATACGCAAAATTTATGGGTATCTCTATTCATCTTTCAGTCCATGTTTAAGTGCATTACTTGTTTAGTTAAACATGTATTTTGCTTCTTTAAATGTATTATTTATCTGAAAAATCCTATTGGTTTATTTGGAACCTTTACAGCCTGAAGGGCAAACACGTATTTTGGCATGGCAATAGTTTAGAAAACATGTATTATTTACCCATCTGAAAGTAATGGGTCCTGAGGAACCATTATGGTCCAGCTTGTAAATCCTTCTCAATTTGCATATTATTGACCCAATAGACAGTAACAACTCTTGGGACCTGTTGTGGTCTATCCATATTCATTTGGTTGCCGTACATGTGTGTAAAGTCTGCTTGCTGGAAATCCTTATAAATACTTGTTTGAAAAAAATATATATGGAAAGTTATATTTATAAATGAAATTGCTTGGTCAGTTTTAATTTCCCTCTTTCCTTCTCTCCCATAAATACCTAGAGACACTTTGAAGGAAAATTGTTTGTTTTGGAATTACACAAGCATCCACAAGAGTTTTATCCTGGTAATTATTTCTTTTTAAAAAACCCAAACACTTATGTAATATAATACACAGTCTGACTTTTGCTGACTTTTTTTTTAATGTTTTTATGCCAAGTTTCAGGCTAACAGCAAACTTTAACAGCTGAACAACAAAGATTAAACACATGAGTGTATAATGGAAATGCTGACACCTCCAAGGCTGGTGGAACAAATGATTTCTGTGTAATAAGACTTCTTTTTAGAGCTAGATATTTTGAAGTTGTATTCAAACCATTTCTTTAAAACCAGAATCACCTCAGATAAGATGGGAGTGCTGTGTGTGATCCAAAAAAGGTGTCACAATCACCAGAACTGTCAGGCTCTGGCACCCAAGAAAAAAGCTAGTGGTACTCCTGAGTATTAGTATTCAGTGTGTGCCTGAGCCTACACTCTGATTTTGTTACACTTGTTTCTGCAGTGTGGTGGAAGAGGATAAATTAGGATTATGGCCACTCTGGTATGCAGTTGTTCATACTCCATTCCATGATAGTTTCCCTGTGCAGCTTACAAATATTTTGAAGACTGGATGGGAAATTTGTCTTGAAAGTGTGGAAAAAGGGCAATGAAAAAAAAATAGAAAAAGGCTGATTTTTGTGATGTGAGGAGTGTAAGCCTTGTTCTTGCCAGTTACATGGAGGTGAATTTCCACTGATGTGTCCATGGATGTTTATCTTGGAAGCAGTGCACAGCATTTGTTAAGGAGCTCTGAGCCTGGGTGTGCCAAGCAGCTCACAGAGAGTGAGCAGCACCAAGAAGGAGCCCGGCTGGCTGTGATGGTCCAAGCTGCAGTGAACGAGCCTGCCTGCTGCTCTCAGCCAGCTGTGAGCCAACGCTGTGCTGTGCCTGCTCAGAGCTTTGAGCCTGCCAGAATTTGTGGTCATCCTAAAGACTCTGGAGGAGGCAGGAAAAAGTCATCCTTTGAAACTCAAAATGCTTTATGATGCAATAATAATAATGGATGGGAACACCGAATTGTTGAAGGGCAATAGGAAACTTGATTTTTTTGCATTAACTGGTAATTTATTTTTTTTTCAAAGGCAGTGACCTCACCCTTCTACCTGAATCTAAATGTGCAGATAAACAGATTTACATATTTATTTAAAGAGTGTGTACACATGTGTGAATATATGTATTTTAAACTAATTATTGAAATCAAGGATTTCTGTACATTGTTACTCGTGGCCTTTTTCAGTCTTAAAGCAATTTTTCTGGGACTATATGCATAATATGCATTCTCTTGAGCTTCAGTGGTCAAGTAATATGTGTTCACAGAAGTGTGAAATGAGAGTATAGCAAAACATTCTATACCTTCTATTTTTATTTAAAATTTGTAGTCGGATAGTTCTTGCTGCAAAGAAGAATCTGTTTTTTATTACATGTTTAAACAAATTACAGATTTTTAAATGGAAGATAATAATCGCTGTGTGATGATTTATTAAACTTGAAGAGAGAAATTGCAAATCCTTAGGAGACCTTAAGTCTGGCTAGTCTCTCTAGCTGTGAAGCTTAGCTTGAAGAAGGGAAAATATAACCACTAATTCTTGCTGCCCAAACCACTGCTATCATCTCCGGCCTACATGGAAAATCATCAGTCTGTAATTATATCTCTTGCTGCAGAGTATAGTAATCAGTGTGTGTTAATCCCCATTATACACACATAAATCAGTTTAAAAAAGAGTTTGAGGACATTTATTTGCAGCCTGTTTATTTTGAAGTTCTTTACAGGTAATCTACAAGAAGTTGACTCCTGCCAACGCTGGAGAAATCTATTGCTTTTTCTGTAGACTTTGCTTATCATTAATAGAAAGCAGCATGTGTACATCCTGCAAACTCATTTCCTTATTTAAAGTGGGCATCCTTCCTTTACTGAGATATGCTTCCTCTTTTAATACAGGACTGAGGATGAAGCCTTTGTAAGTCCTTAAAGGCACATCCCTTCCAAATGACCTTTTGTCCCATGCTAGTAAGTTGCATTGTTTAGTCGACTCCCTGTTCAGTGCAGCTACATGAGCTGTCTTTGGAAATGAAGAAAAAGAATTTCTTTGCTAATTAAATTGAGAAACATGTCATATTTTCCCATTATAAAGCATAAATGGAAGTCCAGTTGAGTGTGGTGTGCCTTTTGGTAGCCTGTGGGGAACTGAATTCCAGAGAGTAACTGAGCAGGGCTTGTTCACACAGCTGTGCAAGGACAGTTGCTACATTTGTACAGAATTTCTCCCTATGGATTTATAAATTCTTCATACGAATAAAATACTGTATTTATTTTTCTTTGATCTATATGACCAAGAATTGTCCAAATATATTCAGCTAGATACAAAATTTTATGTCTATGCCTTTTCTGTATATAAGTACCAACATGTATTCAGGTACTACTACAACATTTTTCATGAAAATTCAAATGCGTCTTCCAGTGCATCTTTATTTACATAGACTTGCTTTTTTTTTATTTATGTCCTCTTAGTGGATTTAAGTTTAACAGAAAGTTATTCTTTCTGTGAACTACTTGTGCTTGATTTTTATGACAGTATTGCAGATCAGTTAGTGTGGAGGAGATAGTAATTTCACAGGCACTGGATTTATGGCATTGTTAAATTAATTGGATACAAGTTTGGTTGTAGGTAGTTTCTCTTTAATGTCAGATACAGTATTTCACTAACCAGAGATGAACGAAAATTAAATGAAAACTTGCTAACTACATTTTCTGTAAATTTCCCAGGCTGCTTCTGGTGCTTTGGTTTGTCGATTTGTTATAGGGAGAAGTTTTAAAGTTTTCATTCTTTTTTTATTTTATGGAACATATCTGTAGGCAGTTAATAAGTATTTTCTTTTAAAAACTTTTTACAGGGTGTTTCCTGAACTGAGACCTCAGTGTCTGTGCTCAGGCCAGGTTCTCTGGAGTTGCCTGGGACTCCCAGAGCCTTCCACTGTGAGATGAGGATCCTTCCTGGCACAGATTTGTTGAGATGCACGTGTATGCCTGCAATGAGTGATACCATCAACTGGGCTGTTCACACCTGTGAAACATTAGAGGGTGGTAACATGAATAGGTACATACTTTACCCTCTCCTGGCTTGAGTCCAGGGAGGGGGTCTCCATAGGTACCTTGTTGGTTACTGGAGAGAGGCGTTTTGCTCTAGAGGGTGAACCAGAGAATTCTGATTCAAGCTTAATGGCCTGAACGTGCTAAAGTTTCTTTTGTTGACTGTATAATCATAACCACTTTTATTCAGAAATCTAGCTGAAATAGTATCCTACTTTATTCTCTATAAAGCCTGGTGCTTAATGGACTTTGTCCAGAAGTGGCAAACTTGGATGGTAAAACTTCCTCACCCTAGAGGACTTCAATTCTCCACTTTCCTGTTAGAGTACACCAAGGTGGGAGCCACTCCAGCAGCCAAGAATTTGGAATGTTTGTTACAGGGACAAAGATACTACAAGTGAGATAGGTGAGGTATGAAAAAAGAAGAAAATTAAATACAAAATGGTTTCAATATGCAGTATAAAGAGAAGTTGAAAGAAAATTAATTCTTCTTATTCTTCAGGGAATAGTGAGAACCCAGTGGGATTGAGGGTGAAATCTTATACCCATTGGAATCAACTGAAATGTTATAATAGAGTGCAAAACTCTTAATCTCTTGCTTTTAGTGACTTCCCCAAGTCACTGCAGTGGAAATCCATAGCACAGCTGGGTCCTTGTACCAGCCTTACCTATGTTTTAAAAAGGGGAAAATGAGAATGGAAGAACACAAGGATGTCTCCATGAAATTTGTGCAAGTTTTTCTGAGCCCTGGTGAAAAATGATGCAGTTTTGAAATGTGATTTGCTATGGCCCCAGTGCAGTGATAAGTTCACTGGAGTTGTTTTGACACCTGTATGTGACAAAATATATGGCAGCCTTCTTGAATGTCAGTGGTGTACCTTTTGGAACAGCTGCCTTCTGCACGTGCAGTTAGGAGGAGACCTTTCTGATCAGGTGGTTGGTGGGTGGTTAAGTTGTGGGTGAGATCCTGACTTGATTGCAGGTAGTGCAAGTTTGCCCTTGGAGCAGGGTTGTTCCTTTAACAGGTTTGAGCGAGTGTTTGCTCTGGAATCAATTAAGATGCTGATAGCAAAGGAAGTCAGTGTGCCCTTCTGTCCCTTCTTCACCCCCAAGACGTTGAGACAACTACCTTATTAGATTCTCTTTGACTAATGAGTGTACATGAGCAAGGCAAAAACCAACTGGCTGACGACCTTAACGCTTCTGTCACCCTTTGCTGTAATGCAAAAGGAGAAGAAACGGTGGGGGAAGACTCCCACCCCCTAACCCCCCTCAATTCTTAGGACTATGATAGGGGGTCCTTAAGGAAAATATCCTTTAGAATTCCTCTAAGAAGGATTCATGTCATCCATCATATGTTGAAGGGGAAAATGTTTTGAATGATTTAGTCAAAAAAATTGCTGTAATTTCTGAAGGTGTATTGCATGATTTTAATTTTTAGATTTAAGGCAAAAAGTATTGTTATTTTTTTCTTTCGGGTTCCTAAATGGAAGAGCCAACTCAGACCAGCTGGTAGCTTGCATGAGTAAAGACTATTAAATTTGACTTAGGGCTTTAACTATTGTAGGCAGTTTGTTCAGTGTGAAGAAAACTGGAGTGTGGAACGATACTGTATATGGATCTGTGCTGTGTGTATGTATAAAAGTAATATTGATTCATTCAACAGTGTGACATTACCGGATGGACTTGGCTGTAAGCATGTGATGGCTTCAGAGGAATTCCCCACAAATTTAAAGATAAGAAAATTCCTGCTTTTAGAATACATATCCTTCAGAATAGAAATCCAACTTACTTGATCTCGAATTGCTGGTGCTTGCAACATAAATTTCAGTTTTTAGAGTCCTGTTCTACAACCTGGAGAGGTGTCACTTCAGTGGATCAGAAAACAAGAAAGCTTTTCTAATTTAGATGGGAACAGCAGGGGGTAGTTTTTTGTGCTGCTGCTTCAAGAATAGGAGCCTTGCTGTAGAGTGCATAGGATGTTGCATCCGTACACTAGACTTGAATTTGACCCAGACTGATGAAAATCAGTATTTTTCATTTTAAATGCTTCCAGATTCCTTGTGAATGATTAGCTTTATGGTCTGGGATGTAAAAATGTAGCCAGTTGTCTTGTCTTACAGAGGATGCTCATTCTGTTGGCAAAAGAGATTTATAAAAAGGTATATTTATGAAATAATGTATTTATTTAGCAAGTGTATTGTGCTGGCTCTGAAAAATATATTCCCGTTGATATGTATCAGGAAGCATTTTAATGATTCATTTAATCATGTAGAGCCTTGTGGACTTTTATATCTAAAGAAATACATATGTGTACTGATGGTTAAATTATGCATTTGTTGAAAACCTAAAAAAAAACTAAAACAAAAAAAAGGCCACCAAACCTCTAAATATACCTTTTGCAACAGGAAAGAAGCCTCAAAAAAATAAAAAATTGCAATAACAATAAAGCTGATAATACACTCTAATTGCAATTTGTGCTTCCATGTTAAAAAAAAAAAGGTAAAGTAGCAAAAGCTTCTCAAATTTCTTCTCTTTCAGCCTTCTTGGGAATGCTAAGGACATTGCTGCCTCCCTCCTGTTCTCGAAGCTCTACTCCAACTGAAAAAGCCCAAACTCCTGCAGCTCTCCCCTCCCC
>VZRN01004554.1:279932-293928 GCA_013397935.1 Dasyornis broadbenti | reverse complement strand
AAAAAAAAAAAAAAAAACAACAAACCCCAAACATCAAAACTATCCTGTGATCTGGCACATTTCACAGGTGAACAGGAATATAATTTGCAATTAAGCTTGATTTTGATATGCACAACAGGACAAGACTAATTCTTATGGCCAAGCTTTAAATATACTTTGGATATTGTTTATCTATCAGTTGACTGAAATCAGTTGTAGAGCTTTGATATGAGGAAATGTTACTCTTGGAAAAATACCAAAATTAAATACCTACTTTATAAAATGGAAATGTGGCATAAATAAACGAGCTCAAATCAAAAGTAAATAAAATTAGTCTGGTATTCTTCTGCTGACCAGCCCTATATTTGAGCTGAATAAATAGGATTTTTTGAGATGACAATAAGTAGCTCCGTGGTTTTCATTGAGATACAGGTGGGGATAAAACTTGATATTTTATTTTGAAATTATGTTACTCAGTTTCTTTGAAGTCAACTTTACAAAGTTTACGTACAGTAGTTCTGCACTTTGGTTTCATAAAATATCTTTTTAAATTTCTTTCTTGATTGTAGACTGGCAGCACTGGCAACCAACCTTACTTCTAATAGTTATTACTTAAACAAAAGAGGGGAGGGATTGGACGCATCTCCCACTAGTTATCTTTCTTTTTCTGTGTGTGGAAATTTGTGTTCTCGTTGCCCCTAAAGTCTGTTTTCTTCACCCCTGAATTATCAATAAGGGTGGATGGAACCCTGGAAGATTTTTTTCCTGCACCTTGTTTGTCTCTGTATGTGAAATGTGGGGGACAGACATGATCCAGAAAGTTATTTTAGCTTCTCTTTGAAAGACTGCACCACGCTGCTTTCCTCATTGCCCCACGGCATACTTTGAGTCTTTTTAAACATGAAGGACCCAGCTGAGAGTGCAGGTCAGGAGCTGGAAAACTTTTCTTCCATTGGTTGTAGTTGTCTCTGTATTGCAGCTGCTTTTTATCAGAAGAGGGCTGCAGCTAAGAGGTCTTAATCTCACTTTTCCTCTGAGGGTTTCTAGATTGTCAGGTGTTGACCACTTGGCTGCACCAAGCATGTCTTCTACTTGGGAGCTGCCTTCTTAGGAGCTATAGTTGGTTTGTTGAAGGGTAGATACAGTCCTTTCATCTACATTTTGTAAAGAATTGCATTTCATGGCTGAGATCTAGTTAGCAAACATAAGAGCTAAATTTTTGTGTCGTAGACAATGGTCTGAATCATTACAGACATAAACCACATGATTTATGATAAAATTGGGCAGCAGCTTGTAATGAGAAGCTGATAAAAACTTAAAGCAAAGTCTCAATGCTCCAAAGAATTTTAGTAGCATATAAAATAGATCTTTCCAGCAACTCCTTGCTTTGTAGTGAACCCAGACTGATTGGTATCCAAGTCAGACTTGGATATTTGTCGTTTTCAGACTGTTAATGTGGGTACTCCCTTGGGAGAAAGATCCCTCTGTAAACAATAAGGTTAATATTCAGTTTATTCTTCAATCGATTACACTTCCATTTTAGTCAGCATCTTTTATTTTTATGTTTTTAAAATGTGAGAATGCAAAGCAGAATGAAAGAAGGAAGAGGATATCCTGTGCATGGGCAGGGTGGAGTGTCATCCCTTCTTTGACTGGCTTCTCTCAAGTTAAACCAGGAGGGAAAAAGTGAAAAGGAATAGTAGTAAAACATTTGTTCCTTTGTTATTCTTGTTATTTTCAGTGCTGACGGAGGGAAAATACCTTTGATGGCCATGTTATTTATTTTCTGTACACCTTTTCTAAGTGCATTTTTGATTGTACTGTCAGGGAAGCCATTATCTTACCTTGGACAAAAAGATATTTTTATTTTTTAAAAATGGCTTTTGTGCTATCTTTAACTGTATCAACCGATTCAGTGACTATCCTCAAAAGTTAAATGTTTATAGAGTTACAGATTTGCTGCTAACAGTGTGGGAAGGCAGGCTTTGCTTGGTCAGTTCAGTTGTGACTGTAAAATCTTTATATGAAATGAGTAAAATGCAAGGACAGAGGAATAGCTTAAATCGCTTCAATGTTCAATCTGACATTATTTAGAATGGACATTGAGGAGAATATAATTAACCTCAAAGAAACACCTTCTGATCACATTTCTGTATGTTTTTATTAGCATGTTGCCACTTATGGGTGCCTCAGGCTTTTTACCACTGCTCCTTTGAGCCGTTTCTTTACCAGGGTGGTTCTTTCTGTGTGCTAAAGGAGAAGAAACTGCAGTCTGCTGAAACGCCTTAGAGCTGCAGTTATAAATAGACTTGGAAGCAGCAACAGGCTGGGTCCACTGCCTCTGTAATGGCCCTTTCCAAATACTTTGAAACAAATGATTCATCAAATAAGGAACACTAAAAGAAGAAATCTGCCAATTTGTAGAATTTGACTCCTCCTAATCAGAGCAAGGCAACAGGATGTTGAGTTCCTGCCCTGCACCTGATTAAAGCCAAATGCACTAGGAACAGCTGGGAGTAAGAGGAAGCACCAAGCTCTTCTCAGTTGGGGGTAGGACAGCAAAAGAATTTTTTTAAATCCTTTCCACCTTTGTTGTTCTGTTTTCCTGACTCTTTTGACAGATAAGCACTTATTTCCTTTGGTATTTGGACCCCTTAGAAACCACATAGAATGTACAGAATATAGGAAAAAGCTGCATGTGTATCTGCCTGATCTAGGCAGTCAATTTTGGTCACAATGTTATTTAACATTCCTCATCATCAGTGTAGCCAAATTGCTAACTTTACAGACTCTGGTCATGCAGGTGCCAAATTCTCTGAGTTCTGCCCACCCACCTTCAGCAAGTTAAAACCTGTAAGAGCAGCATGGAGACCAAGATGCATTTTCCATCTGGATCGCTGTGGTAGTTCTCACTGCTGCAAGCTCACGCAGAGCCCCTCAATGAACGTGCTTCTCTTTTTTTTTTTTTTTTTTTTTTTTATGGAAACACTGAAAAAATGTGAAACCTTTGTCAGTGTTTTCTTTCTGTGCTCTAGAAACCATAAAAAACACAGCTTTTTAAAGCTTCAGAGTACACACATGCCCTCAAATAAGTGTTAAGCAGTTATTTTTCCCCATGCTGTTGTAGAATGTGTTGCAGATTATAGCCAAGCACAAAAAATAAGTTTCTTGTACATATGCTGTAGATACAGTAACAGTTACACAGTGGTTTATTGCTTAAAATACAGCAATTACTTCAGTATCAGAAATCTTCCCAGAACCTCAAGACAAAGCTCCTGCTTTACCATTTCTTGAAGTAACTTCTTATGTGATTATTCCTGGGCTTTCTGCACCCATATCACAGTGCAACTTTATGTGTGTGCAGCCTCCCCTCTATGCCTTGAGCCAATAGAACAGGCTGTTCGCTCCTGCACTCCCTGGAATAGATCCAGCAAGCCATCAGATCGGGAGCAGGACTTCTCTTGGCTTCCCCAAACTTTGGATCAGGCCTCCTGCTGCAAGCATTTTGTACTGTGGCATCCGTGCCTCAGCTCCTTTGTCCGTGAGCATCAGCACTGCCAGGGAGCCAGAGTAAGAACCTTCATTTTAATGCTTCAGAAGAGCAGGCAATTCATAAAAAAAATCATTTTCTTTTTAAAGATGTCCCTGAAAAGGTTTTTTCTCATCTTGAAATGTGCCTATAAATGTCTCAGTCTGCATACACTTTTCTTCTCTCCGCTACTAAAGTTTGCCAGATATTCCATTTCTGTGCCTCCCTTTTTGCTTCAGCTTTTCAGGTTAACTTTCAGAACTGTTTTGTGAGAAATAGTGTTAACAGTGTACCTGACATGTGAGTACTGGAGCTTACCATAACACAGTGAGAATAGCTGCTGCCAAATTTTATGACCTCCAGGGCTTCATATTTAAAATCTTGGTACATGTCAACCAAAACAGTATGACTTTACATCAATCAAAGAAAAGTGATACTTATATACACAGTTGAAAAGCCAAGGGTCTCTGCAGATATTGAGAGAACAGAAGGATGCTTCCATGAACTTGTGCTGTAAAATACAAAACCTCAGGTACTTCATGTTCCTCTTTTGACTTTTCTGTGAAATGCAGGATTTTGGCTGAGGCTTGGGTGACTGTCGCGTGGTGTTTCAAGGGAAGAACAGGTCAGCAAGTGTCTGTACTGGACTGCTACACTGCCTTCTCGTCTTTGCAATGGGGGGCTTTGCCCCTTGGGAGAGCTGAGATGGGCTCTTTGGGCAAAAAGGTATTGAGGCTTGAGGAAAATGGGCATGTTTCAGAATACAGCAGGTATCATTCTGTTGTTTGGCTTCTAGCACCTGCTGGAAAGTGACAAATTGCTCTCTTTTTTCCTTTGATATTAATTTGTAATGTGCTTTCCTAATATAGCTTAGGAAACTCTTTATAAATTATTGTTCACGCTACATGTGATAATACAAGTTGTATGTATACAGACTAAGTCCAAGCACTGGAGCAATTAAACTCCTACTCATCACATAATGTGTTTTTCCTGTCTTGTAGTGCCAAAAAAAAGGTGTTTGAATGGATCTAGAGATGCTCTTATTTGCTCTGAGCTAATGGAACTTGCCTGCTGCTATTTTGGAATGCAGTCATTATGTATTCTTAGATGTCTCTATATTTAAAGCCCAAAGCCGATACTGGATGTTGATACAACTTGTGGAAACTTGTGTGGTAAATCTGATTCTCCCCCATCCCTTTGGTTCATTTGTGGAAAGAGATTGCTTTCAGAGGAAAATGCTCTAAGAGTTAGAGGTTAATTTCCATTAATTGAAATTTTATATTTTAGAAGAATATGAAAAAACCCCTGCAAATAAGTTTCTTAAAGTTTTCCATTAGATGCTGTGATTTAAGTGGTTCCGTTGGTATTCTATATTTCTCAATGCATATTATGGTTTGGAGAAATAAACACATTTGTTTTCCTATTTAACCTGGGAAAAGATTGTGAAAAATTTATAGACAATACTATTGAAAAATCTTTAAAATGATTTTAAGGAGATTCACACAGATTAATTCTTTGACTTATGCAGTTGTCAGAATATGACAAATGGATGTGTTTGTGGGATGCTAGTGTGCTCACATGTAAGTGCAAATACGTGTGTGTGTCTCTGTGCATTCTCCCTAGGGTTTATTTTACCACATACCCCAAAGGAGGTGTGCTGTTGCTTTCTGTAAATTAGAATTAAGGCCCACTGTGTGTATATATATGTGTGTGTGTATATATATGTAAAGCAATGGCTTTAATGCTTTTTGGACACATTACAGACATTCCAAAGTTTACTTCATATGTATTCTCCAGATCCCTTCATGCCAGAGAGAAAAAGTCAACAAGGAGAAAACAAAATTTTTATTATTTCACTCCAACAATGCTTGGTCTCAAAATGAGCCAAAGGAGTCTTTCTTATGACTCATTTTCCTTTTCCCAACAAACCCAGATGGCTGTCTGTCTTTAGGGGTGCTTTTTCTTAAAGAAAACTCATTAACTCAGAAAATAAATGCATCTCATGATGCTTTCATACACTTTTTTTTCCTTTTTTTTTTTTTTCTTTGGTGGACAGTGGTAAATCACTGAACTGTTACAAAGAAATTTAGCAAAAAGCGTATCCTATGATGTTGGCGGAGACACAGAAGCAATGAAACTAATGCAAATGAAAGCAGGAATTCATCAGTACTCGAGAGAGGTGTCCTGTGCTTGGGAAAACCTTTCATTTGCTTTGAAATTATCTAATGCCAGCCTTGCAGTGTAAAAAGAGCTACTTCCAATGTGTTCCTCTCTGCAAATGAAATTGGAATAGACACAGAAGACTTGACATGAACCATAGTAAAACTTTACTTGCCTAAACAGGATTTTGGGTAGATTTAGTGAATGTTTTGGTCTTATAAGGCATTGTGACAAACTTAATGAAGTTCAGGATCTTCAGGGCTATCCATCTACTTTTTTCTTTTGACTCTAAGTGGAGGGGTTTTGTGATGTGACTCAGGAGATAAATACAGGAGCGTAACTTTGTGACACAAGCCTGGGAGGGAGGGTCATCTTGTCTGCTTCATCTAGGAAATTTTTTCCCTCCTGCTTTCATTTTGGAATAATCCAAGTGAGGTCACTAATTCAATAAAGATGCTGACGAAGATAAACCGTCTTCGTTGTTGCAGTTTAATCTGGCAAATCAGCTCCAGAGATTTGAAAGTGCATGTGTTTGTGAATGGGTGATTAGTTGATGCTGGCAGAGCCAGAAAGAGAGGTTAGCCTGATGCAGCTGTCTTTGCTGGAGTCTTATTTCTGTCAAATTTGCCCTTTTTGGGAGGCACAGCAAGGACTTAACTCTGTCTCACAGCTTTTGTGTGGCATCACAGCAAGGAAACTTCCAGTGATACACCTTTGACTTCTGCTCAAGGTCATGAAGGGATCATGACCACCTGGAAATTGGACTTTCAATCTGCAGCTGTGTAAGTCACTGCTCCTGTGTGGTGCATGCCCGAGGTACTGAGCTCAGGGTTGATTTTCTGAGATTTTCCAGGTACTGGTATACACCTGTATTTAATGTAGAGTTACAGTGTAGGAACTGCCTTTCAAAAAGATCTGCTCAGGTCACAAATCTGAAAGAATGATGAAGTTTCCCAACGTATCATTTAATTAAATAAAACACAAAGAAACATTACTTCGAGTTACCCAGTTTCCCTCATGGAAACCCTAAAGAAACTGCACTCGTAGTTTTATTAACCAGACCTTCCCACTCCCCATACCCACAACTGAAAAGCCCTATAAATGTCTTTTTTTATTTCTTTTTTTAAGATGTGTGCTGAGGAATCATTAGCCATCTGTCTGAATATTTTCTGGTGTCGTCAAAGAAACTCCTTATTTGATATAAGGTTTCCACCTTATAATGCTGAGACACTTCCTATTTCTTCATTCTCATATACTCTGAGGTGTGAGATACCCTATTTTTATCTCTTTCTTTGCAAATAGGTTATCAGGCTTCCAAATAGACTGGTCACTCACAAATCTAGTGTTTTTTTCCTTGGTAACTTCCTATAAACTTTTGAGTTGCTTTTCAGCTTGCAGGTGGAATCAATTGTTGTTTCTAAGTTCTTTAATTGAAAAAAAAGGTTTAATCAAACTAGCTTAAAACCTCTTGTGACTTGGGTTGAGAAAGGTAAGTGCACTGGGCAGATTACAGTTTTTAGTCTAGGAAAAAGTTTTGGGAATGTGAACCCAAGATGTCTCTGTGAGGAGCCAGTTAGGGTCCAGCCTATGTGTTAGCCAAGCTCCCTCCTCTGCAGAACTGGGCATTTCTGTCTCTGAAAGCAGTTTCATTACATCAAAGGTTTATATGCTGGACAATAGGAGATGCAGAAGAATTTAGAGATTGTGGTGAGTGCTGGACTATACACAGGGCAGTGTCATGCCAGAAAAACAGTGAGGCTGATACAGGATGCTACTGAGTAGGAATATGGAGTCAATATTGCTTATATAATCTAATATGAGAACACCTCAGGTCTGCTGCTTTCCAGAATATGCTGGGAATAGGAAACAACTTAAAGACAAAAGTGATTCTTAGGCCTGGAAAACAGTCTTGCAGGTAAATGACATTAGGAGACCACTAGAGTTACTTCATTAAAGCCAATGTGAAGCAGCTATTTGATCCTGCTCACACAGGGAGTAAGATGTTTGGTATTACAGGGTGCTTAACCTCACAGGCAATTACTTGGAGATCCAGTGCTGAAAACTAAAGTTAAACAAATTCAAGCTAGAGAAGAGGTGCAAATTCTTAAAAGTGAGGACAATTAGCATTTGAGCGGCTTACCAAAGGAAGTGAAAGATTCCCCATTACTTGCAGTCCTTAAATCAAGATTGGATGCTTGCCTACGAGATATAAATAACTACTAGCTATTTACACAGCTTGATACAGGAATTACTGAGTGAAATCATATGGCCTGTGTTATGTGGGACTTCATTATACTAGAAAAAGGAGAATTCTGGGTACCGTTAGCTATATGTGTATAATTGTTACTTACGAAGGTGGTAAATACAGCAACAAAAATGTGTGTTTCTTCTCATTCAGTAATCATTTTCCTTGGATTTATGCATGTAGCAGTCAGAATAGCTGATGATTCTTTCAATTTTTCATCCACAGGCTTAAATAATACCAGCTATGGTTTTTTTATGTTTTGCTCTGTAAAAAATGAAGCTGTTATTGGTGTTTCTGGTTTAGCTTCCAGATTCTTACACTAGCACACTTCATACTAAAGCACGTGAGTTATAAACACTGAAGTAGTGTTTAACAAAAAAATCCTCTGACAAAACAAACAAACAAATGATCCTGTTTCCTTTATAAATTAAATTAAAAATTAAAATTGCATCTCCAAATTTTCTATGGAAAATCAAACCACAAAACTGATTTAATATTTCCTTAGATTATTTAGAAAACCTGAATTAACTGCATTGTGTAATGTAGTATTTTAGACTAAAGATTTCACATACATATATCTACATAAAGAGAAAAACACATATTAAGATGTTTCAACTGGAAGGACAAAGTAGAAATCACCTGGTTTATTTCCAGGTAATGGTGTCAGAAATCCAATTCTTCTGAAACTGTAAAAACAGAAGACCTGCAGAGGTCTCACTGGTTTTAAAAGCCTGTCCTAGTAATCCCAGAATTATCAAGACAACTAAAATAAAAGAGCTAGTCTTGCATTTAACTTACAGGCAAAGTAATTCCATTTGAAATTTATAAAAGCTAACTCCAACTTCTGTAAAGACAGCCTTTCCAAAAGTACTTTGCCAAGACTTAGGTGTCTTCAGCCATCTGTAAGGGATTACTTTCTCTTAATGTATTTCAGCAGTGGGGCAGTGGGAAAGCCTTGGTGACAACGACACTAATGCAATAGGCGTGATTTCTTTTCCCTTTCAATTTATTTTGGCAATCTTGCAAGAAGAGGGAAGCAGTTCTAAACCAGCTACTGCAGCCTCGAGTGTGCTGAGTGCACTTTGATGTCCCCTCTATGTTATGTCTTCTGTAAGGGAATAATCAGGTGGGTAATAAAAAGATGTTTAGGATCATGCCCAACTTTTGATGTGCTTTATTTTCCAAAACTGCTCTATTAGGGGTGGTGGACACAGTAAAAGTTGGCAGAAACTATGTCTGGGCAGTGGAACTCCAGGAGAGATGAGAAGACACTGGCTCTGGCAGGCGGCTGTTGTTTGCAGGACTGCAGGGCGGGTGGTGTTGCTGGACAGATGACTTGAAGCAGCGGCTGCTCCGCTCACAACCAAACACTTCAGCTAATTCATCACAGGGCTCTCGGCCGCTTCGCTTGTGCAAACTTAAAAGGTTGAGGCAGTAAATAGTTTATTGCCACCGAGGCCTGTTGAACATTGATCACTGCTGAATTCCCTCTGTTTAGATGTAACTTCTTTTGAAATACGCTCTGTAGGTTTAGTCTGAGAGCAGGATAATTGCCGTGAGGGCTTAGGGTTTGAAAGCAGACACTTCTACAGCCAGAACTCAATAGGCTGCCAAGACAGACTAGTGTGAAACATTACAGCATTATATTTTCTTAATTCTCAGGGCTAGAATGAAGCCATAGGAAAGACTGTTTTTTGAGGCATGGAAGGGTAAAGTCATGTGGAGTTTGCCTGTTTCTAACCTATTAATAAAACCATTGCTGTAGTCCTATTTCCAGCCTCTCTGGGGTGTATGCTGCAATTCAAGGCATCTGATGGTTCTCCTTAGCCTAGTGTGGAGGAGCTCCTTAATTGGTGTGCAATTAAGATTTTTTCAGTGTGTGAATTGCTACGGTGAAGTTACAAACATTCCAGAAAATACTCCTGCTGCTCATGTAGCTGTATGCATTTTTCATAGCCCACTTTTGTACAGGATTCTGTCTCTCACCACTGAGTTTCTGAAAAGGGGCTGGCAGTATCCTGTCAATGCATAGTGCTGGTTGTGTGCCCAACCACCTTTTTGAATGCCAAGTTCTGCCAAAACGTGATCTAATGACTCCAGGCTTTGGATCCAAATTGACTAATTTCTCTAACCTGGGGGAGAATTATGGGTTTGGGAGGGCAGATTACAGCAGTAGTTTAAAAATATAGAACAATACGAATTGTATGTGCTTAAGTGTTTATGATCATTTGTGATATCACGACAGCGTATGCCACATTTTTGGTGATTGTGTTCTCCTTAGAAAGGTGAATTCTCATGAACTTGGACCCTGACCCAATCATCAGATCCCCCAGGATGAAACCCGGTGTCCATGGGGAACTTCTCAACTTTGCTCAACCTGTGTGTATCCTTGAGGTTCTAAATTAGCTCTGGTTAAGCTGAGGTTATTTATATTTACATCACTTACTTGTTTTTCAGTAAAAACTTGCAGTTAAAGGCACATAAAGAATAAGATAAGAAATTTTAGAGGAATTTGAGCTTCTTGACCTATTGTTCTCTAGCATATTACATATGAATGTAAACTTATAAAGAGGAGTTGCAGTCTGGACAGCATGCTGACAGATTCAGAGCTGTTTATCAGAGATAAAATCTTCATCTTTGGTCCCAAAATAGAAATGTCACCACAGATTGCAAAGAGAGGGAGTTGAAATACATTTCCATGTACCATAACCTGAATTTTGTAATAAGCTCTGATTAATACTTTTATCAAACTGTACTGGAATATCATAAGTTGACTCCAAACTCCAATTTTAAATGTATGAATTGATGTGACTCTTGGGGATGGTACTGTGCAGGGCCGGGAGCTGGACTCCATGATCCTTGTGGGTCCCTTCCAACTCAGCTTGTTCTGTGATTCTGTGAATATTTTGATACAGTTTTGAAGAAAAAGAAAAAAAAAAATCAAATAATAAAAATCGAATTCCTGTACCTAACAGGTTTCTATAAAGTTCAAGACCAAGGCAGTAAAGTGAGAAGGGGAGAAAAAAAAAAAAACTGGTGAGCAGTCAATCAGTTTCTCTGTATGTGGCCTTACTCTTTACTGAGAAAACAGTACCTCAGGCTTGCCAGCTGTGAAATTTTTAGTTCATCTTTACCATAGAGCTCATGACATTTTTTCCTCGTTAAGACAGGGCTGTGAATAGATGATGGATGAACCGTAGACTCATTGTGTTAGAAATACCTATTTCGTTTTAAAAGCTCAGCCCCTCCTTGTTAAGGCAGTCGTTCCCACTTCTAACAATAGAAGAAACATCGTGGAGTCATAGTTCAGCTACAGTGAAAGACTTCATTCAGTGATTTGATGAATAACGAAGGGAAATGTGAGAAAAATAATGTGACAGCTAATAACTTTTTGTTATCCCTTCCTTTGCTGTCTTGAATTGTAAAATATTGAAATTTTTTTAAGGTTAGGTGAGAATTCCCAATGCAGGCAGAACAGTTTTCAGCTGAAGGAGATTCTGAGGAGGAATTTGCAGATTTTAGAGGCAAAGAATTAATCTGAACTAAAGCTTGTACTGTTTAGGATGTGTATTTTAGAGCAACTGTTGCGTCTCATGTTCCTCAAACAGCTTCAGTTTTACCATTCTAGGGAAGAAGAAAATAACAAATATTTGAAACAGACTTCTGAGATACAGTGCATAGTTGCTCTGCTGTTTGTTGAAATATGTTTATATACAATTTTATGAGCATACTGATTTTCCAGATACTGAATTTCATAAAAACACAGTAACTGGACAGAGTTTGAATTTGGAATTTTGTGGGAAGCTATAATTTCAAAAGTGTTAGTGGTGGTTAGATGTCGATGGGAGCTAAAGTCTTGGGGCAGTGTTGGGGATACACAAGACTCAGGATCAGATTGCTGTAATCGTGGCACGGTATCTAATTAGATCTCATACCTGCACATGGTAAGTTCCTGTGATGATATATTCCACAGTGTTTGCTCTTTTTGTACAGAGCGCCAATAGTATCAGTTCAGTAAAGGGAATCGAGTATCTGTGTGTTCTCTCACCTTGGCAAGAAAATTCATTGTTTATTTCCTCTTTCTGCAGGATAAAAATGCCCTGTAAATATATTAGTAGGCCGACACATTGCTATACTTTACAAACATAGTAGCTGTTTTCTCTGTAGATTTGGCAAGCTTGTAGCATTAAAAAATGCCTCTGCATCTGCATTTCCCTAAAGCAAAGATGTAAGTAGATACCAGTTATTTTTTGAGTTGGATATATATTGGCCAAGTCTGTTTACCTGAATCTGAGGATTTTCTCTATTGCCAGTATAGCTAAGAAATCTATAATGGTTTGATTCTCACTTATTTTTCAATTTTCTTAGGAAAAGTTCAGACTTTTATAAGATAATACAGAGAGTATAAGACTTCAGTGCTCTCTAATGATATCTGTTAGCTCTAGAAACAGAAAAAAAAAATTGTAGTTGCATGCAGGTAGTATGGTCAAAGCATGTTGCTGTTTTAAGGATAGCACAGTTTATTTGAATTTTCTGAGTAACAGGCTTTGCAGAATGAGGTTTAATCACATTTTATTTGTTGTATTTGTTAATTCCATTACTGTATTAACTGCAAGCTACTAACAAGTTTTGTTTATGTGTATATGTGGAATTTTTTAATGTGTGTTTGTCTTACTGGCTTTTCTTTATCTATTTTTTCCTTTATCATGCTGACATGAGACGTGACATCTCTTTACTCATGATGTTAATTAGCAAAAAGGAAGAAATCTTGACACTTTGATTTTTTTTTTTTTTTTTGCATTTCGCTAATGTAAACTATCAACCTTTCATTTTTCATACTCAGAAATACACCCCTTTCCCTTTCTTTTTCCTCCCACCCAACAGTTTTGAGGGTGTGGTTATCATGAGTTAATTGCAACCCTGAGGGGTTTGAGACACTTGGGTGCATTTCATACCTTTTAGCTGTCCAAGGATGAGATTTTCACACGAAGGCTCCACCCCATGGTATTTTATATTTTATTGCATAAATCAGTCTGTGTGCCTAGGGATCATTTATCATTTCCCTAATATTCACCAGGGTACAAACAGTACTGTTCCAGTTCCATTCAACCTCCTTATTTCTCCCTCCTACTCCTGCTCAAAAAAAAAAAAAAAAGGTTGGCAAGATGCTAAAATTATATAATGGCAGTTCTGTATTTAATGCAGAAATCATACATTATCATAAAAAACTTTCACCCTTGAGTACTCTTTGTACTTCTGAGAACATGATATATGGCTGACTAGCGCACTTAGCAATGATGACTTCATTTAAATCTTTCAGTTTCTGAGAAAGGGATTACTGCCTAGAACCTAACCGGTATGAAAAGTACATACTTTCAGATGCAACTGCAGTTAATATCAGCTTAAATTTGTGTGTGGAGAAAGTACTCTTGCAACATGAGAGGTATTAAAATGTATAGGAGTGGAAATTGAAACATTTGCTTTCATGCCAAAGCTTTTTAATTTTTTTACCAATTATCGAATTTTTCATCACCATTCACTATTTACATTTCTCAGGCTTCGCAGTACAGCTTCTTTGGTATACTAGTGATGCAGGATCAGAAATTAACTAATGTTTCCAAACTCCCATATGACACTTTAGAAACTTCCTCTGCTTCTCTGGCAAACAGGCAGCACCAGTTTGTTTCTCCCAGTGTTTTGTGGTTCCTTGACAGAACTTTTTGTGTCCCAGGTGAGGATGCTCAGAGCCCTAGTGCAGCTTGGGGTCAGCACACTGGAAATTAGCTAAAACTCCTACTGCAGCCACAAGACATAGGGTTCTTAGCTGATGTCAGTGTTATGTGCAATCATGGATCTTAACTTGTGGTATTTTTTCATCCAGCCGTACTTCACAGCTATTCAGCACGTTTCCCTCATGGCTAATCTCTGCTTATAATGACCTGTGCAGCAGGGCTCTCTCACTGGCCTCTAGAAGTTCTAAAGATTTTCCCCATTTGTGTGTGCATTTTATGGGCAAGTTAGTATCATGACATCTTCTTTGACTTAATACTATGTGATAAAACTTACAGACTGAATTGATTTTT
>VZRN01004554.1:229617-276175 GCA_013397935.1 Dasyornis broadbenti | reverse complement strand
GGGGGGGAACTAACAAAAAATATTTTTTCTTAAAAAAAAAGTTTATAAATTTATAGCAAGTTTTCTCAAGTTTTTCAAAACCAATTTAAGTGATTCTACAAAGGATCTGCATATCTTCAGTACAGTAATCTTTTCCAGATTAAAGGTTCTTAAGGAAAAAAAAAACCCTAGTCCCTAATGAACTATGTCAAAACTCCATTTATGAAATAATACTGTGTCATGAACGGAGAACCATTTTTGATACTTTAACAGTATCTGAGAAACTGTTGTTTGAACTGCTTTTAAATTTTCTTTAACAGTGCCATTTGGCATAAGGAATTGCAGTCTGGGAAATTATCTTCCGTGATAATAAATGCTGAAAATATAATTTTTCTCTGGTTGGAAAGGTAAAACTTCTGACAAGCCCCATAAACCTAGGGGTATTTTACCTTATGCATTGGTAGGAGGTACAAGAGAGTCAGGCAAGGTAGTAATTTGCAAAGTTTTGGGTTAATTCTAGCTTGTAGGCAATACAGAAGTTCTGTCAATATTTGGGAGGGTCCATTATGTTAAGCTGTGTTTTGCAGTTTTGTTGTGTAGGAAGGCAAAGAGAGGAGACTGTTATTAGCAAAGCTTTGCCATACTAGATTATTGGTTTAATTCAATATCTACCTAGCCTTCCACTGAAAATCTATCAAAATCATAAAGCAGATAGATGGTGAAGGTCTGGTTGCTCTTTCTAGAGTTTTTTTTTCCCTTTCTTTCATTGCTTGTGATGATGCTTTTATCACTTCTGTGAAAAACGTCTTTCAATGTGTACTGAAAGCATCAAGGAAGCAAGGATGAAAGTTTTTTGAGAAGCTTCAGAATAAAAAACCGCCCAGAAACTATAATATAGTTGTCATGTTAGAATTTTAAATAACCTATATGTTTTAAATTAATGTCTTTATATGTGAAAGTGAGTGAGAACAGTGCTAGTTCTTTGGAAGTGACTGCATTCCCTGCATGGATGTTATTCATAGTTCTCTATTCCCCTGGTACATATAAAGCAAAATGAATTGGCTATCTTTTTACATCTCCCTTTGAATGTTCTCTAGTGACTCTGCAAGTTGCCCCTTTTTGTCTTTCTATTAAATAGCATTTAAAGCTTCTGGCACAGCTGGACTTTAGTACGTAAGAAAGCTTTTAGGGTATTACAATGTCATTAGCTATTGAAGGTACAGCACTTGAAACATCGAAACCCATCCTGACTTTGCTGCATGTGGCATATGCTTAAAAGTTTAGGTATATATGTATATTGTTGAAGCTATCCCTGAACAAAATCATACTGACAATGAATAAAGAATCAAGGCTTCTTTTTTAAAAGCTTCTTTTCTAATCTCTGTAATTTGAAACTGAAGACTTAGAACAGTGGGTCAGAGATTGTTCTGCAAGATAAATCCCTTGCATCACATAACCCTGACAACTCCCCAGTTCCATCAAATTAATAACAAATGGATGAGAAGATAAGCAAAACTAATGGAGAGGTTACATTTTTGTGACAAAGGTTTATGGCCATACTGAATCTCATGTACTGTGATATCCCTCCTCCTTTTCCTCCTCCGCTTTGCTATTTTTTTTACTCTCAGATCTGAGCATTCCTCTATCTGTAGCTCTTCTGTGGAGGAGATGTAATGAATAACAAGCTGAACTGTATGTTTCCAAGAAGTTGCTGTGAACAACGCTCTACTCCTCCAGTAGAAATCACTGATTTTTTAAAAGGCAAGGCCTCATTTTTGCGCACTGTACATCCATGTTCTGCTCCTTGGATGCTGCTACATGTTTGAAGATTGAAACACACTGCTGTAATCCCATCTCCCTGTCTTCTTAAAACCGTGCAATAATGTAGTTTGGTAGCAATCACTGAATGTCATCTGGACTGGCCCTTTTCACAAAGCTGGACCAGCTTACAGCAGGTGGCTCAGGGTGATGACCCGAGGTGTAAACCTTTCTCTGGGCAACTCCCTTTTAATCCAGTCTGTTAAATTCTCTTGGTTCACTTCAGTAGCTAGGTAATGAGCAGAAGAGTAAACTATTTGCAAATTGCCTCTGTTGGAGAGCTGTTCCAAACACACCTTTGAATCCAATGATCAACACAACTGTACAAGATGTAGGAGACTGTTTTATTAAAATGGAGAATGGATATTCCAATTTAAGGATTGTGCCATCAAAATTTTGAAAATAATAGGGACCTGGTGGTTCTTCTATAGCTCTTAGCTGGCCACTCATAAACCGGCAGGCTGCTTTAAAGGCAAAGGTGAATACGATGACCTCGAGAGTTCGATTTACAACTGCACCTGCAGTGTGCCAGGGAGCAGTCACTTTCTAAAGAAACTGAATAATGATTCCAACTTTCAACCCCTACTGATAGGGGGTCAGATAAATATGAAATGTTAACTACTCAGGGAGTATTTCTCCATGCTTATTCTCTGCTTTGGGTTGATTTTATTTTTTCTCTTTTTCCCCCAACAAAAAGCAAGTAGCAGTTTCTGCTCCTAAGAGGAAAAAGGGAACCTGTTTTAATAATGCCAAGCTAGTTCTCTTTAAAGATTATTTCAGCAGGTTTGCATCAAGAGCTCGAAATTAAACAGGGGGAGAGTTGTCAGGAAGACTTACCCAAGACAAACTATGAGAAATGGCCAGGTGAACATACACTGTGGAATATGTTAGGGGGCCTCTTGATCATGATCATTGAGTATTTCAGCTGCAAAGGAAGTTTTTATGGAACCTGAGGCTCATCAAGGACCATTTCCAATCCCCAAACAGCAAAAAGGGGTTTTTTTGTGCTTTGGTTTGGGCCTTCACAGTTAGAGGGGAAGGTGAAATGCTGGCCCACTCATATCAAAGCCAAAATTTTAACCACTTCAGGAAGTCTCTCCAGTCTCACAGCCTGCAGTACATAGTGTGACAGAGCTGCAGTGAAACTCCACCATAGGACCAAAATGCAAGCACTGGTAAAGAAACACGTCTTTTATCAACTACACTGCTTATTCCTTTGCATTGTAAATAACTTGAAAATCCAAGTTACCCAAGCTCTCTTTCTGCAGCAATATTGGGAATGTCTTAAGCTAACATAAATTTTAGGAAACAATGTTGACTTCTGCTTCCACTTATAAAACCTTTCCTTTTCTAATTCTCTACTTGTAATCGTGTTGTCCAAATACTCTGATTTTGTACAGATCACTTTATTTTTTTCTGTCTTGCTAATGAGAGAACAGGGAAATAAATAGGAAAGAAGATAAATCTACAAAAGGTATGTTCATTTTATCCAGAATTTCAGTCACTACTTTTTTAGTCTGTTTCTGTTTATCTAAGAAATTGAACAAGGCCTTAAAATATCAAGAGTATTGCTTAGTAATAAGCAATTTAGAGCTATTGAATGATTATTTTTCTGTATAGCAAAATCTACAGTTGGGGAATTTTGTATGTTTCCACCAGGCTGGGGGGGAAAGGAATTGTCATATTCTCCTAGAAGGTTACCTGACATTTTTTTTCCCATCCCCTTGACACAGCTCAGCTCCCCCAAATTCTTTATATTGCCTAAAATCCCTAGGATATCTTTTTCAGCGTGTTAGGACTTTACAGGAATTCTTGGCCCATACCCTGTATTAGATTTAGCAACTGGAATCTTATGCTTTACATGCCTGTTCCTAGGGATTGAGCAGCTTGTTTACTGAGATGATGTAAGTGATCCCAGTGGTTTTTATTGGCAGTGGAAGGCATATTGAATATTCAAAGAAAACAGAATTGATTTTAAAGAATGCAAAAAAGTAACAACTGTGAAACTTGTGAGACTTGAAACATTTCTGAGCAGTTTTTTCTGCTTTGTGATTTGCTTTTCAAGTGTAAATCTTGCTCAATGACCTGATACATATCTTCTGCTTTGATAAACCTAAAGAGTCTACCATAGGTTTTTTTTCAAAAGAGCAAAGATGCTTAAATTGATGTTATAGTTAGGTTAGCCACTTCTCCTTTTACAGTGAAAGAATAATAATTTACATTTATATTATCCTGTTTTCTCCTGGGGGCTCACATAGGCTTCCCTCTCGTAACACCAGCCTTCCAGAAATCTCATCTTCTAAAACTGAGAAGACTGTAAGGAACAGATGAAATTTCAAATCATTATTTATATTCCTTAGGTAGAGCATTGAAACATATTCTGCTAGCATATGCTTTTTTTTTTTTTTTTTTGAAAACTAATAGTAAGATCATAGCCTGTCTACTCTATTCTTCCAAATGACAAAGCAAAGATGAAGAGTCTCACAAAGCCAAAACTGTGTGTACACTAAATTGATAATTTTTGGAATATCACCATTGCTGACAACAATGTATTTGTCAGAAGGAAGTATTATTAAGTCTACAGTCTTGTATATAGTGTTTGTAGACATGATAGGAATGTGATCTTGTGGAGGGTAAGACCCATAGGTTTTCATTTAGATAATTTTCAGTGAGTTTTTAAATCTTGTTAAAGACCTTGCTAAACTTGGTTTTGAATGATCAGTTGGGAAACAACAAATTTTAAACATTGTTCTATTAAATTCAAATATTTTTTAGAGATTGAATCTGGTGATTATAAAGAGAAATAAATGGGAGGGGGGAACACAAGGGTTCAAATTCGAAAAGTAGAAACCAGTTCCCAAAACTCATTCTGATTGTAGCCACATGAACAAGAGTCCGAATGTGGTTCAGTGCTTTCATATTGTGTCCTGTGCTTGCAGAAGTGTTATAACCACTGAAACTATGCTTTTTTTCATGAAAATTTTGTCATCCTGTGTTAAGCCTTGCTGTGGAAATTTTTTCTTGACTAAGAATATATTTGAAATGTACCATATTGCAGATGAATCCAGCAATGAAGATACTCAGTATATGAAATCCCCATGTACATAAGGAGTCCATTTGCTTTCTAGTATTCTTTGAGAAAATTCTGCAGGATATTTACAGCCTGAAAAACTGGAGCTTGAAGTACTTTTGTCAAGAGTCTCCTTATTTTTCTGTGTCCACTTTTAATGACAAACTCATCACTACCCTTTGAAGGAATAAATAGACATATCTGAAAAATATACTTTTATAGTATTTCCAGTGAGCAGCAATGACAAGTGCAAAAGCATGCTGTCCACATTGTACATGGGAAGAGAGTGCCAAGGTCACTTAGACTCATATGTTCCAGGAAGGCAACTTCTATTTTGTTGGTATATCATGATTTCCCTTTTGGCACAAAATTTGTCCAGAGAGGGTGAAGAAGTATTGGATCCATGGCGTCAATATTCTTTGAGAAAACTTACAGATTTGAAATTTCTGCCAGGTAAAGAAGACTTTTCCTTAGTCCAGTCATTACAAAAACTCCATGTTTCCTTCAAAACAAGTTGTAGTTGCAGGTCTTGCTTTACACAATTGAGAGTAACGGGTAATTTTGGATTTTTGGGGAAAGAATGGAGCATCTGTCTTATGTAGCTAAATTAAAAAGTGAGTGTGTGTAAATAGTTTCTCCAAAGCATGATCAAGAGCATTCTCTGTTAGGTTTTCTGCTCTGACTCACCACTGTCTATAGTGATGTACAGAAAGACAATTTCCTAATTCAGGCACTTAAGAAAATTGTCATAAATTAAGCAGTTTGAAAATTCTCATCTGTAGGTATTAGCTAATCTCTTTTTTCCCACTGGATAAACGTGTAATCTTTCATGAGGTATGAATTGTTCTTACCTTTCATACACCTGCCTTTACAATAATTTCCCTGAAGCTTTTACTCTCAGGTAGTCCCACTGAGCTCAGTGAAGATTATTTGTATAAGTAACATCTATTGAATCTGATTCTATATTTGGTTTCTCTAAGTCCTTTTTTTTTGTGTTTTACATGCTTGTTGTTTTTCTCATGCTCATCTCTCTTAATGAAGTCCCTGCTTTTTGGGTTTTGGGGTTTTTTTTGGGTTTTATTTTTTGTTTGTTTGGGGTTTTTTTTTGGTTGGTTGGTTGGTTTTGGGGGTTTTTTTGTTTTTTTTTTTTTTTTTTTTTTTTTTGCTTTATTTGCTTTTTTTAGCTCCAGTCTTTCTGCTAGTCTTGCACTTATATAAGGAGAGGGGAATAAAGTTGTAAGGGATAAGTTGTTAGCTTTTCCTGCTCTGTCCTGCTTTATTTGTAACTACTTAATTGATCTAGTATTTTATTAAACCCTTTTACTTTTTTAACTTTGAATTAGAATTGCATCAAAATTTGGTTTGCTTGTATCTGTATTTGCAATGTTATTGCCCTTATGCTCCACAGGATCTTTTAACAGTCCAGATTTTTTCATGTTGGATATTTTAGTGGATAAAACAATTTTTAAAAATTTTCCTGAATGCCATTTTGGTATAACCTACACTTCAAAATGAAATGAGTTTAGTGGTCTGAGTCCTGACCCTGGTGAACACCAGTCTACATTACAAAACAGACACAAAACTGGTGGTGTCTGCTCGGGGACACTCAGACCCAGTCAGCATGGGGGAACAATTACCTCACACCCCAGGGAGTGTTTGCTGAAGGTGAAGACTGAGGTCATTCATTAGGCAATAGGGAAAACCATTTCTTGTGAAATTGGTCTCTACACCAGCCAGAGAGCATTTCCCAGTGCTGCTTCTGTGGCCCCATTGCTCTCTCTGGTTAAGAGATTTTATGATCTGGGATCTCCTAGACTGCCTCCATTACATGTGCCATTTACTTTGTAGTAGAATACATAAGCAATGAGTTGCATTTCAGGGTGATATTTTTAGCAGGTTATTTGTTGGAAACAGTACCTTAATATAGGTAAATTCCTGGTTCTGCTACAGTTAATATGTGTTTTGCCTTTTGTTGGAGAGCTGCGATATATGGTTAATACACTAATTTATGTTCATCAGTATATTATTGACTGTACCATCTACTCATTAAGATGTTTTCCTAAGACTTTCTCTGACACCGAAGTTGAGAGACCTTAAGTGGCTGTCATCTTTGTTGCCAAATGGGTTAAAATGAAAAATGCACAGCCCTTCGTGGTAGATCAGTGCTCCGTTTCAGCTGGGTCATACTAGGTTAACAAGACAAAGTATCAGGTTTCCTTTTGTGGGTTTTTTTCTCTTTTGGTTAAAAAAAAGGCAAAAGTAAGGTTTGGTTTTCAGGTCAAAACTGTGTGTGAACCTTTTTATTTTGGAGCACAGTAATACAATTTAGATCATTCCATACCTGTATTAAATTAACCATAAGTGAAAATTCAAATTAATCAAATTATTTTTTTTCCATCTGCTGTGTAAATAAGCCTTAAACCTCCAGTGGTTACTGAGTAGGGAAAGTGGCTTAACAGGAAAAATGAATACAGGGCTATCAGTCTGAATCTGCGAAGAGACTTTAAAAATACCTGGTAAGTGACAAGTTTCCTGCTAGTTTCACTGTGATAACTCAGCTTGTCCAGCTATGCTCATTTGCTCTCCACTCCGTTGGTAGTTACACTGTCACTGCAGACTAACGAAGGGAATATCATAGGTTTGTACTGCCTGATTTTGGTAGCGTCTCACTAATATCTAGCATAGATCATATGAAAAGACCGTAACGTTGCCATCGCTTGAACGGGTTCCTGAAAGTCAATTACCAGCCAGAAGGGACATAAGTGGAATAATTCTTTGGGTTTGGGACCATGAAGGGGATTGCTCTAAAAGTCTGTACCCCTTTATTTTATAACATTGGCGGTATAAACAGGAAATGTTTTTTCAAAACCTGGCGTAAGCAAAATCGCTGAGTTGGAGGGAGGATGTAGAACGAAGGAGGAACGTGCCTCTGGGATGGGTACTGATGGGAAAAGGTTCTTCAGAGTCCAGGAACTTTGCTGGAACATCAGAAAACTGCTTGTACCACCAAAGAAAGAGTGACCTCCCTTCTGATCATATTTTCTCCTGTCTGTGGATTGGGATGGTCACAACATATCTCTTACTTTCAGTTTACTTTTCCTTTGAGTTTTCTTCTGTAACTGCAAAGAAAATAATTAATATATTTTTTTAAACACTGAAAGCTTAGACTTGACCACTGACTGTGCCATAGGCCACAAGACAAGCTCATCATAAAGATAACTACAAATACTGGAATGGAGAGAGAAAAAGGAATATTGGCCCACCAGTGGGCATGAGTTTACTATAATGCTTTGAAGAATATGTCAGCTGGAGATGTCAGGTTTCTTTTGGATACCTCCACCCTTTGCTGTCACACTTCATGATCCCCCTAAGCTCTGTGCAAAAGCCACAGCTCTGGTACACCTTGGTCAGGTGGTGTTGGGAGTCTCATTTGATAGCAGATATCTCTACTCTTCTCTGAACTTTGACGTCTGTTTAAATTGCAAAACCTTGGACCTTGTTTAAAGTTTGGAGAGTGGGCAGAGGCAGGGTTTATACATGTTTATGCTGTCATGCTCTCTGTCCTATTATTTTTTAAAAATATATTTTGGGCAATTACAACTGAATTCAAGTGTGTCAAAGATATTGAGCCCAAGTAAGTGTTGTGGAAATTGGCAGCTGTGGAGATGAGAGAGTGCCTGATAATGTTCCCACCATGAGGAGTCTTACCCCTTACTTCACATGGGAAAATAATCCTAGGGAACACCAGTCTTTTGGCTTGGCTATTTATGGAACTACTTACTTATTCTTAGAAATCCTTTGAGGGTACTTTTGTAAACTGAGTATCTACTCTGTAAAAGAGTGTCTAGATGGTCTGTGGCAAGTGATGTATTGCTTTGTTTGGTTATACATGATCACGCGTGTTCTGGTTCCCCTAGTAAAAATTGGTGGGTTTTTATTTCTTTCTCTCTCCAAGATTTCTTTCGACCTAGCAGAATATACTGCTGATGTTGATGGGGTTGGCACTTTACGTCTCCTAGATGCTATTAAGACCTGTGGCCTTATCAACTCTGTGAAGTTTTACCAAGCCTCCACCAGTGAACTTTTTGGAAAAGTGCAAGAAATCCCACAAAAGGAGACCACCCCTTTTTACCCAAGATCGCCTTACGGTGAGGGTCGCTGATGATGTGTGTGTGTGTGTAGTGTCTGTCTGTCTGTTCTCCCTGCTCATGTCTCAGGCCTGAAGTCATTTGGATGTGAGATTAGAATGATGATAGAGCTAAAGTGACTAGACATGTCGAGAGGCATACTTTTATGAATTACTATATAAAAGGTATTTGCTGCCATTGCCTGGGGGTTGGAAATTAGCATCTCACTTCACAAGGCCTTGTTCATTCAGCTCACAGGTTAAGAGCTCTTGAAGAAACAGGGGGTAGGGTGACTCCTCCTTCACAAAGGGTTGTAAGGTACTGCTGAAGTGATAAGGTTTCATATTTTTTGTTGCCTAAGTGAAAAACTCCCAAGAGCTCACTTCTTCCTTCGTGAACTCGTATGAAATTTGAAACACTTATTAAAGCAATGGGCATGGAGGACTTTGGTGATAAAGTTTCAAATCAATTTGAGTGTTAAGGCACCAGATTTTCACTTTTATTCCTCCAAGGTAATTTTGGTTTTGTTTTGGTTTTGGATTTTTTTTTTAATGAACAGAGGTCACTACAGTGGCATATTTCACACGCTCTGACCGTGTTAATTATATTGTTAAAGAAAAAACACTGTGCTTGAGTGTGCATAAGAAAACACATGAGAAAGTGCCCTGATGCTTCCTGGCCAGTTCAGAGGCTGCACAGAATATGAGTATTTTCCCACTGAGCTGTTTATTGTGCTGGATTTTTTTTTTTTCCATAGAAAATTTGACACATGTAGGGAACTAATCAAATTCTAAAACACTCTGCTGTTGAAATGTGGACTTCACCCTGTGTATGACAGAGACCTGTGTGTGTGTGTCTAAGTTGTGTATGAGCCAAGCATTTATACGATAATGCTTCAAAATTATTCTTACAGGGGCAGCTAAACTGTATGCCTACTGGATCGTGGTGAACTTCAGAGAAGCCTACAATCTTTTTGCTGTGAACGGCATCCTCTTCAATCATGAGAGCCCCAGAAGAGGTTAGAAAATCCATGTGAAACTGTTTCCAGCTTTGCGTATATCTGATTGGAAAAATGGAACAATGCATCCACAGGTTTCATTTAAACTTGCCAGAATTCTGTAGGGAAGGTGTCATGACTTGTAGCCTACTGATGGCATTTAATGCAGCCCTCCTGGCAGTCTCAGAGCTCAAGAATAGCAGCTTTCTTTTTCGAGCATCGTATTCCATTTTGTAGCTCACAGTTGCTGAAGGGAAGTTTGTGTATCTAATTTTGTGTCCCTCTTGATAATAAGTAAAGGCTAAAATGTTGAAATGACCCATTAAAAAAGGCAGGTTTTCTGAACATTTATTTGGGCAACAACATAACAAATGCAGTTTCAGGTGTGACATACTCGAGATTTTAATTTGTGTATAAATGTCAAATTGAGAGGCAGAAATAATAGATGCTCTAAATTCATAAGACTAATGAGTACAGCCTGGTATATTTTGAAAAAAATTTTGAATTATAGCCCATACCATTTTACAAGGTGGCTTTTAACACATGGCTTTAAAATGCCTTTCAGTTAAATCCTTAATAACAATGCAGCTTAAATTCCACTTAATCATCCCTTTTCCGCTTGCAGTACTTTATGAACAATTAATGCTGGTATTTAGTTTAAGTAAGAGTCCATGGTTGATTAGAAGTCTCTGTTATAATGACAATTTTCCTCTGCCCTTTAAGTACTGTGACTGTAGAAAACACTCTAAAATTAAACTTTAAATTAACACAGAAAACTGGATTCTCAGTGCAGAAGCCTTTTATTGTGGTCTGTTTCTAAATGAAAAATAAATTCAAGTTTTACAGGAATGCAATCATATAAATTATAGCCTGGCACAAAATAGAAGAATTTTAATCATACTTATATGATACTTATATAAAACAGACCATAATTTCAACTCTGCTTAAAAGGAAAAAAAAAGAAGAGAAAAAAGGAGTCCATGTCAATAGGATTTAAATATTAATTTCAGTCTTTGAGAGTCACAGCTGTGAAACCTCATCATACAGTGGGTAGGCAGCATTTACAGTAATTGGTGGTAGAAATTGGTGTATCACTTCACTGGAGCAAATGAAGCACAAGTCTAAAATTAAAAGATAATCATATTCACTGGATTGTTTCATTTAGAAGCCCTAATACTTTGCTTTCTATTAAAGAGTTTTCTGAGGTGTATTCATAGTGTGCTGTAAACCAATGTTCAAATTGCTCCAAGGTATCACGACGCAATTAAAACATTCTGACCATTGTAAAAACTGACGGAGTACGCAATAAAAAATATTAGCTTGGTGTGATTTCTAATAACTCTAGAGAGCTACAAGATGAGATGAAAATTTTATAAACACATTTACTGTTTCTGCTGCTCTTCTGTAGACTCGTGCCATTTTGAAGTAGGAAAACTTTAGTACTTGTTGCTATTTTGATCCCTCTGATGTTTGTTCCTGCTTTAACACTGCTGCAATAGAGTTTCCAATCTGAAGTCTCTTTTCAACACATTTAATGTCCCCATGAAAAACCCAAGTCTGTGCTTTGAAGTCTCAGCTGTACTTCTCACTGCGTGTGTATGCTGGGTGCTGGTTTAGGCCCTTTATGGCAGGAGCAGGAATCTTGTCCTAGAAATGGTTTCAGTTGGCTCTGTTTGGAGTACGTGCCATGAAGCAACTGTAACCACAGATCAGTTCTACTTGCATAGTGTTTATATGGGAAAATGTCTGGAAAACTATACAGGTAAGAAAATGAAATAAAAGTAGTTTTAAGATTGCTTCTTGATAGCCATTTATCACTTTCCTAATATTTTTGAAGATTACAAAGGCACTTCAGGAGAAAAAGTGGATTTAACTGGGATTTCTAACTCCTGTGCCAAGATGGTAATATCCATGGAAGTTTTAAAATGCTTTATGATTTAGCCATTTTTTTTAATACTGATTTCAAAGATTAGGAATACCTAAATAAACCAATACATCTTTTCTTCCAATACTACATACCACTATTTCAGTTGTTTTCCCATTACACTAAATGGATCAAATACAACTTTCCATTGATGGTGATAATATTTGCATGTTGTCACACAAAACTTAATGCCCAGGAATCAGAAAAGAGCACAAGGTTGCAGCAGTGCCACATGCTGAAGTACAGAGTTGATCAGTCCTAGCAGACAGTGCACATCTGAATTGGTAATCATAATTTTGAAAATTTATGTCAGCTTCTTATAGATAATGTTTTTATAGGAAAAAACTGTCAAGAATCAAACTCTAGTATTTCTTGTAGCCAGGGATCCATGAAATATGCTACACTGGAAGGCAATGGTAAGGATGAACAGAATGCATTTTTCATGACTTGGAGCTTGTATTGTGGGCTGTGATCAAATATGGAAGTATTAGTATTTGAAGTACACGTACTCGTGTTGAAGGATGGTGAATTGCAGTTGTCTGCCGAGCTGGTCACTGATGTTGAATTGAACAAACAATTGTAAAGAGTTTGCTTCGTGATCTGTGTTGTAAATGAGTGTTTGGTGTCACTCAAAAAATCACCCGCCAGAGGTATTAGGAAAAATGGATTCAATACGAATTAGTAAAAATGTGACTTAACAAAGTTTGATGGCAAGGTTCACTGTATTACTACTAACTACATGGATGAAACATACAAACGAAAATTGAGTTGAATCAATTTAGAATGATTTGCACAGAGACTGAAAGCACTAAACTATAAGGGAGACCCATTGAGTCATGAGGTTTCTAAACTCCTGATGCACCTCAGGGCCAGCTAGTTCCAGCCTTAGTCTCAGCCCTTTACAATGATTTATGGCTAAAGAAATTAATTCTTTCATTTATTCATTAGTATTAATTTAGCATGCTCTCAGCAACTTACTGAGCATCTGTTGTGAATAAGAGGGTCTCTCCACTGTGCTACCTCAGTCTCAGATAAAGAATCTCAAACCTTGCGATGAGTCCCAAGTCAAAGGGAGAGGCACTGCAAAGCAGTCCACTTGCAATTTAAAGAGAACTGAAACTGCATTTATCCAAAGATCTGTTTTTAGTAGAAAGGTCTCTGTGCCTTGAGGAGCAACTCTGAGAGGCATCCTAACTCAAGGGGAGATCACTGCCACACAGCCATACTGCCTTGCAGGGAGAGCTCAAAAAAGGCTTATTTAGGCTGTCATAAAGTGGCTGGGATAAAGTGGTTGGCTTCTAGTTAAATTACATGTGATGAGAAAGGTGTGCATGAGACCCTTTGGACCCTCAGCTATTTTTATTCCTCAATAACTGAGTCTTGGCAAAGCCGCCCACTATTCATGTGTTCCAAATATCAATGCACCCTGGGTTACTCTGCCCCTTTGTGGGTTTCCTGGAGGAGTTCTTGGCCAAGCTGCATCTCAGGTGTTTATGTCCATTGGAGCCTGTACCAAACTATGGCTTGTTTAGATGTGGGGGTCAAGTGCATCTGCCACGATCCCTCTTTATGCAACGTTCCAATATTGTACTGCTGGGGCAGCAGTGCACAAGCCTAGCGAAAATGAGAACTGTCTAAAATCTCAAGAGCTGCTTCCCTATAAAAGAAGTTCAGGAATCTACACCTCTTCTTTCAGAATGCCAGTTCTTATTCTGAGCCTTCCAGCTTAAATTCAGAAAGGAGCATCAGTAGTTAATCTCATGTAGCCTGTATAATAATAGGGAAGTCTGCACAGAGTTCATAAGGGTAAAGAGTGCTTAAGTCTAATATGAAAGGTTTCATATTTCTCAAAATTACAAAGGCTTGAGAGAAGTGCTGGCATTGGGAACATTTGGTTTTCTACTTTTATCTCGCTCTCTAAGAGAAAGACAGTAACAGGAGTAGTTCTAAGATGTGATGCCATAGTGTAAAGCTGAGCACTTAAGTTCGCTGTGTGAGCTTCCTTTTAAGTATGATGTTTCATGTTCTGACAATCAGAGTGACTTTACAAAAACACCAGTCATAAATTCCAGGTTGGCTGAACCCACTGCCTGAGCCTTATATCTTAATTTGGGAATAGTAGAGCTTTATTAAATTGCACAAGTACTTGGGTCTATACTCAAGAGATACATGTGTATGTAACAGCAGAAAATATTATCTAAAATTTCATATGAAGTAAAATTAGTGGCTATGTTAGACTAATCTTAATAAAATATACATCTACTTTGAGCCTTTCTGTAGTACTTTCCTTTCTATTATTTTCTTTATATTATATGTACTGCTTTTCATTTGATTTCCCTTTCATTTCACTTAGTCACTTTTACAGTTTTGTAGGATGAAATAGTCACTTTTTGACCAGTACATGCTTTTCAGCTCGCATAAATCAACACAGCTGCACTGAAGTGAGTAGGGTCGTGTTGATTTATGCCAGCTGAGGGTCTGGCATAGTACTTCCAGTAATGGTCTGGTAACGTAAGATAAGCATGACTTGCTTCCTTTGGGGAAAAGGCCTATATTAGCTGTATACTTTGCTAAAGCTAATTTCTTCAGTTACTTTTGTCCATTTTATCCAGATATAGCTTAAGAGTTTCCTGATTTATGGTCATGCCAAGGTGAATGGGATCTTCCATTTCTGAAGCTTATTTATTGTCTAAGTATGACACAAGCTGAAAAGCAGTATGCTCTACAGTAGCTACAAGGCGGCCTCTGTATTCAAAAATGAAACCAAAGAAAACCAAAAAAACTTTTCCAGAATGGTGCTATTTTTTTTTCCCTCCCCCTCAAGAAAACATTGTGGGATACTGAGTGGGGGAGGTGGTGGCCATCATATTGGTGGTGGTTGAACATGTCCCCCAGTATTACCAGTGTGGAAATGTTTGCCCTCCGGCAGTATTGGAAAGATATTTCGGTTCAGTGAGATGACGGTTTTGACAGTGGAAGAGTGAGGCAATTAGTAAGTCTAGTTTTCAGGAAAGCTGGGGCTTGATCCAAGCCTTTTTTACTTCATTGGAAAGATTCCTGTTCTTTTGTTGAGCTCTGGATCTCACTAATACCTGCTTTTCTGAGTGAGAAAGCAAACTGCTTGTTGACAGTGTCATTTGTTTCGTCCCAGACAAGCCCTTACTGTCTCTGTTCAGTTCTATGTAAGAAGTTGTCTCAGGTTTACAAGATGTGCCTTTGGATGTCTGAGATAATTTTCTGATTTGGTTAACCACTTCATTGCTTGCCTCATCTGATCTTAATCTGCCAAGATGTACAAACATGTACAGCATGTTTCCTGACACAATACAACAGAAGTTTTGTTTGGTTTTTGTTGGGTTTTCTTCCCCCTAAGTAATTCTTTGCCTCCACGCATGACATCATTGTGTAGATCATTCAGTAGGGAATTTTTGTGTGTCTGATACCAGCTCTGGTAAAGCAGTTGTCATCAGACCATTGCTGTATAGCCAGAGGGGAAGGATACAACTGCTCATTTCTGTGATCTCTTTCAGCCAGGGTGGAAATGGCTAGGTGTTAGATTGCAGGCTGGATGTTGTCAAAGTACATGTAATAAGATTTAAATGAAAAAAATCACGATTTAAACAGAATGGGGAATGTTCTTTGCTTTTATTGTGCATCTGGGTCTCGGGTTTGCCAGGGGGAAGGGGGTAAGAGTTTCCCGTACTCACTGTAAATAGGTCTGTGTGTCTTTTGGATTTATGGTTTTTCTTATTATCTTCTTTTTTTTTAATCAGGTTTAGTCTCCCCTTTGCCTCTATTTCATAGAGAAGGCAGAAGCAGATGGTGACATCTGCTACTGACTTTCACAAGAAATCTGTGCAATCCCTACTGTAACAGCTGCTCTTCTGCATCTACTATATAGAGATGTAGTCAACATGTGCCAGATTTCCCTTTCTCATGTCTATGGTTGAGGAAGCTAATTGCTAATCACCTAAGACATTTTATGTGCAAGAGAAGCTTGGTCAACCTAGTACCACTAGAAATACTAAGGGCTTTTCCTGGTGCCCTTTTGCTAAGTTGAGGCCTGTGAAAGACATAAATGTGTAAAATTTTCAGTGCAGAGCTACTTCTCTTCCATTTAATACACAATTTTCAAACCCGTGAGTATATCTAAATAGAAAAATCGTCAGTCTTGCATGTGAGTCTTTCACTCCTTGCTGGATGAGAAGAATACAGCCTGGCTGGTGTCATCAGGGATTGTCTGCCTCGCATATTGAAAACTTGATGGCAAGGTACCATGGCCAATGCAAAAGGACTCACTCGCAGCCAAGATCATTTCATGCTTTTTAGTTTGCATGTTTCGACAGAGAAAGCATGCAGTGTCCTGAAGACATGCATTCTTACTGGCTTTTTCTCCCTGCTGCGAGACTGATCCTGCTAAGTGATCCATGCAGGTGTTCCCTTATCTACACATGCAGTCAAATATCACTGGGGATAAATGTGGGCATTAGGGTCTACTTGCACAAATGGATTTGCAGTAATATTGACTGTAATAATGGCAAACTTCCAGGTAATACCTTTCCTCTGTTCTACCCAAGTACATATTTTTTCCCCTTTAAAAAGATAAAATAAGTAAAATCCGTTAATTATGACAATGCTGAATCTGCTACTGACCACTTAGTACAGATCAGAGCACATCACAATATGTAGAGATTTCTGTCTTATGTTGCTAATAAGCCATATTAACCTGGTATTTCTAGTGCCACTTTCCTAGTGCTAGCCAATACTGAGATATGAAGGCAGTGCAACCACACCAAAGGATGGGTGGGTTTCCCTTCGTGAGCTTGTGTTTTAAAAGCAGCACCAGACATCTGAAATAAGAACTGAAGGATGAGACGGTTTCTGCATGCCCTTAGTTTTGGGCATCCAGGTAATCCAGGTTGGTGCCATGGAACTTGTCTTGTATGGGAATAAAACAATCATGTACGTGGGCTGAATCAGGATAAAAAAAGATATTTTTCTAAAGTGAGTCATTGATGAAGTTAGATGCTCTGTTGAAGAGTCTGACTACTGAAATCTTTTTGATTCAGACTTTGCAACAATAGTTTGTAGTAATCTTTACCATCTCTTTTGTTTTTCCTTTTCGGTCTCAAAGTAGCCCTGATTCTTTACTTCCCTATCTGATGTACTTTTCTGGGGTCTATCACCACTTTATCTAAGTAGTTATGAATATAGCTTGTACAAAACATAAGTAATTCCTTGCCTATGGGTTTAGATTTTTTGGAACAGCTGCATTCACAACTCAGATCTCTCCTTGAGCAAATTATTATCTTATCAGAAGCATCTTTTCGTCATTAAATCATATGCTCCCTTGTGGCTTACGCTGTGTTGAGAAGAAAGTAGATTACAAGTTTTGCTATCCTCCATGATTGATTTTAACCTTTTTTTTAATCTAAAAGAAAAAAAAATGGTCAGAGTAGCCCCACAATTTACAAAATGTCCAAATTATTCTATTTAGAAAACCTTAGCAAGTAATTCTTAATGTTTGTCAAGTTATATTAACATTTATCAGTGTTACTTTCTTAAACTAAAATTTGAAGACTTTTTTTCTCTAATTAAATATCAGCCCAAAGCTTTGAAAATAAGTGTTATGGAATTTATGAAAGTCAGCAATGGGAAATGTAGTGGCAGAGCATGTATCTCATCTGTAGTGTTCTTATGTCTTTATTAATGCACAAACTTGCAGCAGCATTTTTAGAAATAATGTGTTTTATGTGCCTATTTCCCCATTTCCCCCCTTTGTTGCATTTATTTTTCCCTAGGCAAAGCACAATAGAAAATGTGACCTTGTGCTCTTCTTATGTATGTATAAATGAGAACATGAAGTGAAATATAAGCAAGAATTGTGAGATTTACACCTTGCATTTTACAAACTAGCCTAAAGTGAATGCGGAGTTGGCAGAAGGTCGCAAGAACAGAACTGGTCTCAGCCAGAAGTCCTTTCAGCTGGCTTATCCCACTGCCCTTGCTGGAACATTAGGGGAGGGTATAGGAGACAGTACAGGTAGAGTGTGGTCATTTCAGACCCCAGTAGCTGATGGGTAAGAGACCATGCATGAAAGATGCACCCCAGACCACTGCCTGTCCAGTTCAGGGCTCTACAGGAATCCAGTTCAAGCTGCTGCATGTCAGATCCTCTCTGAAGGACACCACTTTAGCTGGGGAATAACACTTCTTTGAATGCATGGTAAAGTCATGATTCAGTGGTACCCAGAGCCTAGGACAAGAGAGCATACTGCGGGATACAGTTTTCCCAGATGTGGGGACTCAGCCTCGGCCAACTGCTTCTGTAATTCTTGCTTTTGTCAAGAAATTCTTTGAGCCATTTTTGCTTGCAGTTGCATCTACATGATTACTTTGTTCTGTTGTGTTTCATTAAGTGTCATTGTATTCTGAAACGGAGGCCAAAAAAATCACACAAAGAGCAAAGGTCACATCATTATTACAAGAGATGTTGCATAAATGAATCTATCTTACATTGCTGATATTCTATAGGTAATGGACGTTTAGTATTTTAGACATTGCTGCTGTATGAATGATTTCTTAAACTTCTGAAGACCTGCCTTACTATGATTAACATTCTATCAAATATGTACATTTCTCATGTGATGTACTAGTGTACTGCTTTGTCTTCTTCCTGCTATGTAATCCAACATCAGTGTTCCCCTGAGACCATGAAGTAAAAACCATTAGAAGTTGCTTACAGCTCATCTTCAGAGTCCTGAGTATCACTGCAAAGATGTTAAGTATGTGACTCCGTAGGCCTTTTTCCACAACCTTCAAATTTTGGGCATCATCTACTGGGTGCAGAAACTTGAAAGCCTGATCATACTCACTCAAGATTGTAGGCATGGAGTGACTGCCAGACTTACCTGGCCCATCTTAGTAACTGAAACATTTTCTCAGCAGTGTGCATCCTGTTTTCGCTAAAATAGCTCTCTGAAAAGTTTACAATTCCCTCTACTTAGTCATGAGTTATTTAAAAAAACTGCGTGTTACTGTGCATGTTGTTTCAGAAAGTTATTTGAAATCAACCTGCTGAGACATTTCAGGTATGAGAAACTGAACAGGAGAGACTCTAATTCACAATAAAACAGCTCCACCATTAGTGGTTCAAAAAACACTACAGAAGGAAATGTCAACTGATTATTCCTCAACAAAGTTATCAGGATTTATTAAAAACAAATAAGTGAGAAATGCAATGTGATTGGATGTCACCTCTGATAAGATTTATCATGCAGTGGGATTTTACAGCATTTGTAGGAAGGTAAGCTGCTTTATCTGAGAGAAGGTTAGTGCATTTTGTCAGAGCTTGGTTTGAGCTTCAGAACAGCTTTCTCTGCCTTGATTTCACAAAGTGTTTCACTTACAGTTCCCAGAAAAGTGTGTTTAAAAATAAGAAGCAAAACCACACAGACAAACACTGTATGTGTAGGTAGTTTGATTTCAGACCATCACGTACATTATGCACTTTTGGGGATGCACAAAACTTTTACGTTTATAAGCATATCCTGTTGTCCCTTTGAAATAGCTGAAAATCCCAACAGCTGGCAGACTGCTGATTTCTGCCAGTTTTATTCATCTAATTGCATGTATTTTTTAACAGATTTTAACCTCTGTTACAAAGAGTTAAAGCAGTGTATATACTGTCAACTACATGTGTTTCCCACACTGTTGATGTTTGCACACCTTGCCAACTGCGTTAAAATATTTCCTTTTCAAGGATTTGCCTTCCTTAGACTCTTAAAATTTAATTGTGTTCTACTTAATTGTTAGGCAATGACTGGCAAATGAAAGCTATGGCCCAAAGCATTACAATTAAACCAGATATCCCATGCTATTTAGATTTTGCAATATCAGTTGCATATTTTGATCTGTGCTGTATCTCACCCCTATAGAATGATAGCTGTTAAGACAAAGACTTAGCAGGTTTCCCATGAAACCCTTCAGGGTTGCTCTTTGGTACAGGAAAACAAATGAAACCCAAGCCAAAAGAGAGAATACAGTATCATGTTTTTTTCTACTTTCTCTGAATTTTTTGCCCTAGGACATGGAGTTTGAGAACCACTGCTGTAGAAATATTGCTGGAATACTGATGATTTTTATTTTTTAAGTCAAGGCCTTGACTTCATAATATTATATGTGAATAGATTTATAAGTAGTAAAGAATTATCCGGTAAAGCAACTCAGACCTTCAGTTTACATCTTTTTTTTCCCCCCCTCATTTATATTACAGTCTTTACATTAAAAGAGATTTAAGATGTTTATTCATTGCATCAATATCCATCATTAGGTGCGTTGAGAATATTTGCCAAAACTTTACAAAATCCTATAGTAATCCCATGTGTAGGTAGTGCGAATCTGGAAAAATCTAGAGCTCATTTTAGGTTTAATACAAATCTAGATGACACGAGAAAAACATCAGTAACACTCAGAAATATTTTACGTTCCATTTGTTTTTTAAAAATTTTGAAACAGCTGCTTTTTTAAGTTACAAATCTTTTTTGTGCTTTCTTGCTGACACCTTTCTCTTCTCAGCCCCACCTCGTGCCCATATTCTGAGTCATTGGTAGGCATGTGTGCATCCATGAGGGATATTTGTGTTGTGTCGTACACTGTGCTCTCACACTGAGTCTCAGTTTGCTGCAGACTGTAAAAATAACCGCTAAGATCTTTTGTTGCTATTATTACACTTCTTCAAGATAAATGGAGACATTGTGCACCTCCCAAGGCCTGGAAAGGTTCTTCAGCTTCTCAAATTTTATGTAATTCTTGAAAATGGAGTAAAATGGAAATTTTTCATGGTCTTAAAGCTTTGTTGTTTTGGGATGGCACCAGTATTATACTTCATTTTGAACATTCGTACTGAAGTGCCATTGAATGTAAAGGCAATCCTTTGACCATAACAGGCATCATGTGAATACTCCTTTTTTTATTTCCATGCTGTTTGTTTTCATAAGTATTGCATGTATCTGCCAATGAAAATCAGGCCAGGAGTTGCTTATTTTAACGTGTATTTTTCAGCAGGGATGTGCCTTTATTTTCTCAAATCCTGACCCTTTAGGGAAAATGGGGGAATGGGATAGACTGGTGCTAGGTGACTTGTGCTCATGCTCTTTTGGGGTAAAGCATCTGCAACTCGTGTGTTAGGGACAAACCTCTCCCCTCTGTATGGAATAAAACTAGGAAGTGGATGTGCTCTCCTTTTTTGAGTAGCTGCTCTGTGCCCTGGGCCATAACCAGCCCAGATGTGTTGCCTTCCAGGTAGTGATTTGAATCATCTGAATTTTGGTAAAAATTCTAAGTGCTGTTTGAGATTTGCACTAAAATAAGTTTAATAAAAGAGTGCAGTACATATACAATTGTTTTATTTTTAGCATATTTCATGGTCCTTGCTGATCTTGCTATATTTAGGAAAAACAGAGCAAGATTGGTGTAACAGTAACTCAGGCTGGGAGCTTGAAAGCTTGACTTCATGTAACAGCAGCAGACAAATGCTACCTTTGCTACCTAGTTCTGAAAACGCTAGTGTTACTAAACAACTGACAACAGTTTTTGTGATGCTGGTGAATCCAAGATCTATTGCCAAAATGGTGTCAGAAAAGTAGCCAGTGAATAACAGGTCGTTATTAAATTTTTGCTATGTCTCATGATGCTTTTCTCGAGAAAAGCATCGTAATCCTAAATTGCACTTAAAGAAGCTCTTTGTTTTGAAATCATGGGATGAAGCAATTCTGAGTTTGATTTCATTAGTGTGCTGCAGTTATTGCACAACTCTGGTCTACTTGCAAGTAAGTTAAGTGTCTCCTGTCACTTTGGTTCCACAGGTTCGTTGTGGGTTTGGTGGTGTGGTGATATCATCTGGTTTACCGCCACATTTATAGACAGTGATAACCTGGCGTCAACACCCATGAAGGAACCCACAGAGTCATCAGGGAATGTTCATTCATTTTTTCCAAAATTATGCATGTGTGTGAGTGTGTGGATGATACTTGAAGATGGCTGCCTGTATGTGACAGTCTGATGAAAGAATTAGTGTGTTCAGTAAAATTTTCTGTAAAAGAATAAATCACAATTGTCCCAAGTGATAATGTACATGAGGGTTCAGTCAAACTCAGTATTGTTTCTGCTGGTTAAAATCAGATAGTTTAATATTTAATAGAAAAAGTTTGGGATTGAGTAAAAGTATCTGAAAGATTTAACACTTTTTAAAATATGCTTTTCCTTGAGACCACTAAAATGCAAAAATTAGCACATTAATCCTCAATGATTAACAGAAATGCCTATTATTTTTCTGTAGCTTGTCAGGAAAGAAATACTTATTCAGTCACATGATGCAGTAAGTTATTTTTTAATAAAATCTCTATTGCTGTTATCTGATTTTCAAACCTGCTGTTTAGCGACAAGACCATTTGGATTTTTCAAAGCCCTGGGAGTCTTACATATTTTAGAGATGCCTCACAGAGACCTTTCAAGACATAAACATAGTATTAATAGTGTTAAGAGGGCCTTGTAATTCTCTACTTCTAAAGCAGAACTTCTCAACTATGTACTGATGTAGATGGCAGCTACCTTGATATGTTAGCTTAGCCTCATTTCCATTTTGCTCTGCAATAATGTTTGTGGGAGACACTGCCAAGATTAATATAATTCATTTTAAAAATGAAAGAAAAATTGTGTTTCCTGCACACAATTGTGTTTCCTAGACTCGTGATGCTTGGAAAATACCAATAACTTAAAAAAAACCCCAAGTAAAACGGCATGAAAATTGTTTGGTTCAGATCTGATTTTTCTTAGACTCTGGGAAGTCTGTTCAGTTTAGCCAGATCAATAATTATTTATCTGCCTTGGTATTTCTGAATTAGTTCAAGATGAAAAATGCAAATTTTTAAAATGTTAATATAAGTGATTAGGGAACTTCCTCTGAAAATTCTCTGTTAATTATTCTGATCCAATAATCAGGTGTTTTCTTGTTGGTTCAGTTTTGCTTTAGGGTAAACAAAGAATTTGGTTCAGGTAACAGCTGTGGTTCAGTTACCATTTAATGTGGAAATAATCTGTATTGTTTTGGTATTAGGCTGAAGTAGTTTGAAGAGAGCTTGTGTTTCTGTCTAGACCTACCTGACTTTGTGCCACTGAGAAGATCAAGGAAACATGGGCTAAAAAAAAAATTAAGTGGAGTGATATAAAATCTGAATTTCGAATCTGCATTTTTGTAACCTTACAATATAAAATGACTAAAGAGAGTACTTTTTCATGAATCAAATACTGTTTACTGAATTCCATTGAAACTCTTAAGAATAACATAAAAATTTCACTAGTTTTTATAAGCCAGTATGTCTATTGCGCTGACTACTTTTAAATTCTTCAGCAAATATTTTTGTCATGTTTAAGTTTATTATTTCTGTATAATTACTCAGAATTTGATTGTTTTTTCTTTTTCAGGAGCTTGTTTTGGGTTGTCTTTAAATTGGCAGATGAGAGATTAGGGGACACTAGTGGTTTCTTTTAGCAACCTCTTCCAGGCTGTGCAGAAAAATTACTGAAAAGCAATTTGTTTTCTGACATGTTACATTGTAACTAATTTAAAAGAACCAATAGGTTGAGTGTTTAAAGATTTAATATAGTTTTATCCATATGTACTTTCAAAGTGTGGGTTCGTATTAATGAATATGTCAGAGTTCAGCTGTGTTAGGCATCTGCACAGTTGTGACACTCAGCAGCTCAAGAGATGGAGCTGCAGAGTCTGTTCTGTTCCTTTTTCCAGAATGGTGCCACGACCACGACTAGTGCTGTGCATGGGCATAGGAAGAACAAAAACCAGAGTGGGCAGAACCATGCCAGAGAGACTGCAAAAGGACATGATGTCCCCTTTTTGTTAGAAAGTCCTTTCTGAAACCCTGCCTGAACACCAGTCGTGCGTGTTAATTCACATCTCTGTCCTTCAGGCTCAGTTCTGCTTGTTCTTGACTCTGTGGGCTTTACCATTTCTGTCTCTGAGGAGGAAAGTCCCTGCTTCCTCAAGGGACTTGGAAAAAAGTTCATGAGAAGATCACTTACCCTTGGCTCATTATTTCTTTAGGTTTCTTCCATAGGAGACCAAGTTAAATCTATTGTTGTTGTCTTGCCAGTCACATGACATCAGACACATTTGCAGCTGCTTCAATATTGATTGAAATAGCTCTGGAAAAGATGGGGGCTCCTTCTCAGATGAGGGGTTAACACATAACATGTGTGTCCAAGAAATTCATAAATAAGCTGTTGGGGTTTTTTTAGTAGATCTATCTCATATCATAATGATTACCAAAGTGTTTACTCACAGGTGCAAAATACTTAGAGAGTCTCCTTAATCTCCAATTATTGTTACCCTCTCATCTTGACCTCTCTTGAAGTGTTTTATAAACAATTTAAAGAATAAATGAAGTATTAGAAACAGTTATTACAGAGCGGGCAAAGTTATTTGCTTTCTTTGAGTGAAGGGACATAATTTATAAAGGACTGATTACACTCATCTGTTTTCTGGGTAGCCTGTAAGTTTACTTTACCATGGCAAGGCAGAATAACAGAGAAATTGTGTCGTGGGAGCCAAATAAGATATTGTAGCAGTGGGAAATCCAGTTGCCTTGTTTTACAGCCATTTGTCTTGTCCATTGTTTCTGTCACATGATCATTTGAATCAAAAGCATTTAACGAGATTTTCTTCCTTTGCAGTAATGAGAACAACAGACACTTTTATGCTGCAGGACATTCCTACTAGGTCTTTCCTCCTTTAATGTGGCTACCTGACAGTCCTTGTTATTATTGAAAGTTGCTTCATTTAGTACATTTTATAAAGTGTCTCTGCCCAGCTTCATGGCTGTCACTGAGGTTACGAGTCAAGAAGGAGAGTGGGAGTGAGGAGCTCTGATTCAGCAGGGCTTAGGAGCAGAGATGTTAAAACTGAGAATGTTAGTGGGTAGCTTATTGCTTCAAACCTACTCTTTTTCAAGATATCTGTTCGAATCAAAAGAAAAATACAGTGGAGAGCATGTTTGATCTCTTTGCCTTACTCATTTTAACACATTGCTCCTGTCTTGCTTACTAACCAGAGGTTGGTGTTGAACTTATTTGACTACAGCTCTCAGAAAGAAGAGTCCTTTCTTGGAGGGAACAGCCTAAGGGTTTCAGAAGCTCCCTTTGTAAGTCTACAAGCCGGTCCCACCTCTGCTGTGCGCATCTGTCAAGCAGGGATCAAATGAGATGCGAGCGTCCTGGAATCCTCAAAACAACAGAGCCTGTTGGCTCCGGCACAGCTGGAACCAGGAAAAAGATGCCTGCTCCTTTTCTCTTACATGGCTTTTTTCTGTCTCTTTCCTGATCTCCCTGTGAGGCAGACAGAGTGGAGGCAGTAGAGCAGCAGGGAATAAGAAAGGGTGACAGTGATTGTCTATTCCACATCAGAGGACAATTTTGTAGTGTCCCTTTGCTATTAGAAGAGCATTTGTCAACCCTGATGTCTGCCAACCATAGTTCTGCAGCCCCTGGAGAAGCTTATCTTATCAAAGTGCCTTTTTTTTTTCCCAAACAGATAGGAGAGAAGACACTGTCATTTCCAAAATCAGTATTTGAGTGAAGAAACAGAGCAGGATGTTGTTGTAGACACATATATAGAAGTACATCTTTATTTCTAGTGCTTCTGGCAGAAGCGGGGAGGATGAGGGAGAGAGATACATTAATTACAGGTGGTTGCAGTCAGCATGATAAGACTCAAAAATCCTACAGTAACTCTGTATCCTACAGTAATGTTGTTGCAGGTCCAACACCCTTAAAAATAGACCTTAGCAGTTCCAAGACACTTCTAAAATATTCCTTAGCTTTTAGAGTAATCATTTTGAAAGTCAGTAAGTCTGTGTGTAAACATTGATATTTAATCACTGGAAGCGTTGGGGGCCCTTCTTCAGAAGAGTGTGGTCAGAGGAAATCAGAGTTTGAGAGCTGATTCTTTGCCTGCTGCCTCTGGGGCCTAGTGGGGGTGTTCTGGGGAACAAATGTAGATTTGGCTTTGGCTCAAGGGAGGTCCCCTGTCATGAGATGACATATGAAAGTTGTGCATATAAGTACCAAACCCTCGCACTCCCATACTATGCGGCATTTCACAGCCAGGAGATAAACAGACTGTAGCTGTTTTAAAATAACAGCTATGTTTTTTCTGTATTTATCTCTGTTTGCTGGAATATTAGGACCCTTTTGTTTCCTCCTGCCTGAGTCATCTCTCAGGTTGGTGTGTCCTGTAAATCAAGCATGATACTTTCTGCCAGATATCACTTGTACCTGAAATGCTGGGCACTGTAGACTTTCTTTAAAACTCTCATGAGTAATTGCCAAAAGGTCATAGCTACAGTATCCCCAACAAATGCACGTTATGAATGGTCCTCTTTTTTTGCCTGCTTTTCCTTTAAACATGCCTGTTGGGTTTGAGTACCTGCAGTTAAATGGTGTTGCTTTTGGCAGGGCTTGGTGAGCAAATGAGGCATAATCTCTCTGATCTCAGTAGTCTGGTCAGTCAGCCATGACATTCTCAGTGTCTTTTCTTTCTACACCCTGTCTGAACAGAGCCATAGCCCAGGCAGCTCTCAGTGGGGTTGCCAAAGATTACCATGTGCAGTGAAGCAGCAGATGGCAGGACAGTGGAAAATATGCAGTCCCAATCCCTGGGTTCACGTGGGGTTCAGGGTTAAATTTCAGTGATTTCCCTCTCTGCTCCTCAAGCCTGTCAATAAACTGCCCTTTGAGAGACGAACTCTTTAGCGTGCTTTGGGAAACTATTTAAAGTTCAGTTTTGTCCAATTTTGGAAGTGTGATCTAGACTGAAGCAGAAAATTCAAGCATTCTGTGGCTGCAGCAGTTAGGATCTTCCTCACCTTAGTGTGGGCAGAAAAAATGAGGTACATATTAATACATCCTGAAAACTATGGAAGGAGGGTAAATGGAGCTTTGCAAATTTGATTAGCTCATAAAATTGTGTAATGACTGAATGAGGGGTGCCTCCACAAACTTAAACCTGTGCCTATGTGTTTTGATAAAGCCGTTGTTTGGATGTTTGGATTTCTCCTCACAGGCTCCCTCTTCCTTATTCCTTGCATGAGATGGAGAGTTCTCATTGGAATGGCTAGATATTCAATCTCAGGGTGAGGGAGGTGGAATGGTGGGCAGAGAGTAAGAGAAGCATTCTTTGACATTAGCTTTGTTTACTCTTTTGAGTGATCTCATCATTTTTTGACTCTTCCAGGGTACTTCTGTCTCATTGTTTCACAAATATCAAGATACTTCACTTTCTCAAATTCTTCTAAAGTTTTGGCTTTTTATCTCCATTTTAGAGGGGAGAAATTAAGGCATGAAAAACCAAAATCTATCTACATTGCTTGATTGATTGGTTCATGTTCAGAATAAAATTCTCATCTGTTTCCATCTTAGGGCTTGGTAAGAAGCACATGGAGGAATATGCATCAGTGACTAAATGAGAACCTTGATTTAAGTGACTTTCGGAGCACCCTTTCAGAATTTACACAAGAACCAGGCTTTTATTCATTTTCCTGTAACAGCATCAATCAGACTGAACTGTGAATCTGTCATTTCTTTCTCTGAAGTTCTTTACTTTTGGTTAGCTTCAGGCTCCATAGTACCTTAGCCTACTTCATTTCTCACAAGACAGCAACTTTTGCCCTCAGAGCAAGACTGTTCTGTGGACAGGGGAAAATCCTATTAGGAAAAATATTATAATATGTAATCTAGAGATGTTCTGTAAAACTGTATCACTGTGCATTCAAAAACAACATTGAAACACTTTTAAATTTAAAGTTAATTCTAACTTTTAGTGCTAGAATTTTCAGCTTTGTTCCTGAGTATGTACAGAGCGTGTGTATGTGCATGTGTGTTCTTCTGACTGCATGCACAGCTACCTATGAGGGTATTAAAATGATGTGAAAGGTCCCACTAAAAATACAAAGCCAGGAAATTCAGAATTGGGCTAACCTTCTGTCCTGGTTTCACCCCATTGTGTTCAAGTATTGTAGACATCTCAGAACAGCAGGTGATCTGACTGCCTCTTCTGTTCCTAGAGGAAGTATAAACTAACTTAAATGGGAAATATCACAAAAACAGGATAACAATGAATTTCAGGAGTCCACAAAGGAAGAAGTGTTCTTAAAAATACTGTTATTAAAACAGTAGTGAGCATGACAAGCTGAATGGTGGTAAAGGACTTATTATATAGACACTCTGGTTTTTTGCCACTGAATCACTTTCCAAGTGTTTTGTTTCATATCTTCTTGTGCAAAACTTTTGTGGTGATTGGACATGCTAGTGACGGTATGTTTAAGTTTGGCCTCTTCTTTGTTAATTTAGGTAATCTGACTTCAGCGAAACTGCACCAATTTATCGTGCCAGAAAGCTGAGTTCTCTGTGTTAATAGCTGCGTATTTATTTTTATTATTAATTACACTAAAGAAGCTCTATTCCCACAGAGAAGGAGCTCAGGAGCGGGATTCAGTTTCAGTGGCAACATTAGTAAAAAGGAATATTCATTGAAATGTGTGTACATTTCAAAAAGCTGTTAGAATTTTACTCACCGGTTGTGTTCAAATTATTTTCTCATAAAATAAGTGTCCATTTCCTTTTTCGCTGCCTTATTCATTTTAGATTGAAAATTAGCAACACGCCCAAGCTTTGTCCCAGAGGGGGGTTTGCTCTCAGCAATGGTTTTTATGCAACCTCCTGACATACCCTTTCTGCCTGTGGGAGAGCTGCCGCTCTGTCTGGTGGCATTTCCAGTTCGGAGCTTGGGTGTGGAAGCCATAGCACCCTTGCTTAACTTCAGGGTCCTCTGAGAGTGATCACATCCTGCACTGAAGTAAGGACATAGATTTTATGGGAAGTTTAAGCAACCAACAGTAACTACAGCTAGGTGAAATAATGTTTTTGTTGGCTTTCTGAATAGTGGAGGTCAACACAGCTGGACCAAACATGGCCAAGTCCTTTGGACCAGAAGGGACATGCTGTCTTTGTTGGCTTGTGGTCTTCCTGGTGTACTGTCGACTTGTCTCTGCCTTTTCACCCTATTATCTTCTTAAACTGTTAGGATTGGGAGCTTGCTTTAGGCTTGGGTTCCCCCTACTTCTATTCCATACAATCAACTGACAATCTGTTTTAACAATCTGTTGTTAAAATACTGCATTTCAAGGTTGTTGCTTTGGTTTTAGCCAAAATAATGACTTCCAGGGTTGTTCTGTTCTGTCTTCAGCAGAACCACTTGTCGCTGTGCAGAAGCAGAGCTCGGGAAATGGGGACAGCAGGGACAGACAGAGCAGGCTGAGAGCACTGTGAGCTGATCTCATACCCTGGGTTGCACACGAGCTTGACTGCATGCCACAACACACACTGGAGAGCGTTTTTTGGCTCTTACATCTGAGCCATGCATTTATTTGATTAGTCTGTTATGAGTCTGAAAGGTGTCTGTAGCTGGAATATTTCAACCTAGTAACTGTAGACCTTTGGAAGTGATGATTGGTACGTTGACTTGTTGGGATCATCACTGGTTGTTGCAGATGTATTTCTCACCACATCCTAGCTGAGAATCCAACTATTCATAACATGGAAGATGGAAGGAAATGTAGCGCCTTGCATTTTATGTACCTTGTTCAAGTACCAGAAAAAAACGTGCCTCCTGTATTTGCAGAAGCTGAGATTTTTTTTTGCTTCTCTCCAGTTCTCACTGGCCCTGACTTTGTTACTTCTTGATGAGCTCTTAGTCCCCAGCTGTTTCCAGCTCCCTGGAAAAATGATTCAACTCTGTTTCAGGACCCCCTTTTGGTGATTCCAGGACTCCTGTAGCAAAGGGTGGTTTAGTAAAATCGAAACACATTTACCAAATTATGTATTGAGGGCCTAAAGGGTGCCTTGAGGAATACCACTGTCACAAAGCTAACCAGAAGAAAGTCCTAGGAGAAAAACAGTTGAGCAACAAAGCTCCAAAGGGAGGCACATGGATTAGGAACATCTTGAGTTATACTGTATAAGTGTCAAACCCGTCTAGCACTGCTTTATTAGTTTGTGTGGGAGGCAAAGTTTCAAATAAGTTTCTTGGCTGTAGCCAGACCGTTTTTCTCGTTCCAAGAAAATACATCAGCACTGACTCAGCAAATTTGCCACTGTGACTGGTTTCAGGGCTAGCTCTTATTACAGTCCTTAACCTACAGTAAAAGTAAAGGAAAAGTCTTTTTCCCTGTGGCTTGAAGTGAAATGATACATTTTATACTCAAGAAATTTGCACATTAAAAGTCAGCACAATTATGGGTGCACAGAAAGTCAAGGAAGGCCTGAACAAAACTTTATTTACATCATGACCCACCGCAAACTGATGTCCCAGCCACCTGGAGAGGTTGAGAAACCAATCAGATTTAGTCCCTCAGAGGTCAGAAGGTCCAAGAAACTGTATTAGTCAGTCATGTGTCACCAGGTAAGATTAAAAGCCTTGCCTGCTTCATCTCAAGAGAGTGCGAGGGTAAAGGCTGAACGTCTCAGCTTGAACCATCAAACAGCAACTTTTTTGATGTGCTACTGGTTGCTGAGAGGATGGAGGAGGGGAAAGACAGGGAGAAAAGGAAAGGGGTGTTAAATTAAAGAGCACAGATGTCTGAACCTTGATAGCCATTTAACAAGGGAAGTTCAAATCAGAGGGGTTTTGTGCAAGTTGCCTAAGACTACAGGATAATTGTATTTTGTACAAGTGCTGGATTTTCCTTTTGGTTGCATACATTTCTAGCTATTGTAGCACCAACTCAGCAAAGCATATACTTAACTCCAATTGTTTACATAGGCTTTAACAATATAAAGAGTCTGTACTGATGGGCAAGCACACCCATGTTTACCCACAGCTCACACATGCAAGGGCTTGCCTAATTCTGTGACAGCTGAAATGAGAGGTTTAATTCAACAACCTTAGTTGTACAATTTAAAAAATGCAGCTTAAATGAATGTTAGCAAATAAGAGTGGCTAAAGACATTTACCTTTGGTTTAGAATGTAGTGTATATGAACTGTGATTAAAAAAATCAAAGTGAAGAGTTTGGAGCAAAAGGTTAAGTTTTCTGTAAGCGAAACTCTGCTCTGTTTATGTAAGCGCCATTAACAACATAAACTTGGGAACAGGAATAACACTTTTCCATATTGTTTTCAGGATTAATGTTTGGGTTTTCCTTTATAAGAATCTTTGATGCCTCACCTTTTCCTGTTCAGTGTACAGTTCCTGACGGGAAAATATTTTAATTTAAGAAATATTATATGGAGGAAATATACTAAAATAGCACCTTTTGGCCAACAGTTATTGCTGGTATGTCACCCTGTCCTTTTAACAATCCCATATGATAGATAATTAGTCCCAAATATTGGTATTTCTAATGTGAAATATATAGCTTCATGTTACACTGTACACATGCAGATTGTCTGCTAATCAAGCGTCATTTTTTCACAGTCACTTTAGAGAGGTGCTGCTGTGTAGTCATAGAACTGATCTTGTCATTGTTTTTTGGGAGGTGGAAACCTATATCTGTTTGTATGCAAAACAGTCATGAAGAGACCAAAGCCCTGGTGACAGATGCCCGGTGGACGATTAGCAGCACTGAATCACTGGGGAGTGTGGCTTGTGCTTTGACAAACACCACTTCTGATTCTCATCCTCTGGCGGCGCTTGGTTCGTCTCTTCCCCTCCTTCTGTCCACCTTTTTACAGGGCCTGCTAGTTGTCCCCTGAGGTGAGCTTTGCGCTATCTTTTCACCCACTGGGAAAAAGAAAAAATTTCCTACTCTCTGTGCTCCATCCGCCTTTCTGTACCCTGTTATTCCTCACAAGATTGTCTCTCACTCTTTTTCCACTCAGATTATAAAAATTATTAATTTGTGTTCCCTCCATGCACAGGTCGATGCCCTCCTGTTGCCCTCAGCTGTCCAACTGTTCTGTGTGCAAGCGGATGGCAGCGGCAGAGATGCTCTTGGGTTGAAGAGCATCAGCCCCCTCCACTGAGCTGCCCTCCCCTGCTGATTCCCACCTCACTGTGCCTTTGCCTTTCTGCCTTAACCTCCTCATTTTTGAAATGTAAAAGTAGTAGTGCATTTTCCATTACCTAAAGAATGGGCACCTAAGGAATCGGTACCACTTTTCCCCTGAAAACTGATGTGCTAATGGAAAATAGGGCCAATCACAGTTAGTGCATTTTGGCACTGGAAAGGTTAAAACATGTATCAATATATTATAAAACAAAGTAATTCAGTTCATATGCTGACTGATGTCTTTGTTAGCAGTGTTTAAAGGAATTACTACGACATCATTTTATTTAAATCACACATTTCAAAGTAGTGCCAGATGAGGGTCGCTTGATAAGGTGGGACAACTTTATCCTCATGTTACTGGACCATTGCTTTCAGTGTTGGATCTGTGGATTTTTTTGTTACATAATTGTTTCCCAGGGGTTGATGAAGAATAACCTTTTAAAAAATTATTATCAGTAGCTTTATCTTTCCTGTTTAGAGAAAGATACATGCCCATTGGAAAATAGTTTGGGATATGTAAACTGAAAATGTTTGAAAAACACTGCAAATATATTAAAAATCTGAGAAAACCACTACCATAAGGTACTTTTAAAATTTTAAGGAACAGCAAAAAGGATTGAACATATTATGATGAAACAAAGTATTTCCAGCTATGCTATACAGGATTAAAATGAAAGGATTAAAGCACTGTATCTCATGTTTCAGGAAATAAAATGATTTATTGCCCCAGTCAGGAAGATGTTTCCCATGCATGACTTTACAAGGAGTTGCTTATGAATCATATCACCCTTATTTCATATATATTTCATTTCCAAAAAATCTGATTGTGAACTTTATGGCAAGCTCACCCAAAGGTAGCTGTACTTGCTGAGTAAAATTTGTAGGATATTATGATGAGCAGAAGGAAAAAAAAAAAAATAATCACTTTTAACAATGATTTTCCCTTTGTTTCCAAAAGATCGTGTTTCTGCTTAGTACAATTGCTGTTGTGAGAAGAGCAATTTGTTATTTTAAATTGAGAATGGGTTCACAATTTAAATGCATGACTATTTAACATATATTAAGTAGCTGCTCTACTAGTTTTACCAAAATGCAGTACTGTATCAGTTGTTTTGATCAAGACAGTTGAAAATTCCATTTAAACCTAAAATATGGAAGGTTAATTTAAAGATGTATAACTTTTCATTTGGTTTACAGTGGCATAAATCCATTTGCTTCAGAATAATTATTATTGATTTTCATCAGTATAAGGAGACTCGGGGTTTCTTTTCTTAGAAAATCTGAGTGTTGCTCTATTTTTTCATTTCAGCTTGTTACAAAAAAAATGGAAAAGTTTCTCATAGAATGGAAATGATGAGCAGTGTGGATTTTCAGGCAATCAAAACATTTTAATGATCTCATTAAATGCATAATTTACAGCATATATATGATAAAAGAAATATGTTCCTCTGGTTTAGTAGAAGTGCTGGGTACACAATGTGTTTGAACATGTTAGGCTTCCACAAGAATCTATGCCAGAATTGCAGAAACTTGGGGGAAAAAAACCTCAAAACGTCAACCTTTTTCTTGTGTCAGCATCTTCAGAGACAGAAACCTTTTTATCATATTTTATGCAAAATGAAGAAAAGAAGTGTTGCGAGAACTTGATAGATTGTTCTAGGACTGCATCTCAGTTGATAGATAATTACTGCCACTGAATTCTATAATACTGATTGTTATTCTAGGACATTACTAGGGTTAATAGTGGATTTTCTTAGGCATACAACAACTAGTGTTTTACAAGGAGAGGAGTCTTCCTAAGACCGTAGTTATATCATTATTTGGATTTTATATGTAGTCTTGAGAGCTTGGAAAATTAGAGTTCTTAAAAAGAAACAGATACTACAATAGCGGCTCTTAAAGCTGCTTCATCCATTTGGCTGCCTCTTCTACACCACAGATTCCAGAGAAAAACACCTACTTCGAACAGGCAATTTCCTGGTGATGCACAAAGGGTGAAACCCCAGTGCTGATACAAGAAATGGGGTACTGATGCAGAGAAAAAGATATTTTTTTCCTCTCTCGGGGCAATACAGCTTTGGAATTGTAGGCACATTGAGACCATGCCTCCTAAAGCAATAGTTTTAAATATATGTTGATGAGAGACGGGCCCAGCTTTCAAAACTACATCTTTGCCAGATGTAGACAGCATCCTTCTCGAAGGGATGAGCTGTTTTCCACCCTGAGCCAGGCAGCGCAATGGGCGACAGGCCTGGGCTGGAGAGCCAAAGCTATTGCATTATACCTCTGCTATTTCTGTTTATTGTAGTATTGTTCCTGCAGTGCTTTGCTGACAAGTTATATGTTTTACAGATCAGGTTTGCTTGATGAGGAATCCTTGCTTTAAATCCTATCTAGGATAAATCGGGTTTGTAAATCAGACCTTATGGTTCCTGTTGGAATGCTAATGATCTCAAAGGGAGTGCTTGGGTTTTGAAAACAAATCTAAGCTAATGCCCAGGGTTCCTGAAAGAATTGTTAATATCATGAAAACTCATGTTAAAGGCCCCCTTTAAAATGTAAGAACTTGTCAGACCCTGCTTAGCTAGGGCTATTTGTAACCTCTGAAATGACACACCAAAGCATCCTTTGCTACTTCTGGCCACATCCCTTCTGCCTGGCCACATCTCTGTTGCAATTCTAGTGCTGCCAATAGCAATGCAAACCAGAGCATAATGTGGCCCATCATGGTTTGGATGTATTCACTGCATGGATAACTATGCAAGGCAGTTAGCCCAGCATGCTTGGCCCTGCTGACAACAAAAACTACTCTTCTCTGGCTTACTGTAGGATAGTGAGCTTCCAGGCCTATGGCACCCTCACACATTTTGAAAAAGTGTTCAAATAAGTCGAAGTACATCAACCATATAACTGAGTTTGGAGCACTCCACATTTATTCATACTAGGTGTGAGCAATGATGTGTGTTTTGCAAAACCTCTCTGAACTAAGGAAGCAGTGCAGAGCCGGGAGACAAATGTGGAACTCTGACGTCTCTTTCCCAATTGTTTAAGGCAGTTCCTGTCTCTACCACCAACACATTTCCAGGTGAATTAGTAAGGTTAGTAGCCTAACAAATTAGGCCTTATTCACCTGTGATTACTAGTGACATTTTAGCTGCTGCATTGTCTTGATCTGATTAAAATCAACAATAAAGGGTGAAGTGGTTAACACACCTTCAGCTTTGATGATACTATTGCTGGCACTGAGTGGCCGTTTTGTGGACAAAAATTTGCTCAACACAAGCAAATCTTCACTGCCTCCAGAGGAAGAAGGAAGCTAACCGTTTCTGTGCCTCAAAAGCTACTTTGTATTCAGTTATACAAAGATATCTGTAGCACTCTGCCTAGGCCTTTTAGATAGAATGGATCAGGAGGAGAAAGACATTACTTCTGCTAAATTTCAGACCAAAGCAAGATTTCATAACCAAATCGCAAACCTCTAGGACAGGGTTTTTTAGTGGAAATGCTGACATAGCCTTAACTATTTTGTATGACTCAAGCAAACACCAGCTTAAATTCTAGTTATGATGTGCATTTCATGGCATGGGATCAAACATAGAGTGTAATGGGATATTTTAAGATACTGGATTTGAAGAGAATCAGTACTTAAACATTATTTATGAACCATATCATTTAAGTACTTCTGAAATGTGCCATTCAGTCCTTGGGTGATGAAAAATTTTCTAATCGCATTTCTCAGAATGAACAGTAGCAGTTTTCTTCCACAGCTTTATTGCTGAGGCACTTCCTAGAAGAGGGATAGTATTATTTTGTGGAACCTTTTCTGGAATATTTCTGGAAAATAAAGGTTTTCATTTTTCATTGTGGTGCTCTCTAGTTCTTCATTTCAGCCTTTTGAGGAATATTCTGATTTTGCTTGGAGAATATCTTTGAAGATTGTTTCTCTCCAGTTAACAGTGACTCTGTGAGAAGACAGCGGTTACTAGTATTTGTTGTGCTGTACTAGACAAATCAGCTTTTCCTTGTGCAGTATCTTTCATATATTTAAAGTGAAGTTGATAGCATAAAAGTTTTTTCTCTCACACAACCTAATATGCTGGGGTTTTTTTGGTTTTTTTTTATGCTGAGGAAGCATTTGCTCCAAAAAGAAAGTTGACATTCATTAGTTGAGCAGGTTGACAGTAAAACTTGCTTTAATGCAGATGGTGACTAGAACTCTCATTGCTTTTGCTACAAATGGGAATGTAGCGTTGAAAGCAGTCAGTTTTGCTTATTATTCAGTTGCAGCCTGATACTTTAAACCATGTGCCTTATCCTAGAAAGAAACCTGTTCCTACAACTGTTATTTGCTGAATAAAAATGCTAACTGAAATCGTTTCAGTGCAGAAGGTTAGGAAGTTTCAGAATGAATCCTAGTAAGTTTTTGTAATAGGTTGAATCTGTTTTTAATTAATTAGCAATAATCTGTGTGAAGGTCTCAAAGCACTTTGGTAAGTTAAAAATGGAAACAATCTTTGGAGACGTACCAGTCTAAGCCAAAGAGACTCTGTCACTGGTTTCTGTAAGCCAGAACTCCGCTCCTGCCGCAAGCCTGTCCAGCCAGGAGCAGGAGAACTTTGCCTTCAGAAGTTGCAATAATAGAGTCACAGTGTTGGTATTGTCCAATTTTTGAGAAATTTGCTTTGAAAAAGGCACTGGAGTTTATTTTGTTTCTGAAAGTTTGCAAATCACACTGTTTAGGAAGCTTCCTTTATATACGAACACGTTTTCAGGGGATATGGAAATTGAATGATTTTCATTCTTTAAAGAACAGGCGCAAATTGATGCTATATCCTAAATGTCTAATAACCAGAATTGCAATTAGTTCAGCAGCAGATGAAAATTTAAAATTCTATCTTAATCCTGTGGTAATGTCTGATTTATTTAAGTCATTCATTCGACATTCATTCTTAGAGATGTGCTATTTTGTTTTTTAAATTTTAGTAGAGTCAAATGACACAGAAAAGTATTGTAGTGTTGGTGACTTTACAGGGTAAAATTAGTAGTCTGAAAAAGAAGCTTCATGTTATTTAATAATGTTGCAACAACCTACTGTTTGTTTTACAGGAAACAGAACATATTGAGATGCAAATCTAAAGAGCAGAGTTCAATAATGAAAAAAACTACATGTATGCTTTGAATGTATAAGCCACTCTACTTAAGACTTGAAATTTGCTAAGAGCATTTTACAACTGCAGACATTTTCACTAACCTTCCTGTTTTTCGTTTGGATGAGATATCGTCTGTCACCACTTAATCATATCTTTTTTTAGCTATTAAAAATGCATGTAATTTTAATTTTTGTGGCTCATTAGTGTGCAAATGCCATTGGGCTTGTTTAGCCTAAACTCCTGGTCTAAATCCAAATCCCTTTGCTTTTGAGGGTTGATAACCTGTAACTTCAGGTTGTGGTCCACAGAGGGCTATCTCAAGGTTTGGTTTTTTTTAACCTATTGAGGTCTGTTAACTTTGTCTTGCTCTTGACTTCAGGTTAGGGAATTTATGACCGCCTTTTAGAAACACAGCCACCATAATCTAAAAATCAAGATTTGAAAATAAGTAACAAAACATATTGTTTAAAGCAACTCCACTGGGAGCAGAAATGGGTACACAAATTTTCCAAAGTAATACAGTGAACAACATACTGAAATATGATAAAATATAGTCTTCAACTGAGAAAGCTGAAATCACAATTTCATGATCTAACTTAACCTGAGGGACAAAGAATCCCAAATAACTAGAAAAGTAGAATGCATTTAGCCATTACAGTTCTTTGGGGAATATGTAGCATTTGCATAGTTTCAAATTTTTTTTTATTAATAAACAAATTTATTTAGATATATGCATTCTTTGAAAGAAAATAAGAAGAAAAAAGAAACGGCAACAGAAAACTTGAGGGTGGTCTAAGATGTCTGTCTTCTTTATGTAACCTTTTGCATTTTGTGTTTAAGAACTGACATTCCAAATGATTTTCTTTGGCTTTATGCCTGGAGTGAATACTGAGGCAGCAAATTAGGAATGCTTAAGAAGTCCCACAAAGAAAGATGTTTGCTATGAAAGTACAGCTAATGTGACACTTGTACTGGAAGCTTCATAGCTTGCTCAAGTGATAAAAGATGGCATGGGTCTAGGTGGTGTTAGGGGAGTGACTGAAGAGCGGAAGTGCCGTGTGCAGAGCTATACAAGGTGTTTCCTGTGGCCAGCTATCTGCCACTGGAGCTATGCTGATACTACCTTTTATTTCTATTCCAGGTGCTAACTTTGTCACTCGAAAGATTAGCCGATCAGTAGCAAAGATTCACCTTGGACAGCTGGATTGTTTCAGCCTGGGCAATCTGGATGCTAAGAGAGACTGGGGCCATGCCAGAGACTATGTTGAGGTAAGTTGTGGGATTTTTTCTGTATCATCTTTGTGGTGGGGATAATGCTTATTGCTGTAACTTCAAGTTATGGTCCACAGAGGGCTATCTCAAGGTTTGGTTTTTTTTAACCTATTGAGGTCTGTTAACTTTGTCTTGCTCTTGACTTCAGATTAGGGAATTTAGTAACACAGCAGTCTACCCCAGGCATGACCTGAACAGAAAAATAAATCTTTGGGTTTACATTCTTTGTCTGAATTCCTGGGGAAGGGGTCTGACTACAATGTGGATCTATTTTAGAGTATTTCTTCTATTCTTTTGACAAATTTTATGATCAATATGAATTTTACGGCAAGATGCAGTATGACAAGAATTGAAAGATCTTGCTGGAGGCTGGTGACCTTTATTTAATAAAGCAAGAATGATGTCTGTGTTAATGATCAAAGGTCTCTTTGGTTATACATTATAAAGAAGCATCACAACATCATTGTGATGGCAGGTATTGAAACACATAAGCCTGCATTTAGCGATTGAAATGTTTGTGTAGTCAGGATTTATTTCTAATTTTATTCTATCCATCTACTTAAGCAGACAAACAAACAATACCCCTGTATTGTATTACAAGGAGACGTGAATGACCATGTAGGAAATATTGTCTTTTCCCCAGGAGATTTTTGTCCCCATTTTGGTGCTTAAAGATTTCCTGTGGTCATTGGACTATTTCTGTCTTTTAATAATTCCTTGCTGGGAAACCGGATTTGACTTCACCATTCATTGATGTAGTTTAAAAAGATTACAACTGTTTGCTTTGGTTTTCTATATTACAAAGTAAGAAGTATCTCAGTAAGCAAAAATCTGATTTTTATCATAGATTGAGATTTTAAAGGCAAAAGAAAAGCTGAGCTCTCATACCTTCTTTACAATCAAAAAGAGCAGGAAAACAAAATTGTAATACCTCACTATAAACTGATGTCCTGGATGCCATTAAGAAAGGTAAACAAGCCTAAAAGGGTTACATCAAGCAAGTGAAGAAGGTGCTTTTTGGCAGCCAGCTATAAATGAAGTTGTCTTTGGTTCTGTGCTGCATTTGCATGTGAGATGCTAAGGGTACTATGAGTATAATGACTGTGCCTCCATGACTATGGCGTTATATTTGTGGCTACAACATTGATGGAAGCAGTTACACCAGTAAACCATCCCAGTCATCTTTTTAATGCATAAAACTATGGTCATGAGTGATCATAAAATCAGTTACCAAGTCTCAACTGAAAGCAAGTAAAAGATAAGTCAAATAAAACGATCAATTACATGAACATAATGAATATAATTGGTTAACAGGCATTTGATATTTTATAAAGACTTCAGCTATTTCATTCCAACACAAATTGCACTAGGTCATAAATCACTGGATTAATCCTGAAGTCTTCTTCCCTAGGGGAAATCCAAAATAACCCTATTGTGCCATCTGGGTTAGACCCTTGTCTTGTGTTCACAGAATCACAGGATGGGTCAGGTTGGAAGGTACCACAGTGGCTCTTCTGGTCCAACCTTCCTGCTCAAGCAGGACCATCCTAGACATCATTGAACAGAATTGTGTCCAGACAGTTCTTGATTATCTCCAGTGAGGGCAACTCCACAACCTCTCTGGGCAATCTGTTCCAGTGCTTGGTCACTCTCACAGTAAAGTTCTTCCTCATATTTCAGTGGAATTTCTTGTGTATCAGTTGTTTCTTTTTGCCTCTTGTCCTAATACTTGGCACCACCAAGAGCCTGGATCCATCCTCTTGACACTCCAATCAGATACTTATAGACATTGATGGCGTACATCCCCTCTCAGTCATGTCTTCTCGAGGCCGAACAGGCCCAACTCCCTCAGCCTATTAGGGCTATCATTCAAGCCTTTAAAATCAAAAAGGAAATGAGAACAAGTCTATCCAGAAGGATGACTAGCTTTCAAGGCCTTTGGCCTCCAAAAGGAATGTAGTTGTCTGGGGTCTATGGCATGAACACATGTTTTTTGTGCAAGTAGCGTTCCAGGCCTTTCAGCTACACTTTTTGGGCCTGTCCCAAAATCTTCTGGAAAACATTCCTCACTAAAATATAGTTCATCTTGAGTATTTCTCATCCCAGAGAGGTACCCCTTCGGATAATGGGAGAGTTATTATCAATTCTCTAATTCCCTGAGTATTATGGAAATGTGGTTACAGGCAGCCTTCTAATGGCTAAAAAATAGAGTAACTTTAAACTGGAAATAAACAATTATTTGAGGCTTTAATGGACTGGAAAGTAGGGCTTAGAGATTTAACGTTGTTCAAATAAATACATAGTATGTTAGAAAGCATGATCATATTTACAAGCATTTGGGGAGCTTCCTTAAGCATATGGCTGAACACATAGGGATATATCTTATCCTCTCCATATGTAGCTTTAAATTCCATCGATATTAATACAAGTAACACATGTGCACATAGACTAGACCCTGTACTGTGTTTTCTTTCTTCTTATTTCCTTATTAGGGATAATAATAAAACCATAAATACGTTCCTTTTTGTTGTTTTATGAAATATTATGGGTCAATTCCTAAACTCATGAAAGTTGATGAGCAAACTCCCCTTGACTTCATGGAGAGACAGTATCCTGTATGTATTGGACTTGAGAATGTCTGGTGGTTACAAAGCACAAGCAGAATTCAGGACTCTTGAGCTTTGATTATATGAGTTCATTTGACTGCCACTGTGGTTTTGGGCAAACTCCTTTGTAGACAGTAAAGCATGGAAGCATGTGCCTGCACAGAAGCATGTAGGTGCCCACTGAGGGATGGGTTGAGGATAGCTTTAGCAGCAGATGATTCAGAAGTCTGAGGTTTAAACACAGGTTCATATCAGTGGAGAATAGTTCGAATATGTGTTTGATTAGGTTTTTGACCTGGGACTTGAACTGCCACCTGCAGGAACAGGGTACAGCAGTATTGTGCTGGTGAATGAAAACTGCGAAGTCCAACTCACTGGAAAGAAAGGATTCCAGTCAGTGTTTGAAGAGAACAGAATAGAAATAAGTGGACATTGAAAACTTTTCATGTGGGATTGCAAATTTTTGACCTAAAATTATATTAGTAACTCTTAACATATTGGCAGGAATTGCTGCTGCCTCTTGCTCTCCCTTTTTCCACTGTTTACTCTGCTGTGATCCAGCACAAGTCTCATGAGATGGTTTTAGAAACAATGATCAATGCCACTGAGTTGGAAGAGGAAAAAGCAATATATCAGTGCTATTGACATATGAATCTTCTGTGTACTATTTTGCTTTGTGAGGATAACATACCCTTTATTTGTTGCAGACCATTTGCTAGGTATTTTCAATTATTAGAATGATAGCAAGCATTAAGAGGGCAGAGTACAGTGCTGAGTGCAGGGGAAGAATCACCCTGCCAGCCACACTACTGCTGACACAGGCCACGATGCCATTGGCCTTCTGGGCCACCTGGATACACCAGCCTCAGTTCAACAGCTGAGGCTTTTTCTTCCATTCCTTCAGCTGCCTCCAAAGGCAACAGTTTTAATAGTATTTAGGTATTTATACAGATCAGAAATATTTTCACTTGCCTTCAACAGAAATCCAGCAGTATTTCAAACAATAATTACAGAGGACTCATAATTGGGTCATAATTGGCTCCAATTCAATTAATGACATGTCTAGTCTAATATTTAAAATTGGGTATGTGCCTACATTCATGGTGAAATCAGGGTGCGTTTGATATTTAGAATGTATGGGAATTGGCTTCCATTAATTTGTATTTAAATAATGTAAAAGAAAACAATCAAAACAAACGAGAACAGTTTATAAATAAGCAGTATAGTAAGTTATTGTACAGGCCAACCAAGCACATTAGGAAAATGCGAAACTGTTTAAAGAGAGAATTTCCATCTTACTTTTTTGTTTTTTATTAGTACTGGTGCTGATTCATACTTCAGTCTGTGATTAAAATGCACAAGAAAATACACAGTCATTTTTATTGTCTTAGACCATTTTGCACATGTTGAAATTTAGATAGTAAAATCTAATCTTTATTTAAATCTCTAGTCAGCATCACTTGGTCTTTTATTCATGATTTTTCTATCTACCATTCTGATAGGCAGAAACTGACCCTTGGAAACAACTGCTACCACTGCTGTTGTGGGAAATCCCTTTTTGTATGTTTGTGTGTATGTTTAAGTATAAAAACTCTTGCCAGAAAAAATTATTTAAAATTTTACTTTACTCTTGTGCATAAGAAAAGGAGCTAGCCAGCAAGACTATTGGCCAAGGTCTTTCTAGTTTAATTTTGTTGTTTTCTTGTAGAGTTAAGGATGTGTTGTCTTTTGCGATACATTTTACCTTTGTCTGCTAAGACTTGAAGTTTTTTTCTGGCTAATCTTTCACCATCCCAGCTGAATTCTTGCTTGTGAGAGTCTTGCTTTGTTAAGGACTGTTGGTTATAAAAGGAAAGTCAGCTGTATCTGTCTGTGTAACTATCAATACCTCGTATAGTTATGAGACTGGCTCATGAGTTTAAGGCATGTTTATAAATGGAGATTACCCTTTTGGTATGGACTGAAGTGAAAAATACTTTTCCTTTCTTGCTGATTAGTTTTTATGTTTAAAGTCAATATCTTCTTATAAAAGTTAAGAATTAATTTTAAACCCTCAGTGATGGCTTTGTTTCAGTATGAGGGTATAGCCATCCAGGTAAAGTGTATTTTGTGTATTTCCAAATGACAACCTTTTCTTTCCATCAGCTTGTCTGAGCTGGGATAACTAATGGCTCTAATAAGCCAAACTGATCTTCAAAATGAATCAAATCTGCTCCAGTTGAGGTGATTTTTGCACTGAATTGCTTCCATCTAGGTGAGGTGATTGTGAGAGCAGCAGGACTTTAAGAACCTTTAGGGGAACAGTTTGATAGACTGTGCTCATTGGAAACAACTACTGAACATTCATAAAACTCTTGACTGGTACTTGCTGAAGCTTCATCTTTTCTAGAAGCATGTTTATCAAAGACGATGAGACAATGAATATTCCATCTTTGATTCTTTCTAATAATTTAAAAATCTTTAATGTAGAACTAAGTCTCATTCTGAAATGTTTTTGAGAAAGCAACATTTTCCCAAAGGAAGTATGCACTTGCCAAGGGCAGAATGTTTTTTGATTTCCTCATGTAAATATTTAGGACTTGTGGAGACAGGTGTCCAGGATAAAGGAAGTGACATTTGACCAAGGTAATATGTTCAATCATCCACCCAAATAATGACCCAGTTCTCAGGATACCATACAGCCAGCGTAAGTGGTCACAGCACAGTCTCAGCTGCTTTTAGATGAAAGATGTGAAGTTCACCCAGCACTGACCCACAGGCACGGGCACTGCAATACAGACACTTCTTCATGACACAGCAAGAGTGCTGGAAGAGCAGGTCCCAGAAGTAAAGATTGTCTCCCCTTTGACTGAGTCTATAGGGAAAAGATATAGATAAGTGGGTTCCCAAGGTCAATTCATGCAATCATTATTTTAGTGAATAATTTGTATGTGCTGCACATCAACTGAAATATTCCAACCCTACAAAAGAGCTCGTCTTGATATGAGGTGGTAGATGGCGTCACTGACCACCAACCAGGTGTCTCCTCACCATGTCTCTCATGAAGGATCAAAATAAGATTCTGTGACACACTGTTGTAATTCCTCTCTCTTTATTGCTGTCCAGATAGGCTCCCTCAGGCTCCCTCAGCTCTTTAGGGCACCTGTGGCCCCACTTGACTTCTGGCTTCAGAAACCACTCTTTTATTTCTCTGGTTTTATTTACAAACTTCGGAGTGGGACTGAAGACCGAATATTTTCTCCAAGGCTATATCTGCTCAGTGCCAAAATGAACTGCCACAAATTCTGAGCATATAGTGAAGCTCTCCTCAATGTACTTTTCTTCTCCATTCTGCCAGAGAAGAATGGTACAAGCAGAGAAAAAGTTGAAATTTAAATAATTATGTTTTCTTTTTGTTAGAGCATGATTTGGCGCCAGCAAAATGTAGGTATAGTTCTCAAACATCTTCTTTCAGATTTTGAAAATATGAACAAATCTTCCTTTATGAAGAGAGAATATGTTTTAGAATAACTATGATAGTAAAAATTTCCTTTTTAATGCTAAATAGAGGCTTACCTTTTGGTAGATAAAACTACACACTAAAAGACCTTATAATGCATTTCTTTCAGTGCATGTAATTTAGATTAGACTTTTTGACTATTAGAAATAGCTGCAATTCTCAGCAGAGTTACACACTATCATCTTAATTTTACTCATGTGGATGATGTCTACAATAAAGAAAAACAAACCCAAACCAAGTCTTTTGTGGTTTTTGAAATGCTGAAGTCTGCAAATAATATGATTCTAAATAACTACAGCATAAATGAGAAAATCTGAACACACTTTATTCACGTGTGCATGCACACACACACACACAGCCTGTATATATGTGTGCATGTGAATGTATGATTGAGAGGTTCATTTATGTTCATATATGCTATTTTTTCTTTAAGTTTGAGATTATTGATAATAAGAGATTGTACAAGAAAGTAAGTAGTTTATTGCAATATGCATGAATGATCTCCATACTTAAAATATAAAAATGAGGAAGGAAAAAGTTTTTAATTACAATATGTAGGTGTTCTGTGTAATATACATCATATGGCATTGATTTCCAGCAGTGGTAGACTATAAGTGTTGTTTTAGACTTTTCAGAAAACTATCCTGATCTGTTTCCGAACAGTAGCATCATTTTCCCCTTTTTATTTTCTTGCAGGCATATTTTCTGTGAGGGAAACACATATGTAAATACACTTTTTTTCTTATTTACAGAGATTTTCCTTTAACTTTCTTTTTCAGCACTTTCAAGTTTGACCTATTAGTGTTTTTAGGCTTTACAATGCCAGAAGAAAGTGCTTTCCTCAGCAAAACCATCTGGTTTAGTTTCCTGTGCCTCAACAATGATATGTGTATTATTATCAAGGCCACCCCGGTGGTTTTCTAAGTGGTCTTGTTACAGCGGTGGTCTTACAATTCAGTTGGAGTGATGGAAAGGTTAGACTAAGGCTTCTTTCAAGTATAAGGTTTCCAAATTGATAAATTATGTATTGTTGTCATATTTCTGACACTGACCTATTTTGCCACTGTGGCTTGAATGGAGTGTCTCTTCCATCAGATAACACAATTACGAGAGTCCTCCTGACAGATTTTGCTTTTGAAGCCTTTTCTTCTTAAGAATACCAGATTAAGGCACTTTGCATACGTAACTGTAAATGTATGCTGTGTTCCTATAATTTTAGTTTTTTGTTCTGTCTGGCAACATGTGATAACCCAAGTTCTGACCTGGTCCATATTTAGGAGCTATCTTTTCACTTGTTCTGAGGCCTGTAGAAAGCATATGGATGTCAGCAGAGAGACTACTTAATGCAGTTTACGCACCATCATTGCAGTCCATGTCAGTGCAGGCTGCAGGACAAGGTTTACTCATTAGCTGGTGGCAATATAGGCGCCAAAATAGGTTTCCAGGGTGAAAACAAGCCAGACTTTAAGAAAAAAAAAAAAAAAAAAAGTCTCTTCCACCTTTGAGTCAGTCTTGTGGTGATTTTAACCTGGAGTAACTCCAGATGAGACTGTGGGAAAGAGATGAATCTCATGAGGGAGATGGGATTGCCCGGACCTAGGGAGTGAATACACCAGACAGCCTGCTCAGGGCTGCAGCTGTGCCTGGAGGGAAACCACTGCCCCATCATGGGATAGAATGTGTTCACCATAGAGTGAATCTTCACAAAACTTAACAGCGGTCTCACAAGTCTCTCTTCAGTGCTTGTAAATCAGGGTTTTACCTTATTTTTTTTCCATTGTAGTCTGCATAAGGTTTATGAATTGGGAAAAGGCAAATGTGAAGGAAATGTTCTCATAAACATTGTGTAGCCTTCTGCATGCAAAATTTCAAGTACTTTACAACAAGGAAACTCCTAGTTCATGGAAAAAGATTTGACATTTAATACAAATTAGATGTATTTCTTAATCAGCTGAATCACTTCAATTGACATTTTTCCTTCCTTCCTTTGTTCTTCT